>JASKUP010000147.1:1200000-1559108 GCA_030448955.1 Trichopoda pennipes | reverse complement strand
GATGCAATACGAGAGGATCGGACCACACCAGTTGGGACTTAGTGGAAAAACCAGCGAGGACGGCTGGCAATATGGCGTACCCAGACGTGGGTGCACGGTGATATTGGTCTGTTGACATTAAGCTGGGCCCCTCCCGAAGTAATGCCGAGAGCCGTCCCGGGAGGGGAATACACCCCAGGAAAGGAGGAGGGATTGTTTTAGTGGATTCACCACTCGACGCAGCTGACGACGGTCGCTGTAAGTGCGAAGGCATTTTCAACCCTACCTTGCCAAAAAAAAAAAAAAAAAAAAAAAAAAAAAAAAAAAAAAAATAATAATAATAATAATAATAATAATAATAATAATAATAATAATAATAATAATAATAATAATAATAATAATAATAATAATAATAATAATAATAATAATAATAATAATAATAATAATAATAATAATAATAATAATAATAATAATAATAATAATAATAATAATAATAATAATAATAATAATAATATAATAATAATAATAATAATAATAATAATAATAATAATAATAATAATAATAATAATAATAATAATAATAATAATAATAATAATAATAATAATAATAATAATAATAATAATAATAATAATAATAATAATAATAATAATAATAATAATAATAATAATAATAATAATAATAATAATAATAATAATAATAATAATAATAATAATAATAATAATAATAATAATAATAATAATAATAATAATAATAATAATAATAATAATAATAATAATAATAATAATAATAATAATAATAATAATAATAATAATAATAATAATAATAATAATAATAATAATAATAATAATATTATTATTATTATTATTATTATTATTATTATTATTATTATTATTATTATTATTATTATTATTATTATTATTATTATTATTATTATTATTATTATTATTATTATTATTATTATTATTATTATTATTATTATTATTATTATTATTATTATTATTATTATTATTATTATTATTATTATTATTATTATTATTATTATTATTATTATTATTATTATTATTATTATTATTATTATTATTATTATTATTATTATTATTATTATTATTATTATTATTATTATTATTATTATTATTATTATTATTATTATTATTATTATTATTATTATTATTATTATTATTATTATTATTATTATTATTATTATTATTATTATTATTATTATTATTATTATTATTATTATTATTATTATTATTATTATTATTATTATTATTATTATTATTATTATTATTATTATTATTATTATTATTATTATTATTATTATTATTATTATTATTATTATTATTATTATTATTATTATTATTATTATTATTATTATTATTATTATTATTATTATTATTATTATTATTATTATTATTATTATTATTATTATTATTATTATTATTATTATTATTATTATTATTATTATTATTATTATTATTATTATTATTATTATTATTATTATTATTATTATTATTATTATTATTATTATTATTATTATTATTATTATTATTATTATTATTATTATTATTATTATTATTATTATTATTATTATTATTATTATTATTATTATTATTATTATTATTATTATTATTATTATTATTATTATTATTATTATTATTATTATTATTATTATTATTATTATTATTATTATTATTATTATTATTATTATTATTATTATTATTATTATTATTATTATTATTATTATTATTATTATTATTATTATTATTATTATTATTATTATTATTATTATTATTATTATTATTATTATTATTATTATTATTATTATTATTATTATTATTATTATTATTATTATTATTATTATTATTATTATTATTATTATTATTATTATTATTATTATTATTATTATTATTATTATTATTATTATTATTATTATTATTATTATTATTATTATTATTATTATTATTATTTTTTTTTTTTTTTTTTTTTTTTTTTTTTTTTTTTTTGGCAAGGTAGGGTTGAAAATGCCTTCGCACTTACAGCGACCGTCGTCAGCTGCGTCGAGTGGTGAATCCACTAAAACAATCCCTCCTCCTTTCCTGGGGTGTATTCCCCTCCCGGGACGGCTCTCGGCATTACTTCGGGAGGGGCCCAGCTTAATGTCAACAGACCAATATCACCGTGCACCCACGTCTGGGTACGCCATATTGCCAGCCGTCCTCGCTGGTTTTTCCACTAAGTCCCAACTGGTGTGGTCCGATCCTCTCGTATTGCATCGAGGTCCTTCTTCTTCCTCCGCAAGACGTATTCCGCGTAGTCCTTTACTGTCCTCCAATTTTCCTCACACTCAAGCATTCTAGATATAACTACTGTAGGATTGAATCCGCCAATCCGTTCTACGACGGCACTTCTCTCGGTGTGCCATCGGGTGCAGCTGAAAAACGTATGTTCAGCATCGTCATCCGCAGCCCCGCAGTAAACGCAGCTGGGGTCATCTACTTTGCCCATACGGTATAGATACTTCCGGAAGTATCCATGACCCGATAGGAATTGTGTCAGGAAGTAATTCACCTCCCCGAAACGTCTCCGAACCCATCCCTCTATGTCAGAGATGAGCTTCGCCGTCCATCTTCCAGTGGTCTCTGCCAACCACCTGTCCTGCCATCGCCGAATGGTCCGGGACCTCCGTTCTCCAGTGCTCATACCAGGACGATCCCACCTCGAGTCCCATGCCTCCTTTCGCTCTCGCGCCAAAAGATCGATTGGCACCTCCCCACTTATCATTATTATTATTATTATTATTATTATTATTATTATTATTATTATTATTATTATTATTATTATTATTATTATTATTATTATTATTATTATTATTATTATTATTATTATTATTATTATTATTATTATTATTATTATTATTATTATTATTATTATTAATATTATTATTATTATTATTATTATTATTATTATTATTATTATTATTATTATTATTATTATTATTATTATTATTATTATTATTATTATTATTATTATTATTATTATTATTATTATTATTATTATTATTATTATTATTATTATTATTATTATTATTATTATTATTATTATTATTATTATTATTATTATTATTATTATTATTATTATTATTATTATTATTATTATTATTATTATTATTATTATTATTATTATTATTCGGACAACGCCGAAAATCGCGACGCCTGGAGAAAGTGCGCACCTGGAACAGAATCTCCCGAACATAACTGCGGGAGTAACGTCGACGATTGCGGCTTATCAGGAAACCGCAGCTCCACCTCCCAGCGCTGCACAGGAACAGCCGCAGACTACAGTAGGGAAAAATGTTTCCCCGCGGCTAGAGTCTATATATAGACTGCGACAGCTAGAGGAGAACACGTTGGATGGCTGCATACGGACACTACATAAGATGAAGCAAGCGATCAGGAAGCAGAAGAACATCAGTAGAGAAGTTCAAGACGGCGTCGCTGAGATGGAGGAGGCCATCGATGTCATCAAGCATTATAGGCGCATGTGGAAATCGTCGGAAGCACAGAGGCTTGAGGAAAAGCGAGCAAGGCATGAACCGCAGAATGGTGGCGACCAAGTACGGGGACTGGCCACACCTGTGACAGTGCGCAGTAAAAGGATGGCTACAAGCCCAGCTGAATCTGATGTAACAAAGAAGACTAGGGAAAAGGAGCCTGACGCCTGGCAGATTGTTAAACATCGGAAGGAAAAGCCTAGAGTAGAGAGTGAGTCTGAAACCCGAGACACGACTGGTAGGGACCGAAATGGTCAAAGGAAGGCAAGAACAAGGAAAAAGGATGGGAAAGCACCAGAGCCTAAGAAGCGTTATGAGGCAGTGCTTGTCAGACCTGCGGAGGGTAGCAGCTATGCCGATGTTCTTCGAGAACTGAAGAGGTCGATAAAACCTGAGGAAACGGAGGTGACGGTGAGATCCGTTCGGAAGACCAAGGACGGAGCCCTTCTGCTGGAGATGTCAGACGGAGGAAGGAAAACCCAATTCTGTGATGCGATTAAACAGTCTCTAAAGGAGTCAGCGAAAGTGACTGAACTAAAACCGAGGACGACCATTGAAGTCAGAGACCTTGATTCTCTCACGGAACCAGAAGAAATCGCCTCTGCAATCAGAGAAACCACTCGAAAGAACGATATGGACATCACCGTGAGGATAACGAAAAAGAACAGCAGAGAATAGTGCAGGGCATTTGCCGTGGTGGCAGATGATGTGGCACATGCCATCCTACGGACACAACGCTTAAAAGTAGGATGGCTATACTGCAGGGTTAGGCGGGCGGAAGATGTCAGACGTTGTTACAAATGCTTTGATGTGGGACATGTGCAAGCTCACTGTAAAGGACCCGACAGAAGCGGCCAGGGTTTGTGCATTAGGTGTGGACTCGCTGGTCACAAGATGAGGGAATGCACCAACACCCCTAAATGCTGCATCTGTGTAGAAGAGGGCTGCAGTATCACCGACCACATACCTGGCTCAAACCGCTGCATGGCCTACAAAAGACTCAACGACCGGAAATGATACGGATATTACAGGCGAATCTCCATAGAAGTGCAACCGCTGATGGTCTCCTGCCGAAGATTGTCATCGAGCAGAGAGCGGATATTGTAATAATAAGCGAACAATACAGGAAAGGAAATAACGGGCTATGGTTTGACGACGACACGGCGACTGCGGCCATATGGATACCGGGCAGCAGAACGATGCATGTGAGGGACTCCAGTAGGGGCGATGGTTTTGTGTGGGTGCAGCTGGATGAGATTACGGTCGTGAGCTGTTACCTTACCCCAAGCGATGACATGGAGACCTTTCAGGCGAAACTTGAAGCGCTGGAGGATACCATAAGGGACCTTAGAGGAGCCCTTTTACTTGCAGGGGATTTCAATTCCAGAGCTGTGGACTGGGGGATGCGCACGACGAACTCAAGGGGCAGAAAAATTGTCCAGATGGCAGCCAGAACTGGCTTAGTTGTCGCCAACGCCGGCTGCGTTCCAACTTTTAGGCGGCCAGGCTGCGAGGGTACAATTCCCGATGTTACGCTGATAACTGAGAGAACAGCTGGAAGGATCGTGGATTGGAAGGTGCTCGAAATATACACGGCCAGCGATCACCAGTATATTTCCTACTCTCTCCGGACAAGCGATCCCCCTCCGCTGGAGAACATAGGTGCTAGTACTCGCAAGTGGAATGCAGACAGACTGGATACATCTGCACTGATTGCGGAGATCGACAGCCGAGGAGAATACGGTGAAGCTGGCTACGATGCCAGGGCTGTAGTGGACCGGGTGATGGACAGTATCCGGGCGGGCTGCAACAGAGCCATGCCGAGGATAGGAGCCGGAAATAATAGGAGGAAAGCTGTGTACTGGTGGAATAGCACCATAGCAGAGATGCGGAATAACTGCTTGCGCAAACGACGCAGATACACAAGGGCTAGACGCAGAGGTACAGCTTATTTAGAGCACAGTGACTACAAGGAGGCAAGAAAACTTCTTGGAAAAGCCATTCAGAGGGAAAAGAGAAGAAAATTCGAGGAGCTAAGGGAGGATATCAATAATGATCCATGGGGACTTGGATACAAAGTAGTAATGAAGAAGCTAGGAAGGAGAAGCCCAGTGCAGGAAATTGATGAGGGTAGAATGCTGAATATCGTAACGACCCTTTTTCCGAGGCATGACAACTCAAACACTCTTGAGGATATGGAGGAACTGGAGGAGTATGTTCCGTTCACGACAGAGGAACTCAAGATGGCTGCGCATAAACTCAGGAACAAGAAGGCCCCCGGCCCTGACGGCATACCGGCGGAAGCTCTGAAGACTCTGGCAGGTGCACGACCACAGCTGCTCCTCTGGATGTATAACAGCTGTCTTAGGGATGGTCTTTTCCCAGAGCCATGGAAGGAACAGAAATTAATACTTATAGATAAAGGAAATGGACCCTCGGACTCACCGTCCTCATACAGACCGCTATGCATGTTGGACACAGCGGGAAAGCTATTCGAGCGATTGCTAAAAGCACGACTGGAGGAGAGTATTCAAAGGGCTGGAGGCTTATCAAGGCGACAATACGGCTTCCGACCTGGCAGGTCCACGACGGATGCAGTGATGGAAATAGTTAATATCTTTCAGCTTGCCCAACAGAGGAACAACTTTAATAGACCTATAGTTCTCCTAGCGACACTCGATGTTAAGAACGCATTTAATAGCTTGAGATGGATGGATGTACTGGCAACTCTTAGGGATAAATTCTCCGTGCCAGGGTACCTGATGCGGATGATAAGAAGTTACCTAAGGGATAGAGTCTTGGTCTATAGCACTACTATGGGCCCAAGGAGATACCGCATCACCTCGGGTGCAGCGCAGGGGTCTATACTTGGTCCAGACCTGTGGAATGCAACTTATGACGGTATCCTGGGAGTGGAAATGCCGGAGGATACATTCTTGATCGCTTACGCAGATGATGTAGCTGCCGTCATCATGGCCAGAAATACGGAACTTGCCCAGAGGAAACTCCAACAGGTGATGATAAGGACCAAAGCATGGCTGGACTCTCATGGACTGGAATTAGCCATGCACAAAACGGAATTACTGCTGCTAACGAGACGACAGATTCCCATTGAGGTTGAGATGCGGCTCACAAATGCCGTACTCACAACAGGAACATGCGTGAAATACCTGGGAATGAGGCTAGATTCCAAGCTGACTTACACGCAGCAGATCAAATACGCCGCGGAGAAATCAACGAGGATAACCCTACAGCTAAGCAGACTAATGTCCAACATCGGAGGACCTCTAGCAAGCAGAAGGAAGCTGTTGATGGAGGCTTGCAACAGCATCCTTCTATACGGATGCGAGATATGGGCAGAAGCGCTCAGAATTAGGAGACGGGCAAGCGCAATGCTTGCGGTGCAAAGGACTGCAGCGCTACGGGTAACATCGGCTTACCGTACGGTATCGGCATCCGCGGTTTACGTGATAGCCGGAATGATACCGATAGATCTACAGGCGGAAGAGCGCGCAAGAGCCTACGCCATTAGACGCGAAGGTCTTGCAGATGGACAACCTTTTCTAACTCTCAGGCGGGACACAATTGCAAAGTGGCAGGCCAGATGGGACGTGAGCGAACATGGCAGATGGACAGCCAAACTCATCCCGGACGTCCGGAAGTGGATACAAAGGAAACAAGGGGATGTTAACTACTACCTTACGCAGATGCTTTCTGGCCATGGATACTTCAGGAGCTATCTATACAGGATGCGGAAATGCCCGACGCCATACTGCCTGTATGAGGAAACGGAAACAGTGGATGACGCGGAGCACACGTTTTTTACGTGCCAACGATGGTCCACCAACCGCGAACAGTTGACACTGCAAATTGGTGCAGTAATGGCTGAAACTATTGTGGACAAGATGGTTAGTAGCGCGGAAACCTGGAACACTGTGGCAAGATTTTGCGAGTGCGTGCTCCGGACGAAGAAGATAGACTTAGATGAGGCCCAAAGCTTTGAGCAGATGGTGCGTGGAGAAACCGTCACAACGGAACAACATTGGAGAAATACGACGCACAGCACGGCAGGCCAAGTCCTGGGCAGATAGCCGGGACAACGAGGGGACAAAAGTTGCAGAAGACAGGATGAACGGGGGCCTGGACGCAGGCATCTGGACGCTGGTGCACAAAGGCACTGTGAACGGGATCCACCTCGAAGTAATGCGAAGGCGGTGCCGAGGTGGACAACATATCCCAAACAAGTAAGGGGGTTTTTTAGTCGGTATTCCAACCGTGGGAGCCCGACATATCACAGTTGGTGACGACCTTCTGTGAATGCATAAATGCATTTTTACCTCCTTTCTCCCCAAAAAAAAAAAAAAAAAAAAAAAAAAAAAAAAAAAAAAAAAAAATTATTATTATTATTATTATTATTATTATTATTATTATTATTATTATTATTATTATTATTATTATTATTATTATTATTATTATTATTATTATTATTATTATTATTATTATTATTATTATTATTATTATTATTATTATTATTATTATTATTATTATTATTATTATTATTATTATTATTATTATTATTATTATTATTATTATTATTATTATTATTATTATTATTATTATTATTATTATTATTATTATTATTATTATTATTATTATTATTATTATTATTATTATTATTATTATTATTATTATTATTATTATTATTATTATTATTATTATTATTATTATTATTATTATTATTATTATTATTATTATTATTATTATTATTATTATTATTATTATTATTATTATTATTATTATTATTATTATTATTATTATTATTATTATTATTATTATTATTATTATTATTATTATTATTATTATTATTATTATTATTATTATTATTATTATTATTATTATTATTATTATTATTATTATTATTATTATTATTATTATTATTATTATTATTATTATTATTATTATTATTATTATTATTATTATTATTATTATTATTATTATTATTATTATTATTATTATTATTATTATTATTATTATTATTATTATTATTATTATTATTATTATTATTATTATTATTATTATTATTATTATTATTATTATTATTATTATTATTATTATTATTATTATTATTATTATTATTATTATTATTATTATTATTATTATTATTATTATTATTATTATTATTATTATTATTATTATTATTATTATTATTATTATTATTATTATTATTATTATTATTATTATTATTATTATTATTATTATTATTATTATTATTATTATTATTATTATTATTATTATTATTATTATTATTATTATTATTATTATTATTATTATTATTATTATTATTATTATTATTATTATTATTATTATTATTATTATTATTATTATTATTATTATTATTATTATTATTATTATTATTATTATTATTATTATTATTATTATTATTATTATTATTATTATTATTATTATTATTATTATTATTATTATTATTATTATTATTATTATTATTATTATTATTATTATTATTATTATTATTATTATTATTATTATTATTATTATTATTATTATTATTATTATTATTATTATTATTATTATTATTATTATTATTATTATTATTATTATTATTATTATTATTATTATTATTATTATTATTATTATTATTATTATTATTATTATTATTATTATTATTATTATTATTATTATTATTATTATTATTATTATTATTATTATTATTATTATTATTATTATTATTATTATTATTATTATTATTATTATTATTATTATTATTATTATTATTATTATTATTATTATTATTATTATTATTATTATTATTATTATTATTATTATTATTATTATTATTATTATTATTATTATTATTATTATTATTATTATTATTATTATTATTATTATTATTATTATTATTATTATTATTATTATTATTATTATTATTATTATTATTATTATTATTATTATTATTATTATTATTATTATTATTATTATTATTATTATTATTATTATTATTATTATTATTATTATTATTATTATTATTATTATTATTATTATTATTATTATTATTATTATTATTATTATTATTATTATTATTATTATTATTATTATTATTATTATTATTATTATTATTATTATTATTATTATTATTATTATTATTATTATTATTATTATTATTATTATTATTATTATTATTATTATTATTATTATTATTATTATTATTATTATTATTATTATTATTATTATTATTATTATTATTATTATTATTATTATTATTATTATTATTATTATTATTATTATTATTATTATTATTATTATTATTATTATTATTATTATTATTATTATTATTATTATTATTATTATTATTATTATTATTATTATTATTATTATTATTATTATTATTATTATTATTATTATTATTATTATTATTATTATTATTATTATTATTATTATTATTATTATTATTATTATTATTATTATTATTATTATTATTATTATTATTATTATTATTATTATTATTATTATTATTATTATTATTATTATTATTATTATTATTATTATTATTATTATTATTATTATTATTATTATTATTATTATTATTATTATTATTATTATTATTATTATTATTATTATTATTATTATTATTATTATTATTATTATTATTATTATTATTATTATTATTATTATTATTATTATTATTATTATTATTATTATTATTATTATTATTATTATTATTATTATTATTATTATTATTATTATTATTATTATTATTATTATTATTATTATTATTATTATTATTATTATTATTATTATTATTATTATTATTATTATTATTATTATTATTATTATTATTATTATTATTATTATTATTATTATTATTATTATTATTATTATTATTATTATTATTATTATTATTATTATTATTATTATTATTATTATTATTATTATTATTATTATTATTATTATTATTATTATTATTATTATTATTATTATTATTATTATTATTATTATTATTATTATTATTATTATTATTATTATTATTATTATTATTATTATTATTATTATTATTATTATTATTATTATTATTATTATTATTATTATTATTATTATTATTATTATTATTATTATTATTATTATTATTATTATTATTATTATTATTATTATTATTATTATTATTATTATTATTATTATTATTATTATTATTATTATTATTATTATTATTATTATTATTATTATTATTATTATTATTATTATTATTATTATTATTATTATTATTATTATTATTATTATTATTATTATTATTATTATTATTATTATTATTATTATTATTATTATTATTATTATTATTATTATTATTATTATTATTATTATTATTATTATTATTATTATTATTATTATTATTATTATTATTATTATTATTATTATTATTATTATTATTATTATTATTATTATTATTATTATTATTATTATTATTATTATTATTATTATTATTATTATTATTATTATTATTATTATTATTATTATTATTATTATTATTATTATTATTATTATTATTATTATTATTATTATTATTATTATTATTATTATTATTATTATTATTATTATTATTATTATTATTATTATTATTATTATTATTATTATTATTATTATTATTATTATTATTATTATTATTATTATTATTATTATTATTATTATTATTATTATTATTATTATTATTATTATTATTATTATTATTGTTATTATTATTATAGTTAAGAATCCTTAATTTATTTTATATAAAAAAAATCTTAAGCCGCTAACCACTGCGGCAATAAAAAACACTTATTTGAATTTAAATTATTTTATTTAAACAATTAAAATTTAGATTAATAAAAAATATGACTTTGTTGAACGAGCGCGTAGCCAAGACTGCTTGTGTAAGTTTTATTAGCCTAGATCGATGACTTCCCCTATCACGTTGCACTACCACGTGAGTTGCTGATGCAGCCAATATGTTATAATCGCCAATGAAGCCAAAACGTTGGTAGTGCTGACCGAACGTATTTTACCGGTCATCGAACTGGAGCGCGTGTAATAATAAGAAATGACAAAAGTGCTTACGCTGCCACATCGAGTTCGTTGGCAGGTTTGCCACCGTTGTTAACTCCTCCCTCCTTAAATGTCTGCGTCCCGCAGATCACTGTCAGTGGTTGGGGGGGAGTCTGTACCGTTGGAAGATTAAGTCGTCTGGTGACCTTATACCACAACAATCCGAAGCACGTAGCCACCATAATCACCAGGCCCATGTGTCCACCCAAGGAAAGGTTCGATCTGAGGTTAAGGTGTTGAATCTTTGCTATGTTATGCAGACTAATGTTGTGGATTTGATTGATATCCAGCAATAATCCTTCATTAATAATACTAGTCAGAACAGGAGGTAATGGCTGGATCCTAGACACGGATGTGCTGGAGTATGTCTGATTGCCTAGTAAAATTGTTTCATTAAAAAGTTGGAACACGGATGTGCTGGAGTATGTCTGATTGCCTAGTAAAATTGTTTCATTAAAAAGTTGGATCAGGTAGGTACCGTTGAGCAATTCGCTATGGACCCGCGTTGTAATCACGCCAATGAAATTTGTCAGGAACAACATATCAGAAGTAATCATCTCAATTATTTGAGCATTCGTCCCTCTAAACTGACAATTTGCGTTTCCGCCCTTCAGTAGACGTGGTATACAACTTCCTTCTGCTAACTGTTTGAGCGAAGACTGCCGACATACTGTTATGTTGTTAATGGAGAGACATGGAATTCTAATTCCGTAGGTTTCATGCTGACTTATTAGGATTTCGTCAAAAGGGAGCTCGATCTGCTTGTTTGATTTAATAGCGGGCCTAGCTATGAGGCGATGATAGAAGTCCTTCTTCAGCTTTGGGATCGCAATCACGTAAAGCAACAGAGTTCCATTGGTATAAATAGATGGCTTCCCATATTCGACTGCTTCGACAGCGTTGGAGTACGGCAAAGTTTCCATTTCTGTAATAATCCTTTCAACTTCTGCTCGATCCAACAAGTTTGTATTAACGATTTCGCCCTTGGCCATCTGACATGCTCTCATTATTTCATTTACACCATCCTTCAGGGTAAGTATTTGGTTTAGCATTCCCTGTCCAAGTCGCTCGGCCTCATTTCCTTTGCCTATTTCGTTCATTCTGGAAACGAGTGCATTGGTCCTCTGGATAACCTCGGTAGTCGCATTCAAAAGCTGTGTGTTTATTTTATATTGCTCATTGTTATTAGTAATTATAGCATTTTCAGTTTTTAAAACACTATTCCAGTCCGTGGCATCTGGGCTTCCAGCTACCCACTTCCAAGCGGAACCAATCCAGTCAATTGATCTTTTCCCTCTGCTTGTGCCCTTTAGTTCTGCTAGTCTTTCCTGGATCTGCGTAAGGTAGTATGCAAGAAGAACCCTGTTCTGACCGGGTGGTAGGTGTTTTCGGATTTGTGCCGCTACGTCGTCGGCAACTGTGGTATAAGCTTCCAAATTTACAACATGGATTAGTTTGAAATTCCCATTTACGGTCCACGCGTTTCCGGCTCTCAATGTCACAATTGGGGTGTCATAATGAAAAATTTTGGCCGCTCGTGATGTTAACATGCCCGCGTATGAAAGGAGAATGATTGTCAAGACATTCATCTTTTTCCTGCAAATATCAATTTTGTGATTAGTAACATTTGGGCAAAGCCCTTTTATCTTTTTCTTTTTTCCTGTTCTTTTGTTTTTTATTGATATCTTAGTCTTAATTAGAATTAGTGAAAAATTTTTCTTATAATTATAATCTTAGATTTTCTATTTTCGTATATTTTTATCATTTTCTTATGGAGTATAGAGATTTTTATTTTTACATTCCGTTTCTTAATAAAAAATTCTTCTTTATGTATTTCTTTTTTAACTTTAGATCTATTTTATGTGTGCTCCCATTTCAGTTTCATTCTTGATTTTTGATCTTGGCTCTTCTCTCGAACTTACCATGGAGGGATTGCATGATTCCTTTTTAGTCGTGAGCAGGCATGCCTCCCACGACCTACTGGGGTGCAATTTACCCCACTAACAGGCCGGCTCTTGTTAATTGACCAAGTCAAGTTTTGACAGTATAATTCTCTTTTTTATTCAATATAAATTTCATTTCAATAATTATTTATCTTTGATTTGTGAAAAATTGGATAATTTTAGGTTTTGCCTAGCGTTCCTCTCGAACTTGCCATGGGGGATCGCAGGATTCCGTTTTAATCAGGAGCAGGCATGCCTCCCCTAACCTACTAAGGTACGATTGAACCCACTTACAGGCATGCTCTTGTCATTCACGCCAGCAAAAAGGAAGAAAGAAGAAAAAAAAAAAAATTTTTTTATTCTTCCTTTCTTTTATTCATTTTATCCTTTCATATATTTTTATACTTTTTCTTTTTCATCTTCATTTATCTAGATATTAATCTTCATTTATTTCTTATTTATTTTTATTCTCTCATATATTTTTATCCTTTTCTTTTTCTTCTTCATTTGTCTAGGTATTAATCTTCATCATTTTTTTCTATTCATTTTTATTCTCTCATATATTTTCATATTTTTTCTTGTACATATATATCTATATATTCAAATAGAGGAGGAAAAGAGAGATAAAAAAAAAAAAATCTCAACATTAATGGAGGGTGTTAGTATCAATTCTGTCTTAAATTTTTAATGTTAGCCTTGTGAATCTTTTTACCACTCATCGTACGTATTGTAACCCTATTGTCTTTTTCTACGATTTCTTTTCTATATACTGCTTTATTCTTTGCCCTTCTTTTCCTTTCCCTAACGTATATAGCGTCACCTCTTTTATATTTCTTTGGCGATGCGCGCTTCCTATTCATGCGGTCATTTCGTGCTTTTACATTTTTCCTAATGAGTCTCCTAAGGTCTTTATTAATTCTAGAGCGAGCTTCAAGCAATTTACTCAGGTCTGAAGTGCGAATTCTATTAAAGAATATATCACTCGGTCTCTTCCCAGTAACAGAATGTATGGTATTATTATACCTGTCAACCGCAACATACATCAACTCCTGCACACTGAGTTCTGGCTTTTCTGCTCTTAGGCATCTATAAATCTCAATTAGGGTTGAGTGCAATCTCTCCACCTGACCATTCACCTCACTGCGCTGAGATGGCGTTAGGTATATTCTTATTCCTAGTCTTTCGAGGAAATCTCTAATCAAAGGGCTAATGAAACTACGTTCGTTGTCAGACACCAAAATTCTAGGTACTGTAAAGTAATGCAAAATTTTCACTAATTTTTCTCTGATGTTCAGAACAGATCTATCGCTAATATGGAAGAGTTTAGCAAACTTGGAAAATTTGTCGATCACGGATATAAATCTTCGCTCCTGTATTTCCATTATATCCATGTGCAAAATTTCACATGGCGTCGTAGGTGCTGGTGTTTCTTGGATTTCTGGCCGCGTGGGATTTCTATCATATTTATTCGAATTGCACACTTCGCAGTTCGTCACAAATCTTCTAATGAGGGCGAACATACGAGGAAAATAATATTCTTCCATAATTTGCTTCCTATTTTCCCTTGCATTTCTATGTGCCCTACGATGTTCCTTTTGGATTATTTCGAACTGCAATTCTTCAGACTTAATGTCAGTGACTATACTTTGGGCGATTCTAATTTTGTACCCTGAGAGGTGTTCTACATAAAGTTCCTGTATAACTGGCAAGTAGTTTTCTGGGGCTTTAATCCCATTGACTACACTGGGATTCAATGTTTTCTTAAGTATGTCCAAAAGACTAGCGGCATTCCATTCAGGTAATGAGAAATAATGCCGGTGAAAGTTTTCATGTGGTTGCTCACTCGAATTAAGTTCCATACCAATTTTGATAATTATCTGGTTCCTAAAAACCTTGATTGGGACTTCCATGTGAGGTATAAGGTCTGAAGCGTCTTGATCCGCACTGTGAACAGTTGAACCAGTTGACGATACATCGTTTTCTCTTGTTTCTGACGCTGTTCTTGTTTTTTGCGAGTCACCTTCACTAGCCGTTATGGTTGATGCATCACTAATGTGGTTAACGCTTGTTCTTAACCTTGAGAGAGCATCCGCAACGTAATTTGATCTACCAGGTTTGTAGATTAATTCGTGATTATACTCCTCGATTCGGGCTTTCCATCGCTTTAATTTAGCATTATAATTCCTGTTACCCAACGCGTGAGTAAGAGGTTGATGGTCTGTATAAATTTTTATGTTCCTTGCACCGTATAAATAGTTTCTCAAATTATCCAAGGCCCATACGATAGCTAGCATCTTTTTTTCATTTGTAGCGTATGCCTCCTCTGTCTTGCTAAGTGATCGCGATATATAAGCAATAGGATTGTCTTTACCGACTTCCCCTTGAGAAAGGACAGCACCAATGGCATAATTAGAAGCGTCAGTCGTCAAATTAAATGGTTTATTAAAATCGGGAAAAGCGAGAATTTCCGCTGTAGTTAAAAGGGTTTTAAGGCTCTGAAAAGCGGTTACTTCTTCATCCGTTAGAGTTATCCGAACTTTTTTTGATTGGTTAGCTTTTACCTGTGCGTTTTCGCCTCTTGTTAGGTTCGTCAATGGTTTTGCAACCTTTGCGTAATCCTTAATAAAACGTCTGTAATAGGACGTCATTCCCAAAAATCCTTTAAGTTCCTTTAAATTTGTCGGAGGTAGAAGATTTTGAATGGCTTTAACCTTCTTTGGATCAGGCTTTATGCCCTCGGAACTCACTAGGTATCCCAAAAATTCCACTTCCTCTTGCATAAAATGGGTTTTTTCAATATTTACTTTTAAATTTGCTTCCTCTAACCTTTTAAAAATTGTATCAACATTCTTCAAGGTTTCCTCTTCGCTACGACCAAAAACTATTATGTCGTCTATATAGACGTAACAAATCCTCCCTATAAATTCCTTAAGGACATCATCGATCATTCTCTGAAAAATCGCTGGCGCATTTTTGAGGCCAAAAGGTAATCGAAGAAATTCAAATTTCCCATTCATGGTTGAAAATGCTGTTTTAGGAATGTCCGATGGTTTCATTGGAATTTGGTGAAATCCAGAAGTTAAATCAATGGTTGTAAAAAATTTTGCGTTACCCAGACTTGCTAAGGTCGCGTCAATGTCCGGTATGGGATATGTGTCAGGTACCGTTACTGCATTTAGCCTCTTATAGTCGACGACTAGGCGATACTGTTTTTCCCCGTTTGCCTTAGGCTTTTTCGGGACCACCCAAATTGGAGAATTATAAGGACTTTTCGAGGGCCGAATTATTCCCTCAGAAAGTAACTCGCCAATTTGTTTTTCAACCTCATCCCTCATTGCAGCAGGATAAGGGTAACTTTCCGAATAAACAGGCTCATTTGTAGTCGTCCTTATTTCCGCCTGCACATTTGTCATTGCGGCCTGCCTGTCATCGAGTGGCCCAAACAAATTTTCATATCTACTTATAATTTCATCAATCCTTTTCCTTGTTTCCAACGGCATTGATTCGCTCAGTATGTAATTTAAATTGCAGGAAATTTTCGCCTTAAGAGGTATCCTAATTGTATCCCTAATCGATAGAACATTTTCCTTTCTATCGACTACTGCTTCTAACTCCTTAAGACTATCATCCCCTATAATTCCATCAAAACTGTCTAATCCTGGTAAAACATAAAATGTCAGAGGATCTAATATTCCATAATTCAAAAAGAATTTTCCTACTATTTTCTTATTTATTCTAATTTTTCCACCTGCTGTGTTAACCACAAGTGGTTTTGGCAAAGGTATACTTCCGGCAGATAGTCCAGGACTGCAAAAATTTTTGTTCGAGCCGGTATCGATCAAAAATTCAAAAATTCTATTTGTTGTCACATATTCTATGTAAGGAAGACTTGATGGCCTTCCTCCATAAAATTTTGCTCGCCCTCCGAATTATCAACAGTGTCCACTACTCCTTCCTGAGGAGTGTTATCCACATCGCTCTGATTTACATCCAAATGAAATAGACGGGTTTGCTTATCTCTGTTGTACATCTCGGACGCACTTCTCTTTTCAGCTGGTTTGGGACGGTTAATATAATTTACTTTCCGCGTTTGAATCGAGCGGTCCACTTCCATTGGCTCCGGTTTTATCTGTTGTTGTCTTGGGAAAGGTGATGGCCTATAATTTGGATTAAAGTTATGATGTTGGTAAGCACCATTCCTATCTCGCCAAACGTTATGCCCAAAATTACTTGCTCTGTTGTTATTCAAATAAGGTTTAGGAGGTCTTGGAGGAATAGCTACGCGATTTTGGATGGATTGCTGTGTGTTAAGCCGAACATTTACCCTGGGGTGCAGGATATTATTTCTCATTGTAAGATTTTGAAGCTCAAGGCATGCCGAATATGCCTCGGGCAAGGTTTTTGGCCTTTGGATGATGACCATCCTAGACAACTCTGGAGTAAGTCCTCGTATGAATATGTCAAGAGCCCTATTCCTGTGTGTTGCTATTAGCGCGTTAATCGTCTCCTCACTATAGGATTCGGTTTTTAATTTATTAATTATCAAAGAGAGTTGATGGTTGACGGTCGAGTAGAATTCATCTACCTTCGACGATCCTTGTGAGAGTTGGTTGAGCTGATGTTCGAGAGTTTGAACATCCCTCTTGTCAGCATAATGAAGGGATAAAATTCTCTTAATTTCAGTCCAATCGGCTTCGAAAATATTGTATGAGACCAACGCCGCGTCAGCCTCTCCGACCACCTTCTGTCTTATGCTCTGTATGATAGAGCGGTATATAGGCTTATCCTTTACGATCTCGAAATCTTTCAATACCATCTCCACCGAATGCACCCAAGAAACATACTGCAAAGGATTACCATCGAATGTACGCAGTTCTTTAACACTATCGGGGAGTCGACAAATTGATTTTAGGTCCTCCTCCGTCCTGGGCACTTGTAGAGTGGGAGCGACTACTTCAATACTGTCTAAATCCCTATGTTCTTGTCTCTCAATCTGCTCTAACCTCCTACTCAATTCAGCCAAATTATTTCCCTGTTCTATCTTACATACCCTAGTCTCCATCGATTTCACCTGTTGCAGGAGTTGGTTGACGGCTCCTGTAAGGGTTGTTAAACTATTCCTCATATCTTCCATAATACTTTAAGTCAAATTAGAGTTTAAGTCAAATAAGGGTAAAAAGACTCACCTGGATTTATTTATAGTTGACAATGGTAGGCAGTTTTATTTCACTTTTGGTTTTGAATGTTTTTTTTTTTTTCACTTTTTTCCTCTTTTGATTTACTTTTCTATGTTACTCCCAAACTTTATAAGGGAAATTTTATTTAATTTTCAGATTTCTTTCAAAATTTTAGCGTAAATATTTTATTTTTGCACAAATTTAATTTTCGATTTTGTTTCAATGTTTTAATAGAAAAATTTTGTTTTGTCACAGATTTAGTTTTCACAGTTCCAAAAAAATTTATTTTCGCTGAGCCTTGGCTATGCCACGCGAGTAAATTAAGGTTTTCTTTCTCTTGTCCCTTTTTAGGATTTTATTTATAGCACTGGAGGGTCCCGTAGGAATCGCAGTACTTTATTATTAATTTATAAGGACACCACTGTTTTTTGCAAGTGGGTCCCTGCTCGGGCGCCAGTTAAGAATCCTTAATTTATTTTATATAAAAAAAATCTTAAGCCGCTAACCACTGCGGCAATAAAAAACACTTATTTGAATTTAAATTATTTTATTTAAACAATTAAAATTTAGATTAATAAAAAATATGACTTTGTTGAACGAGCGCGTAGCCAAGACTGCTTGTGTAAGTTTTATTAGCCTAGATCGATGACTTCCCCTATCACGTTGCACTACCACGTGAGTTGCTGATGCAGCCAATATGTTATAATCGCCAATGAAGCCAAAACGTTGGTAGTGCTGACCGAACGTATTTTACCGGTCATCGAACTGGAGCGCGTGTAATAATAAGAAATGACAAAAGTGCTTACGCTGCCACATCGAGTTCGTTGGCAGGTTTGCCACCGTTGTTAACTTTATTATTATTATTATTATTATTATTATTATTATTGTTATTATTATTATTATTATTATTATTATTATTATTATTATTATTATTATTATTATTATTATTATTATTATTATTATTATTATTATTATTATTATTATTATTATTATTATTATTATTATTATTATTATTATTATTATTATTATTATTATTATTATTATTATTATTATTATTATTATTATTATTATTATTATTATTATTATTATTATTATTATTATTATTATTATTATTATTATTATTATTATTATTATTATTATTATTATTATTATTATTATTATTATTATTATTATTATTATTATTATTATTATTATTATTATTATTATTATTATTATTATTATTATTATTATTATTATTATTATTATTATTATTATTATTATTATTATTATTATTATTATTATTATTATTATTATTATTATTATTATTATTATTATTATTATTATTATTATTATTATTATTATTATTATTATTATTATTATTATTATTATTATTATTATTATTATTATTATTGTTATTATTATTATTATTATTATTATTATTATTATTATTATTATTATTATTGTTATTATTATTATTATTATTATTATTATTATTATTATTATTATTATTATTATTATTATTATTATTGTTATTATTATTATTATTATTATTATTGTTATTATTATTATTATTATTATTATTATTATTATTATTATTATTATTATTATTATTATTATTATTATTATTATTATTATTATTATTAAGGAAAATAACTCTGACTTTAACGCGAGTGACGGATGGCTTCAGAATTTCAAAAAGAGATTCGGCGTAAGATTGCTCCAGATTTCTGGGGAAAAACTTTCTTCTCAACCTCAGTTAGTTGAACCATTTAAAGTGGCACTTAAATCTAAGATTCAAGAGCTTGGATTAAGCAATGATCAACTTTATAACGCCGATGAATCGGGTTTATTTTGGAAAATTTTGCCAACCAAAACATACGTGTCGTCGCAGGAAAAATCGGCCCCAGGTACAAAGACTGAAAAGCAAAGAATTACTTTCCTCTGCTGTGCAAATGCTACGGGATCTCATCAGCTCAAACTTCTTGTGGTGGGAAAGTCAAAAAAACCCCGTTGTTTCAAGAATTTTAATTGCCCTGTTCACTATTGTCATTCTAAATCAGCGTGGATGACTGGTAACATTTTTAAAGACTGGTTTCATCGCTCATTTGTTCCAGAGGTAAACGTTTTTATATTGACATTAATCAACACATTTTCATTTTATAAAATTTCTTACGTAATTTAACAATTTTTAACCAAAAAAGGGTTGCCAGTGAAAGCTATTCTTTTAATAGAAAATGCCCCATCTCACCCTCCCGAGGACGAATTGGAATCTGAAAACGGCTCCATTTTTGTGATGTTTATGCCTCCGAACGTGACGCCACTCATCCAGCCCATGGACCAAAATGCTATAAGAATCACAAAGCTCCATTACAGAAATAGCCTTTTGGCTTCCATTGTTGCTAAGGAGGGTGGTTTGATAGAAACCATGAAACAAACAACACTAAAAGAAGCTATCATTATTTTGGAATCAGCTTGGAGAAAAGTGGGTTCAGCTGTATTGTCCAAATGCTGCAACAACATTTTAAATATGGTAGTAGCTCAAGATGATCCCGAAGATGAAATTCCTCTAAGTGTCGTTAGAGAAAATTTGCTAATTAATTTACTTAATATTATTTTTTGACCTTTTTTTTATTTATATTTAAGGAAAAATAGAGATATTCTTTTTGTTATGGCTGATAAGGGTAATACCACGGTAGCTATAACAAAGAATGATTACAATTTTAGGATTAATAACATTTTAGAAGATACTAGTAAATATGAATTAGTTAATAGGGATCCGACTAATAAATTACAGAGGTTAAACAATGATTTAGTAGATGAACTTTTTAGATTAGAAGTTATTACTATTTTTGAGAAGAATAAACTAAAAACTAACACTGCTATTGCTCCTAGGTTGTATGGACTTCCAAAAATCCATAAACAAGATTTTCCATTAAGACCAATTTGTTCTTTTGTTAATTCACCTTCATATGAATTATGTAAGTATATTACAAATATCTTAAGAAAAATAACGGAATTTTCTAAATATAATGTTAAAAATTCTTTAGAGTTTAAAAGTAAGGTAAATAATCTTAGTATTGATAATAATGAAAAATTGGTTTCTCTATTTCCTAGTATACCAGTTGATTTAGCAACTGATATAATTAAGGAAAAATGGGATATAATTAGACAACATACCAGAATTGGAAAATGTTTATTTTTCCGCATTTTTAAATTTTGTATTGAGGATAACAGATATTTTCAATTTAACAATGAACTATATGTTCAGAAAGAGGGTCTTCCAATGGGATCTCCAGCATCTCCTATTGTTGCAGATATTGTTATGGAGAAACTTATGGATGTTTGCATAGGAAAGCTTCATATTAAACCGAAAATAATTACTAAATATGTTGATGATTTGTTTTGCATTATTTCAGATAATGCAATTGATGGCATGTTGGCAATATTTAATTCTTTTAGTGATAATATTAAGTTTACAATGGAAAAGGAGAAAGATTTCAAACTTCCTTACTTAGATATTTTATTAATAAGGAGAGGTAGTAAATTGCTAATGGATTGGTATCAGAAGCCAACAGCATCAGGTAGAATTATTAACTTTTTTTCTAAGCATAACAGAGGTATTATTATTAATACAGCTAAGAATTTAATAGATAGAGTTTTAACAATTAGTGATAAGGAATTTCATTTAAAGAATATTAGAAGGATTAAGGACATACTAGATGATAATAGTTTTCCTAAAGGATTGGTAAATAAATTGATTGATCGGTTTAAGAATAGGAATAACATTAACAATAGAATTGTGACGGAACCTAAGATTTATAAATCTTTAACTTATGTACCAGGTTTTTCGGAACGTTTAAAAAAAATCAAATATTTTTGATAGGAATAAATATAATATGGCCTATAAGACTGATAACACATTGAATAGGTTATTTAGTAGGACTAAAGATAGAATTAATAAATTTGACTTTTCTAATATAGTATATAAAATACCATGTAACGGAAATGATCAAGGGATTTGTAGTAAAGTATATATAGGAACAACTAAGAATAAACTTAAGACCAGATTAGCCGGACATAAGTCTGATTTAAGATTTGTCAATTCACAAAGAACAGCATTATCTGCCCATTGCTCTGAAGTGGGTCACATTCCGGACTTTGAAAATGCTTCAGTCTTAAGTATTGAAAAGAATTATAAGAGACGTTATATTTTAGAAATGTTACACATAGTTAACACACCAATGACGAAAAGAATTAATTTTAAAGCGGATATTGATAATGTTGCACATATATACAGACACCTAATACAAAAAATTACATAATTCTTTTAATGAACATTGACAAACATAATTAATTTTTTGTTAAAATTTTTTTTTATATGTATTTGTTATTTTTTGTTATTTACTTTTCATAATTTTGTTTTTAACTTCATTTTTAAATTCATTTTGACAAGAAAATTTTTTAATTTTTTCAATTTGTGTTTTTTGTTATAAAAAAAAAAAATTTATAAACATTTTTTCCTGAAGATGGTACACAGAGGCGTACCGAAAATTTGAATTATTAAAATATAAAATAATTGATGAACCTTTAAGCTTGAAAAATTAGTTTTAAATCTAATTAATTTACGCGAACTGAAAGAAAGCGCCGCCAATGTTTTATGTGCCTTATTACCTGAGGTTTGTTATCTCTGAAATGTACTTAAAATTGCGTGTTATTCCATATTTTTTCATAGGTTAAATATACGGCCTCGAACGTTAAAGAATGGAATGAAGATGCTATTGAATGTGAAGATAATGCAGTAGAAGATATATCCGATGAAGATGATTGTGTGGAGGAACCAAAGAGGACAATTAAACCCGGCGAAGGCTGTCGACATTTTTAATAAGGCGTTGGATTGGGCTGAAGGTGAAATGGTTGAACAGCGAGTTTTAAATGTTTTGAGAGACTTACGTGAAAAGGCAGTTTTAAAAGTTCTCGAGTAAAAGAAACGGCAAAAAAAGATAACTGACTTCTTTGAACATTAACTTTACATTTATATGAATACATATGTATGTATAAAAATAAGTGGTATATTTATGTTTGTTCCAAACAAACTTAATGAAAAAGTTCCTTTTATGTTTTAAAATAAAATAAAACTTAAAATATTTAAATTAAACTTTCATTTTGCAGGAAGAAACTTTAGGTTGTATGTAAATGAGTTGGTTGTATTAAAATTTTATGCCATTTGTAAATATGAACAATCCCAAAAATTTTAACTGCCCTTGTTTTAATTAGTTCATATTATCGCGAGTGCACTGTATAATCAAAACAAAGATCGTTATCCGAATACTTAGTTTATTAACATCAAAAAATTCTATGTAAGTTCTTCGTAAATGTTGGAAATTTTTTTTTTTGCGTGTTTTTTTTTTTTTATTTAAAAGATTAATAAGGAAAACATACAAAATATTTGTTAATTTTGCTGAAAACAATAAAAACATTTTTTATAGATTTAACTACCCGGATAAATAATATTCATTTTTATACATCATTAACTACAAACTGACAACTGAAAATAGTGGCATTGCCAGAATCAAAATACTATTCTTGCTAAAGCATACATTAGTTAAAGTACTGTTTATGCATACCAATTTTTAACAAACGTTTGTTAGCCTTAAAGTGTACGTTAACTATTGTGTACTTTAAAGCTCAAGTAAGCGTTTTTTATGCATACAGCCGAAAAACTTAAGTGAATCGCCCCGATTCATTTAGAATATGAAGATCGTTGATGCTACGCAATTCGCACCCAGAAGAGGAAGTTTTATTGACGTCTGCAGTATCTGTTAATTTAATTTCATTAATTACTTTCGTAACAATTGACTTATCTCTATTTCTTGCGGAAAAAAATTTATAAGTTTTAGCAATAAACAAAAGATCAATATTATTGTAAGAACCATATTGAACGAAAAAAATATTTTGCCCTTATTCGTAATCGATTCCAATTCGTCAATATTTCTGATATGCAAATCCTTCATTAACTCTAAGGAAAGAACTTCCTGAACTTCCTGTTTATTTTGATTTGGTTGGAGTAAAGCAGGAAGAGGTTTCCAGTATGAGACCTCTCTGGAAAGGAACGTTTTATTAATTTTAGTAATGGTATCATTATGGAACTGTTTAAGTATGTTCCAGATAATTCATTTGTTTCATTGTTAGAAGTTTTAACTGATCCATTAAATTGATTCAACAATATAACTCCAGGGTATAATTCCTGAACTGAATTCACATGTTGGTTATTTATAAAAGCGCAGTCATGATTTTTGCTAGACAAAAGCTTTGGAATACAATCTTGCTTATATCTATAAGATTTTCTTGATTACAAATACATAAATTATTATACTCTTTACAATTTTCTTTGACTTCAAAAAATTCTTTATTACATTTTATTATAAATTCTGTGTTAATTCTTATAATTTTATCTTGTGTTTTTACAGGTTTAATTAACAATTTTTCGCAATTCTTTTTATCTATTACTGGAAGATTAATTATATAGATTATAGCTTGGTTATCCGTGGCTATTCTTATTGTTGCAAAGCTTAAGGCTTGTTCAAGATCAGAGTAAGGAAAACTTTCTTTATCTAAGAACTCTCTTACTTCATTAATTTCTTCTTCGGATAAAATGAACAAATTTACTACTCCCACTTTCGACCATTGCAGAGCATACTCTATGTTGATAACTTCTTCTTTAAAATTCTTAGTTTATTAGCGATTGTTTCCTCATATATTTTTCTGGTTTCTTCTAATGACTGAATGGTCCTGATGATTTGATTTGTGGAATTCGTTATTAAATTAATTCTTTCTGCAATCTGTTTATTAATTATTCTTTGCTTCTCATTATTTTCTAAAAGTCCATTTATCTTATCCAGTACCACCTTGTGGTCCTCGTGATCAGGTGACCCTGCTATCCATTTCCAAGCTGTTCCCAAAATATTTATTGAGCGTTTTTTCGAGGTTTTATTATCTCAAGACGCTCCTTTATTTGTCCTATATCATGGAAGAAAAATTGCTTTAGGGTACTATTTCTTAGTATTTGATGTAGAGCTTCGGATTCTATTTCGTCAAGTGCGGATTTGTAATACGTTAAATTCATAAAATGTATCATTTTAAAATTTCCCTTTTGCACCCTAGCTTGTCCCAAGTGTATCGGGATTAATTGGGAGTTTGAATAATCTAAGATCTGAACTTCCGATAGGCAAACACTGATAACAGCGAGCGGCAAAATAGTTTTGTATAACATTTTCTGTAGAGGGAGAAAAAAATTATGATTTTATATTTTCCTTATTTATAATCCTATTTCTACTAAATATCTTTACTTTATTTCCTAAATCTAATTGTATTTTTTGTTTTTTGTATCTATCATCTAATTTATTTCTTTTACCAATAAGTTTTTCATAAACCTCTTGGTTTGGTTCATAGATTTTCATTCTATTGGGTTTATTTCTATTTGAAATTTTTAACTGTGCTTGTCGAAGCTTGTCCCGTACATCGTCATGTTTGATTTTGTTATGGAATATGTCGTACGGTTTTTTATCTGCCACTGAATGGATGGTGAGATTATATTGCTTTGCAGCTCTGTAGAATATTTCTTTAATATCTATTAGACAATATTCTTCTTTAATACAACGGGCTATTTCAACTAGCGTTGAATGTACTCTCTCCACCTGGCCGATTGTGGAACTGTGTCTTGGATCACAAAAATACAATTCGATATTCATTCTCTGCATTAACGACCTAAATTGGGGTGTTGTAAAACCTGGTTCGTTATCTAGAGTAAGCTTCTTTGCATTTGGAAAGCTTTGTAAAATTTCTTGGACTTTTTCACCCAAGTTGAGTTTATCCTCTATATGTCTAATTACCTAGAACTTTGAATAAGCATCAACGCATGTTATGAATTTATGCCTCTGGGCATAAAAAATGTCAATATGAAGGAACTCCCCCCCATTATTGGGAATTGAAGCCTCTCCATTTGGCAGTTTATTAGGTCTCCTATCATACTTAGTTCTATTGCATGTACTGCAATGTCTCACATACTGTTTTATGTCGTTAACCATCTTTGGCCAATAATATTGTTGAAAAATTTGTTTGTAATTTTCCCTGCAATTCCTATGAGCACGAGTATGTGTTCGCTCTATTATTGCTAATTGTTCATCTGGGTTGATTATGTCGATTGCAAATATTCTAGTGTAAACAAATCTGTTTGTAAATACGGCTTTAATTGTCTCCTTAAACTCATAAAAGTCTTCTGTACTGCAATGAATCGCAGTAACAAATTCCGGATTAAGAATTGTCAACAAAAAATTTTTTAAAGTTTCTCTAGTACCGAAGTCGATTATGTGACGAATTTTGTCAAAAATAACCAAAGTGTCATATTTACTGAATCCAGTTTTATGAAGCAGAATTTGCTCCGTAAACTCATTGAGTGGTTTAGGTCTTTCTGGGATGTCAATAGTTTCGCTGCTTTCAGCAGAATGTTGAGTATTTTTAAGTGACTCGTTATCGGTAATATTATTGAGGGTTTGTCTGGAAAGTGCATCGGCCACAAGATTAGTAGCACCAGGCTTATATACGATCTTTAGAGAATATTCCTCAACAAAGGACATCCATCTTTTAATTTTCGCATTTGGATTTTTAGTTGAAATTGCGAGTGTAAGAGGCTGATGATCTGTGTGTATTTCCAGATCTGCTGCTCCATATAAATAATTTCGAAGAGTCTTCAATGACCAAACTATTGCATACAACTCCTTTTCGTTTGTGGCATAATTACGTTCAGTAGCATTGAGGGTTTTAGATATAAATGTGATAGGCTTGCCTCCCTGACTTAGGACAGCACCTAATGCTTCATTAGAGGCATCTGTGGTGAGTATAAATTTTTTATTAAAGTCAGGTTGTGTCAATTCAACCTGCTCAAATAATGAACGTTTTAATTTTTCGAATGCAAGGACACCTTTTTCGTCCAAATCGATTTCCGTTCTTTTTGACATATATTAAGATACTCTTCCATTCTCCCCTGATAGATGCTTAGTCAAAGGTTTAGCTATTTTTGCATAATCTCGTATAAACTTACGATAGTATCCTATCATTCCAAGGAAACTAGGAAACTGTCTCAATGTTTTGGGTAAAGGATAATTAAATATTGTTTCTATTTTCTTTGGATCAGTTTTTATCACTCCAAAAGCTACTACATATCCCAAAAATTCTACTTGTGTTTAAAATTATTATAATCTCAAGATGCTCAAAATGTTCATTGAGTGTTTCAGAATTAACAATTATGTCATCAATGTAAACATGACAAAATTTTCCTATAAACTTTCTCAAAATGTCATCCATTGCATTCTGGAAAATGCTTGGAGCAGTTTTAAGACCAAAAGGCAATCTAACAAATTTATACTTTCCATTATTAACGGAAAATGCGGTCTTCCCTATATCGTCCTCCTTCATTAGGATTTGATGGAAGCCCGATTCGAGATCTATGGTCGAAAATTATTTTGATTTACCCAAATTAGAAAGTATCACATTACAATCAGGTATTGGGTACCTATAGGCAATTGTTTTTGCATTCAATTTCTTATAATCGATAACTAAGCGAAGTTTTTGCGTTCAATCGTCATTGATTCCCTTTTTCGGGACGACCCATACAGGCGAATTGTATGGCCCTCTGCTTTCACGTATAATTCCGGCTGTCAATAACTTTTCAATTTCCTTATTAACAAAGGAGTTTGCCGATAGGGGTACGGATATTGTTTGCTCCATACCGGTTCGTTATCTACTGTTTTTATTTCCGCCTTTATATCTGTTCTGAAAGGCAAATTTAAGTTAATTTCTGAGTGCAACTTACACACTCTCTCTTGTATATTTTTACGTTGCTTTCCTAAGGCTTTTAATTCATGACTAACATCATCAGTTAGAACACTTTTACCATTGCCCTGAATATATTCTTCATGGATATTTAAAAAACTATCTTCAGTATCCTCAATATTTTCATTTAAGACATTAATTTTTTTGCATTCGGCCCCTCTTTTGATGACACTATCTTCAGTGTCGCAATATCTTTGAAAATCCAAAAACCTTTCACAATGGTTTCCGCAAGTTATGGTACTTTTATTAAAGTCTAAAATTGAATTTGATTTTTTCAAAAAATTGTATCCTATAAGCACATCCGTTTCTAAATTTGAAATTTCGTAAAATCTTTGATTTACCCCAAATATGCTTGCATCATAATAATTTTGAATAACAGTATAACCATTAATGGTTCGTACTCTCTTACTTATAACTAATTCCCTTCTATTCAAAAGAACTCTGGGTCTACAGTAGCAGCTAGTAGCACCACTATCGATTAGAACTGAGATCTCTCTACCGTCTTTTGCTGTCCTAATAATGTAGGGCAGCTTGGACCTATCTCTAAAAAAGTATCCTCATCAAGATTATTTATACGTTGTGTTTTCTGATTTGGCTGATAGACTGTATGGGAATAAGGGCGTTTAGAACCCTGTGGGAAAAAACTAGGCCGATTTTGTAAATTGTGAAAATATTTAGACCGTTTATTGTTATAATAGTTCTGCGAATGTCCGACATTGACCGAACTACCCAATTGCATTGGTTCTGGTTTTGGCTCTGGATGCCGAGCGCTCATATCATTTGCTCGCGGATTATCCCGTCGTGGGAACCTTAGCGGGTTTGTGTATTTTTGACCGTTATAATTGGATTGTCCTACTCTATTAAATTGCGAAGCGAAATTCGCACGAATGTTTTTTGACTCTAGCTCTTGGAGCATTCAGTTCGGTGATGAAAACTCTTAAATCATATTGTCTATTTTTGTTATTCAGTTCCTTTGTCAATTCCCATCCGGAACCATGACTCATTATTGTTTTATTAATTAAAGCTATAAGCTTTTTATTTACCTCATTATAATAATCTATTATTGACAAAGAACCCTGTCTCATTACACTTAATTCCTGGTCGACTATATGCAAAGGTCTTTTATCTGCGAATGCGAAATCTAACTGACTAATAATTGCTTCTAAATTAAGAACCGTTCCATGGTTCGTCAGAATATCATTTGCATCATCAACAGAGGGTGATTTGTTTTACATCCGCGCCTGACTATGTAGTCCTAATCAGATGGTGGACAAACCACTTTGTTTAATTTGGAACGTTATACATACGTCCTAGATAGCCGAAGACATAATTCTAAGCAACAGAACCACCTAGTTGCAACTTGAATAATTCCAGGGCAGGTCTGCAAACTATCACACCTTGCTAAAGAGTTGGAGACTTTCTAACTCCTGTCCAGAACACATGTCAAGCATGCTCACTGGACTGGATCATTCACTTTGCGTGTCATTATCAGTGAAATGATCCTGGCCACCATAATTTCATATAATCTCTTATGGGGCCGCAAAACCACAACCACCACAATGCTCCCATATAGGGGCCAACCTCAATGATCAGCCAGAGAACTATTATAAGTCTAAAGAGACAAATAATGAACTCTGCGAGCTCACTGATCCCCGTGGAAATAAAGTGGAGTTTCCAGTTGACCACCTGCCTGTCTTCAGGGGACTGGGCTCCCTTTATACCCCCAGTTGCACAGATCTAGACAGCTGTTACGTACCGTAAAGACCATAAATGTGCCCCCGGGGGGGTAGTTGCATCATCAACAATCTTATTACATAGTATTGTAAGTGCAGCAAAATATTTCCTGCTGCCCTTTTTGTATAACTTCATTGAGTTATCAGCGGCTTCCCGCCAACTAATATAAGAATTTTTCCCATCAAAGTTTGGTAGTGATTTAATTACGTATAAAGTTTCTTCGCAGCGAATAGCATCATTTATATACTGAGGTTGATATTCGGAAACTATATTTACACATGACAAATTTGCTAATGTCCCTGCCAATTCATCTATTTTAGCCTGCAATGGTCTTAAGTGGATTTGAATTAACCCAGCAATATCGCTCTGAGTAGTAGCCATAGCAGAGGGTGACCTCTGGTGATACCACCAAATCTTTGACTTCACTTATTAAATCTTTATTTTTATCGTCCAGCTTGATCAATTTAGTTCAGAGTATAAACTTAAATATAACAATCAACTTAATATGTAATTTAATATAATTAGCTTAGCTTACTTTACTGATGATTACTGCTGTTGTCGTTGTTGAAAGTAAAATCTTAGCACCTTCCCAGTCTTGGATGAAGCAAGTGGCATCTATAATTGAGTGTTGAAAATTTTTAACTCGGCATTCACTTCACATTTATTCAATTTCAGCAAGTTATATTATTTTTTTTATAAAAACGGTCTTTATGGCAATAAAGGAAATTTTGTCTCTTTTTTTTGGTTATATTGTTCTGATACTTCAGATCATTTTTGTATCAATACCAGCTTTTATATGTTTTTTATGTTTATTTTTTCACAAATGTTTGTTTTAACTTTTCTCCTATATTTAGGATACTTGTCTTTTTTAAACCAAATTTTTTCTTTTAACTTTTCTCCTATATTTAGGATACTTGTATTTTTTTTTAACAAAATGTTTTTTTGTTTTAACTTTTCTCCTATATTCAGGATACTTGTCTTATTTTTTGGCTATGCGTCCTGAAAGGATTCTTACTTTTTATTTTTCAGAATTTTAATTTTATTCAGGAGTATCTCGCCGGGGCGTCCAGTTAATTTTTAGTTGATTAAGTTCAACTTTATTTAGTTCATTCTTACAAGTCTTTCTTAATACTAACTTAAAAATAATTTTTGGAAACATTTTTATTCTAGCAAAAATCAAAAAATACTTTTTTCAACCGCTCGTGTGGCGACAAATCTATTAGCTCAGCACATTGGTTTTTTTTTTGTGTTGCGATCGATAACGAAAAATATCAGTCAGCATAAATGGCTGCAACCAATATGTTGCAAAAATTGAAATATGAATATCTTGTTTATGAAAAGATACAAAGTTAAGAAAATTTAAAAACTTTAAATTCGGTTTACACCGTTTCCTTAACTTGGACATATACGGCTGTATACGATCGGTGGAAAATAAAAATATGAATCGATCGTGGAATAACTTATCAATGGGAAGACTTTGAGGATAAAGTTATAAAGCAGCAAACTTTTGAAATTTTTAAAAAATCGTCAATTTCGTTTTGTTTTTCAATAATAACTTAAACACGATAGCGCATGCACAAACACGGCTATATACGATTGGTAAAAAATAAAAATATGAATCGATCGTGGTATAAATTATTTTTGGAAAGACTTTACGGAAAAAGTTATAAAGCAGCAAACTTTTGAAATTTTTAAAAAACCGTCAAATTTGTTTTGTTTTGCATCAAAAACTTAAAAACGATAGCGCAAGCACATATACGGCTATATACGATCGGTAGAAAATAAAAATATGAATCGATCGTGGTATAAATTATTTTTGGAAAGGCTTTACGGAAAAAGTTATAAAGCAGCAAACTTTTGAAATTTTTAAAAAACCGTCAAATTTCTTTTGCTTTTCATTAATAACTTAAAAACGATAGAGCGTGCACATACACGGCTATATACGATTGGTAAAAAATAAAAATATGAATCGATCGTTGTATAACTTATCTTTGGAAAGACTTTACGGAAAAAGTTATAAAGAAACAAACTTTTAAAATTTTTAAAAAATCGTCAAATTTGTTTTGTTTTGCATTAAAAACTTAAAAACGATAGCGCATGCACATATACGGCTATATACGATTGATAGAAAATAAAAATATGAATCGATCGTGGTATAAATTATCTTTGGAAAGACTTTACGGAAAAAGTTATAAAGAAACAAACTTTTGAAATTTTTAAAAAATCGTCAAATTTGTTTTATTTTTCGTTGATAACTTAAACACGATATCGCGTGCACATATACGGCTATATATGATCGGAAGAAAATAAAAATATGAATCGATCGTGGTATAACTTATCTTTTGAAATTTTTAAAAAATCGTTAAATTTGTTTTGTTTTTCGTTAATAACTTAAACACGATAGCGCGTGCACATAAACGGCTATATACGATCGGTAGAAAATAAAAATATGAATCGATCGTAGTATAAATTATCTTTGGAAAGACTTTACGGAAAAAGTTATAAAGCAGCAAACTTTCGAAATTTTTAAAAAATCGTCAAATTTGTTTTGCTTTTCATTAATAACTTAAATACGATAGCGCGTACACATATACGGCTATATACGATCGGTAGAAAACAAATATGAATCGATCGTGCTATAACTTATCATTGGAAAGACTTTACGGAAAAGGTTATAAAGCAGCAAACTTTTGAAATTTTTAAAAACTCGTCAAATTTGTTTTATTTTTCATTAATAACTTAAAAACGAGAGTGCGAACACATATACAGATATATACGATTGATAGAAAATAAAAATATGAATCTATCGTGGTATAACTTATTTTCGGAAAGACTTTACGGAAAAAGTTATAAAGAAACAAACTTTTGAAATTTTTAAAAAATCATTAAATTTGTTTTGTTTTTCATTAATAACTTCAAATTATAGCGCGTGCACATATACGGCTATATAAGATCGGTAGAAAATAAAAATATTAATCGATCCTGGTATAACTTATCTTTGGAAAGACTTTACGGAAAAAGTTATAAAGCAGCAAACGCTTAAAATTTAAAAAAAATCGTCAAATTTGTTTTGTTTGGCATTAATAACTTAAAAACGATAGCGCATGAACATATACGGCTATATACGCTTGGTAGAAAATAAAAATATGAATCGATCGTGGTGTAAATTATCTTTGGAAAGGCTTTACGGAAGAAGTTATAAAGCAGCAAACTTTCGAAATTTTTAAAAAATCGTCAAATTTGTTTTGCTTTTCATTAATAACTTAAACACGATAGCGCGTACACATATACGGCTATATACGATCGGTAGAAAACAAATATGAATCGATCGTGCTATAACTTATCATTGGAAAGACTTTACGGAAAAGGTTATAAAGCAGCAAACTTTTGAAATGTTTAAAAACTCGTCAAATTTGTTTTTTTTTCATTAATAACTTAAAAACGAGAGTGCGGACACATATACAGATATATACGATTGATAGAAAATAAAAATATGAATCGATCGTGGTATAAATTATCTTTGGAAACACTTTACGGAAAAGGTTATAAAGCAGCAAACTTTTGAAATTTTAAAAAAATCGTCAAATTTGTTTTATTTTTTATAAATAAATTAAAAACGAGAGTGCGGACACATATACAGATATATACGATTGATAGAAAATAAAAATATGAATCTATCGTGGTATAACTTATCTTCGGAAAGACTTTACGGAAAAAGTTATAAAGAAACAAACTTTTGAAATTTTTAAAAAATCATCAAATTTGTTTTATTTTTCGTTGATAACTTAAAAACGATAGCGCATGCACATATACGGCCATATACGATCGGTAGAAAATAAAAATATGAATCGATCGTGGTATAACTTATCTTTTGAAATTTTTAAAAAATCGTTAAATTTGTTTTGTTTTTCGTTAATAACTTAAACACGATAGCGCGTGCACATATACGGCTATATAGGTTCGGAAGAAATTAAAAACATGAATCTATCGTGGTATAACTTATCTTCGGAAAGACTTTACGGAAAAAGTTATAAAGCAACAAACTTTTGAAATTTTTAAAAAATCGTCAAATTTGTTTTGTTTTTAATTAATAACTTAAAAATAATAGCGCATACACATATACGGCTATATAAGATGGGTAGAAAATAAAAATATGAAGCGATCGTGGTATAACTTATCTTTGGAAAGACTTTACGGAAAAAGTTATAAAGCAGCAAACTTTTGAAATTTTTAAAAAATCGTCAAATTTGTTTTGTTTTTCGTTGATAACTTAAACACGATATCGCGTGCACATATACGGGTACATATGATCGGAAGAAAATAAAAATATGAATCGATCGTGGTATAACTTATCTTTGGAAAGACTTTACGGAAAATATATAAAGCAGCAAACTTTTGAAATTTTTAAAAAATCGTCAAATTTGTTTTGTTTTTCGTTGATAACTTAAACACGATATCGCGTGCACATATACGGCTATATAAGATCGGTAGAAAATAAAAATATGAATCGATCGAAAAATATGAATCGTTTTTGAATGGGTCTGCAATACCAAAAACTGATAAAGTAAAATTTTTAGGAATGCACCTTGACAAAAGGTTAACATGGAAAGAGCATATTAAATCTAAAAGACAACAAGAAGTAACATAAAGGATTTGGCACATAACAAATAATCAAAAAGTTTTCTCCAACTTCTCAAAAGAAGATTAAGGACGTTCTAAATAGCATTAAGAATTAATAGAATTAAGTGAGCAAGATTGTTAACACTCATGTTAACATAATTATCTTAAGATTTATTTATTTATTATTTTGAAAGTTGAATGCACCTTTTAGTTAATAATAATGAAATTGTAAATTTATTGCATTCTTGCTAAGCAAGCATAATTTCATATTTGTTTACCTTTATTATATTTTAATGAAAGTTGAATGCACCCTTTATTTAATAATAATCAAATTGTTAATTTATTGCATTCTTGCTAAGCAAGCATAATTCCATATTTGTTTACCTTTATTATATTTTAATGAAAGTTGAATGCACCTTTTATTTATACGGAAAACATTTATTCATGACCTACTTAATTTAATTTGCTTACCAAACTATATTTTAGTATTTATTTTTATTATATTTCCTGGTTACTAAATTGATTATTTGGCAATTTATAGTTTTAATTGTTTATTGTTATTTTCTTAATTTTGCTTGGACAATTTAATGTATTTAAGCAAAGTAAATTTATACAAAGAAGACAGAATAAAATTGACAATCAAGGAAAAGGTCACGTGTTTTATTTGCTTTAGTATACGAGTCACGGTTCAAATACCGGCGATTCACTAATAATATTAAAGTACAATACGAGTTACGGTTCAAGTGCCGGCAGCTCAAATTAGTGTAAGTACGATCAAGTACTAACATTTGGTGACCCCGACGTGATCCTTTGATTGCCAAATTTTGTTTCTACAACTCAAATTCAATTGAGGACGTATACCAAAAAAAAAAAAAAAATGGAGTTCGAAGAATTGGTGCGTACCCAACAGCATTTGGGAGCTCAGATCGAGACGCTCGCAAGGAACTACGCTAAGGATCCCAAAGACAGGAAAACCCCTCCATACTTCGTCAAAAGATTGGAGGCATTGACAGAATTGGCCGATGAGTTCCACAGAACTCATGAAGAAATCATGGCCATGAAAAACAAGCCCCTGGATAATGACTATCTCAGGGAGGATTATTACAACAAAATAACCCTGATAGTGACCAAGCACATCAAGCTGTTTGAGCAAGGGGCAGCACAGCCGTTGAGATTAGATGATGAAGCCCAGCCATCAAAGGGACAACAGCTATCAACCCACCATACGGTAACGGCCGAAACACGAAGGCTGCTTCGCAACCAGCGGGCAGTAATGAGGGCATTGGATCGAAACATTGACGAAGTGTTTGCACAACAAACCATGGAACACCATTCGTCATACTACACCATAAAGGCAAGCTTCATTGAAAAGTACATGACCGAACTATCCAACAATAATTCGGCAATATGGGCATCAACGGAAGCGGAACAAGTCGAAGACTATCACATCGACACCATTTATAACCTTGAAGAAAGGGCAGAAGCAGCGATGATAGCACTTCATCGGCACATTCAAGAAAACCCTACAGGTGTAACTCACCAGGCTGCAATTCCAAGTGGCACGGACACAATCCTTCCAAAAATCAAAATACCAATGTTCGACGGAAACTACTTACGGTGGGTAGAATTTAAGGACATATTTTCAGAGCTTGTACATAACACAAGCATATCAGATACAAGAAAGATGCAATACCTAACTACGTCATTGCAAGGAGAAGCAAAAAATCTAATCAAGCATTTACCTGCAGTCGGACACAACTACGCTGCTGCTTGGTCAATTATCACTGGCAGATACGACAACAAACGACTTCTGGTGTCCACATTACTCAGCAAGCTAATGTCGCAGTCATCCAGTAAAAGAGAATCTGCCTCATCTTTAAAGTCACTTCACGACGTAACAAAGGAGTGTCTTCAGGGCTTACAGGCACAAGATGTCCCAGTGCAGCACTGGGATGCCATTCTGTCCCATATTCTATTACAGAAGATAGACGAAGAGACTCAAATCGCTTTTGAGCAAAGCTTAACCGACAATAGGCGCCTAATCACGATTGACGAGCTACTCAACTTCCTGTAGCGAAGATTCCAGTCTTTGGAGGTGCGTGGTAAGGCTGACAAGGGGCATACAAGAACCTGCGCTTCGGTAACAACATCTGAACCGCGGGACAACTGCGCAATATGTAAAGGTGAAGGACACAAAATCTTCGCTTGTAAAAAATTCATTAATGCCGAAATAAACCAGAGATGGAAATGGGTCAAAGACTTGCAGCTGTGTGTCAACTGTCTCAAGCAAGGACATCGAGTTAACGAGTGCAAATCACGACACTGTGGCAAATGCACTAGGAAACATAACTCATTGCTCCATAACCCCAAGGTGTCAACATCAGGTACAAAACCCAACATGCAAGATAACTCAACACATCAAGTCACTCCCCATCAACCGGCTACCAAATTCAGCCTTCTGACTAATCGCATCTACAAAGATCCCCACTATGTTTTACTGGGAACTGCACGCATCCAAGTGCCAGCAGAAAACGGGCAGTTAATCGAATGTCGAGCAATATTGGACTCTGGGTCACAAGCAAACCTGATTACAGATCGCCTTTGGAAATTGCTAGGCAGAAGATCACGTCAAATATGTATGAGTTTGGAGGGCATCGGAAATCAGAAAACAAAGATGAGGCATCAATCAAACATCCAGATCAGGTCAACAGCAAATGACTATGCCACAGATGTAGATGTCCACATTATATCAAAAATTGTATCCGATCAGCCCCTTCATCAGTTCGATATTACAAATTGGGGAATCCCACAGAATGTACACCTAGCAGATCCAGAATTCAACACACCAGGCCGAATCGACTGCTTGCTTGGAGCAGACATCATCTTCGAACTACTAACCGATGGGCAAATTAAGTTAGGAGACAATCTCCCCGTGCTTCAAAATACACTCCTCGGATGGGTAATAGCTGGAAAAGTTGAATCATCAACCCGCAATCATTCTGTATGCGGAATATGTACAACAAAGGATTTAGAGGAAGCGGTTTCCCAATTTTGGGATTCCGAGGAAGCATCAAGCGACCAGTCTAACCTTTCAGATGATGACATACGATGTGAAGCACACTTCGTGCAAACAACAGTCCGGGGAGAAGATGGCAGATTTATAGTAAAACTTCCATTAAACAACCATCCATCAGCATTGGCGGAATCAAAGGGAGTAGCATACAGAAGATTCAACTCAATCGAAAAACGTTTAGCAACTAACCCAATGTTAAAGGATCAATACGTGTCATTCATGAGGGAATACGAATCACTGGGTCACATGACAAGGATCAGCGCCAACCAAATCAGCACTCCACACTATTTCATACCACACCATTGCGTACTCCGCCCTGAAAGTTCATCCACCAAATTAAGGGTAGTCTTTGACGCGTCAGCACACAACTCCTCGGGTTTTTCATTGAACGATATAATGCATACTGGTCCCACAGTTCAAAGCGACCTGTTTGCAATTTTGCTACGCTTCAGAATGCACAAATACGCATTAAAAACTGATGTCGAAAAAATGTACCGCCAGATATGGGTTAACAAAAAGGATAGAAACTTACAGCTCATCCTGTGGCGAGAAGATGAGAATCAACCAATCAACGTGTATCAACTGAACACAGTTACATATGGCACTAGAGCAGCACCATACCTAGCAACACGCTGCCTAGTCAAGCTAGCAGACGACTACCAACATCAATACCCATACGGATCATCATCTCTGAGACGAGATTTTTACGTTGATGATGGTCTAATAGGAGCGGATTCAGTTCATGAAGCTCTGATCATACAACAACAATTGATAAACATTCTTGGCGGAGCTGGAATGAAACTAAAAAAATGGTGCTCAAATCATAAGGCCCTACTACGTGAGATTGCTGCCAAAGATCAAGAAGTCAACCTCAACTTCGACTCAAAGGAAGCACAATCAACAAAAACATTGGGCCTATTGTGGCTTCCAAAGGATGACGCGCTCTGTATTAAGGTCACCCTTCAAGAACATAAACAAACAACAAAACGTACCATGAGCTCCGACTTAGCTCACATATATGACCCGCTAGGTCTAATTGGTCCAGTGTTAGTTTCTGGAAAAATCCAACTACAGAAAACATGGTCAGCCAAACTTGAGTGGGATGAGAACCTTCCTACGGAAATAGCAAACGAATGGGAACTCTACAAGAAGGATTTAAAAAAGTTGGACAACATAAAGATCACAAGGTACATATCTGGCAACCAAGATGCAAATATTCAGATACACGCCTTCGCTGATGCATCGGAAAAAGCTTACGGTGCTGCAGTATATCTACGGGTGATACAACAGGACAAAACGGTAAAGGTTAATCTTTTATGTACAAAATCGCGTGTGGCACCAATTAAATCACAAACAATACCCCGTCTTGAGTTGTGCGCAGCACTCTTGGCAGCTGAGCTATCGGCAAGAGTAAAGGCTGATTTGGGCTTAGAGAAAGAAAAGTCATTTTGTTGGACTGACTCCCAAATTGTGCTTTCCTGGCTCCACAATCATTCAGCAAAATTGCCAGTTTACGTGGCCCATCGAGTTTTGAAAATTCTAAGAGTAACAATCCCAGAACAATGGCATCATGTTCCGTCAAAACAAAACCCTGCAGATATATTATCTAGAGGAATAAAACCTCACGAGCTATCGTCATGTGCCATGTGGTGGTATGGGCCACTCTTCCTCTATCAATCTCAGAAGTCATGGCCAGCTCCCAGGTTACAAGAATTGACAAATGATAACTGCACAGCAACCGTTCTTACAGCACAACACTCAATCGATGAATGCAGCCTGGTTTACACAATACCATCAAAAAATTCCTTTCCACATGTACAAAGGGTCATCGGATATGTCTTACGATTTGCAAGAAACACCAGAAGACCGAAGAAATCTCGACCAGAGCATATACAACTATCACCGCAGGAGCTAGATGCAGCACTGAAGCTAATGGTACGGCAAATACAAGCAACCGATTTCAATGACATCAAAACCGCACTCACAAGGGACAAATTTGTACTTAAGACAAGTCAGTTTAGCTCACTCACTCCATTCTTAGATGAAGAAGGTATAATCCGAGTGGGCGGTCGACTAAGCTGCTCAACACAGCAGTTCGATGCTATCCATCAAATGATGCTACCAAGCCAAGATCCGCTAGTAAAACTCCTGATCGAAAAAATACACAGGGAAAATTACCACTGTGGCCCTCAAGCACTGCTTGCACAGGTTAGGCAGCGTTTTTGGCCGATTAGAGGAAAAACTCTTACAAGAGCAGTCGTCCAACGATGCGTCCGCTGCACAAAGGCAAGGCCAACAATGTATAACCAAATAATGGGAAACCTCCCAAAACATCGGGTGCAACCAGCCAGGCCATTCCTGCATTCTGGAGTAGACTACTGCGGCCCATTTGCAGTACATTTTAAAACAAGAGGAAAACGACCTCAAAGGGCATATCTTGCAGTATTTTGCTGTTTCGTCACTAAGGCAATACATTTAGAGCTTGTGACTGAACTAACAACGGAAGCATTCATCGGGGCTCTAAAGAGGTTCATAGGTAGACGAGGCCATTGTCAAACATTGTACTGCGACAACGCAACAAATTTTACAGGTGCTCGGAATAAACTAAATGAGCTGAAAGACGTCATTTATTCCAACCCAGCACAGGAATCAATTATTAAAGCATGCAGCTCAAAGGGGATAGAATTTCAGTTCATCCCACCGAGATCACCACATTTTGGAGGACTGTGGGAGGCAGCAGTGAAGTCAGCAAAGAACCTGCTATTGAAAAATGTATCCCCAGCATCACTCACATACGAAGAACTGGAAACAGTTTTAATTGAAATTGAAGCCATTTTAAACTCCCGTCCCCTTAGTCCAAACTCATCCGATGCCAATGATTTAAATGCAATAACGCCAGGTCACTTCTTAATTGGGGAACCATTGACCTCAAACGTTGATATACAATCCAAACTCCCTAAACATAGTTTACAACAGAGATGGCATCTTGTATCACAATTAAAACACAGCTTTTGGGACAGGTGGAGCAAAGAATATCTCAACGAATTACAGCAGCGTCATAAATGGAAAGGGCCAATAAACGACGTGCAACTAAATACAATGGTAATAATTAAGGAGGACAACCTTCCAGTCCTACAATGGCCACTGGGACGTATAATCAAGATCTACAAAGGTGATGACGGCTTAGTGAGGGTATGTGATGTAAAAACGCAAAGTGGAATCTTCAAACGACCTATTCACAGATTAGCCCCACTCTTTCATGAAATCGTCAAGGAGCAGAAATCTGAATCAGAAGAAAACACAAACTCAACGAGTCCAACAGCCAAAACAAAACTACCTAGGCCAATCCCTAATGAAGAAATCTCACCTAAGCGTGCACGAGTCAACTCAACCCTGCTGATCACTATCTTGGCCATATTTTTCTTGCCAATAATTGCTGGAAATCACATAAACGTAACGAAGTTCACAAACAAGCCTGGTATATATTTTGAACAGATAAGCCTGGTAAAGCGCATGTCTGTCAATTGGAAAATAATCGTCTATTTTGACCTTGAACCATATCAACATCAAATAAATATTTTGACTGATGGAGTAAAAACACTTCAAACTTTATGCCAAGAGAAGAGAATTAATGCAACATGTAAGCCATTGCTGGAATACTTCGATCACATAAAAGACGATTTACAAGAAGATTTTAATCTGTTCACAGTAAAGCGAAAGAAAAGGGGTGCAATCGACGTAGTTGGAAATATCGCCAATTCACTTTTTGGAGTATTAGACTCAAACTACGAGAATCAGATGTCAACAACAATTAAAAGACTGGAACAAAACGACCATTACTTGGAAAAGCTTTTGAAGAATCAGACTTCAATAATCAACTCCACCATCAACATTCTAAAGCAAGGTCAACTGGATGTGCAAGCAAAGTTTAAAGAAACTGGTAATATGATTCAAACGGTTGAGGCCGAACAACAAATGCTCACACTTTCCGTTCAGATGCTCATAGTTACTAACAATATACAACGCATACACGCTGCAATCATGGATGTTCTAGTTGATAGTCACCATGACAAAATTAACCCTCTTCTGCTCACCCCTCAACAGCTTAGTGAAGAAATCAAGAAGATAAAGGCCCATCTGCCAGCACACTTGCAATTACCGATTCACCGAAATAACTTACTAGAGGTCTACAAACTTATCAAAGTCAATGGAATCATCGCCCAACATCACGTGATATTCAGCATAGACTTACCTCTTACCGATCCACGTGAGTTCCAGCTAATGCAGGTCACTCCGATTGCAGTCACAGTAAACCAGACACTTACAACCGTAAACCCATCAACCAAATTTATTGCCATCAGCCTACATCATGACGAATTTTTCCCAATGACACAACATGAAGTGGACGCTTGTTGGAATCTGGGTGAAAATGAATTAATCTGCCGAAACATACCAGCCACATATCAAGCAACACATCACCCAATGATCCACAAATGTGAACTCGATCTACTGAATGATCAACCCAATCCAAGATGTGAGTGCTATCAGCTGGAAGATACAACCATATGGCAACATCTACACCATCCCAACCAATACATGTTCTCCACGACAAACACCATTAAACTGAATGCAGTATGCGGAAGCGATATCATTCACCTAACCTTAGAAGCCAGCGGTCTAATCACATTGAGTCCCGAATGTGTCATAAAAAACGATCTCATCACTATACAAGGCCGTCAACAAATTGTTACATCCCTACAAGCCTCGCCCACTCACTACAACTTCATCATTGGCTTACCTAAACAATATGCAAGTATGAACTTCAGCACACTTACAGTAAAACAATCCACAATACAGGCACTCGAAGCAAAACAACAACAGTTAGACGAAATTCTTAAAACTACACTGCCCGCTAACGAATTCAACCTCAGTACACATGGCGTAATTGTCGGATATGTGGCGCTTGCATTGATATTAGCAGTTACCATCGTTGCAGTTTACAAATGCAAAACATTGAAAACCAGTTTTAAGCTAACTCAGGCATCCCTACCACAAACTACCGAATGCTAATAACCACAGCTGCACCCCAACCAGCCAGCATAATGTATCACCGACCGATGGTCAGCGTGGGGAAGCATGTTAACACTCATGTTAACATAATTATCTTAAGATTTATTTATTTATTATTTTGAAAGTTGAATGCACCTTTTAGTTAATAATAATGAAATTGTAAATTTATTGCATTCTTGCTAAGCAAGCATAATTTCATATTTGTTTACCTTTATTATATTTTAATGAAAGTTGAATGCACCCTTTATTTAATAATAATCAAATTGTTAATTTATTGCATTCTTGCTAAGCAAGCATAATTCCATATTTGTTTACCTTTATTATATTTTAATGAAAGTTGAATGCACCTTTTATTTATACGGAAAACATTTATTCATGACCTACTTAATTTAATTTGCTTACCAAACTATATTTTAGTATTTATTTTTATTATATTTCCTGGTTACTAAATTGATTATTTGGCAATTTATAGTTTTAATTGTTTATTGTTATTTTCTTAATTTTGCTTGGACAATTTAATGTATTTAAGCAAAGTAAATTTATACAAAGAAGACAGAATAAAATTGACAATCAAGGAAAAGGTCACGTGTTTTATTTGCTTTAGTATACGAGTCACGGTTCAAATACCGGCGATTCACTAATAATATTAAAGTACAATACGAGTTACGGTTCAAGTGCCGGCAGCTCAAATTAGTGTAAGTACGATCAAGCAATTGTTTCAGAAGACCATTGCTATTCGAAATTGGCAAAATATCAGGAAGAAAATTGGAACAAAAAAGATCCAGGAAAGAGAAAAGCCATAAACCCGAAACATTTAATAAATGACAAAAGATGTAAAAAATTTGCAAAAAAAAAATCGGAAAATATTCAAGATATCATTCAGGTCGAAGCAGATAACGTTGCCAGTACATCACATTTAAAACAAAAAAATTATTACTGTCAGCTAAGTTATTGTATACAATCAAATTACAATTTAAATATAATGACTTATAACGGTGAGTCCTTTTACAAATATTTTATAACAAACGTTTTCAATAGCAAGGCTTGGAAATTTGTGAACATAACGCAAAGGACTAAACAGGATGACTACGAGAGTTGTGGCGTTTACGTTGTTATGTATATAGCAAATATGTTAAAAGGAAAGCCAATGACAAACTTACCTCTACCTAATCAGTTTAGAAAGGAAATCAAATCAATGCTTTTTAAATATGCTGAAGATTGCTCGAACTTTTGTTGCCATTGTGGGAATTCTAAAAAAATAAATACAAATGTTTTAACTGTATTTATAATGTTTGCAAAGACTGCATGAAAGATATATATAATAATTTCTTTACGGAATGTAAAATATACAGTAATCATTATTTTATTTTTGGTTTAAAATTTAATTTTTCCATAATGTTATCTGAAAATTAATTAAGATTATTAATGTTAACATTTTCTTTTAAATTTTAGAAGTCGCAGATACATTAAAGGATATCCGCGTGTGGAGAAGTTGCATTCCCTTAAACATAAATATTCCATAAGTGACTGTTGATGGTTAATTTGGCAGTAGTATATTCGAGATGAGAATTTGCTTCACTAACTTTTTGTAGTAGATGAGTAGATGAGGCTGTGGTTGCAACCTACTTATTAGATTTGTCTTTTAGGAAAAGTAAATTTGCTTGCCCTTGTCAGCAAAAGTATTGTGTACTGAATGCAGTAACATAATTAATATCTTTACCGAATGAGCGAGCAGACGTCTTTCCGTTATGCAATCCGCTAGAATTTTTTATAAAATTAAAAATTTATATGTTAATTACTTAATAAATTTGATTTAATTGCTTACCTGTTATAGTGTTTATGTTATTTACTAATTTATACGGATTAGTGGATGGAATTTCGGGCGAAACTGGTATTAAGATTTATGTTTTACAAAATGTAAATTTCCTTTCCCTCATCAGCAATATTTAACATGCTTTATCGATTTTGTTGATGCTTAGCATACATCACTTGTAACTTAAGGGCGATCAACTTTACGGAGAATATTTTAAGAAGGTTACAACCGAAAACAAAGAATAATGTTTGGCCCATACAGGTAGGACGCTCCCTTGCACACTTCGGTTTCCAGTGATTTTTTTACACAAATATAATCTTCTGCGAAATTAAGATTCAATTATTAGTGAAGTACTTAATGAGTTTGTTTTTTTCCGTGATGATGTTTTTGTTATTTAACAATTCATAAAGACCAGTGGATGGATCTCATGGTATAAAGATTGGTTGGTTTGGCAGTGTAAGGTTTAATATTGAACATTTCCATAAATGGTGGCTTTTGGTTAATTTGGCAGTAGTATATGAGTGAACAGAATTTTCAAGAGTAACTCTTTGAAATGAATGCGGCTACTTATGGTGCTTATGCTACTAATTGAATTCCAGTTTTGAGAAATGTAAATTTACTTGCACTCTTCATTTGTGAGTTCCATATCAAACACATCATTATTAACTTCTTTAAGATTACTTTTAGCAGCCAATCAGATAGGAAAGTGCGAACAAACTCCCAAAAGCTTTTTGTACTGAGGAATATGTAAGAATAAATTCACTAGATAAATACATAAATTCAAATCATATTTTCTCGCAATTTAATCATTTATTAACATCTTTTTAAGAAATAACCTTGCCTTTGTTTATTTTCCCATCATCTAAAACAAACAGCGCTATATTTGTACCTGTGTTGAGAATTTTGAGAAAATTTGTTTATTCACCATCTCTGATATTTTTCATTTCTGTTGTTTTATATGGTGTTTCCACGGCACCTGCTTCGCTCTCTATTCTTGCTTCACACCCCAATCATAAGCGAATCAACCTGCTTCGCCATACAAAATTTTGAGAGCGAAGCTGGTAGATTCATATTGAAGCTAGTTGCGAAGCAAGGAAAAATCCTCTCTTCCCTAATTTTTATCGTAAGTTTATCTGCACTAGTTATCAAAATTAAACGTTTTTGTAAACAAAGAAAATTTACAAACAAAATAAAGTTAAAACTTAATTAATTAATTTTAATTTTATAAAATTAAAAAAAAAAATGGATAGGAAAAAAAATTATACTTAATGCTATCGCGGCAAGAAGGATATCTTCTGTTGTTTTTCAACTGTTGTTTTTCAACTGTTGTTGTTGTTTTTAAACTTATGTTTTTCTGTTTAATAACAACAGCCAAATCGAAGCAGATAAATGAGTCGTGTAAACAGCATGATTCACAAACTTGCTTCAGAGAGCGAAGCACGAGATTCAAACTGTCGTGGAAACAGGCTATTATGTTCTGCACGAGAGGTTAATAGCCTGTTTCCACGACAGTTTGAATCTCGTGCTTCGCTCTCTGAAGCAAGTTTGTGAATCATGCTGTTTACACGACTCATTTATCTGCTTCGATTTGGCTGTTGTTATTAAACAGAAAAACATAAGTTGAAAAACAACAACAACAGTTGAAAAACAACAACAACAGTTGAAAAACAACAACAACAGTTGAAAAACAACAGAAGATATCCTTCTTGCCGCGATAGCATTAAGTATAATTTTTTTTCCTATCCATTTTTTTTTTAATTTTATAAAATTAAAATTAATTAATTAAGTTTTAACTTTATTTTGTTTGTAAATTTTCTTTGTTTACAAAAACGTTTAATTTTGATAACTAGTGCATATAAACTTACGATAAAAATTAGGGAAGAGAGGATTTTTACTTGCTTCGCAACTAGCTTCAATATGAATCTACCAGCTTCGCTCTCAAAATTTTGTATGGCGAAGCAGGTTGATTCGCTTATGATTGGGGTGTGAAGCAAGAATAGAGAGCGAAGCAGGTGCCGTGGAAACACCATATAAAAAATAATCTGTGTTGCCAGACTAATAATTTAACGATTGGAATCTAAACAACTGTAATCACCACAAATAAATCAGATATCTTAGAATTGAGTTATAAAATTTGAAAATATATTGAAAAGAGCGGATATAGAGTGACATCCTAAAAAACAATGAGAAAAAGCAAGCAGCTATACATACAATACGTACCCACCCCTAAACAAAAATATATTTAACAGCCACAAAATACGTAAAGAAACACAAAATAAATAAGAAGTAAACTTTAAAAACTTGCAAAAATTTATTTAAAACTTTAAAATAATCAAATTAAATTGTACTATTTGAAGGCAAACTGTGTGCATCGGTTGCAGGAAAATAAGCAGAACTCAAAACAAGTTGGTAAGTATTAGTTGCAATTGAAATGTTCAAATGTTCCGAAACTAAAAATAGGTTAAGGGTAACTAGAAATATACTTTGTAAAAGGAAAATGACTGGTCAAACACAGATGGTACTGGAAACAAGTTTTGACTTTTAAGAGCTATTGGTAAGTATTATCTGAAAATAGAATATGCATTACCTTCTTACTTACAGGAACTTTATGGAGCCTAAATAATAAAATATTCCTGCAACTTTCAATGCAGAGGCAGAATATTATATGTGATAAAATGTGTAATCAAGATAACAAGGAAAATGTTTTTTTTGTAGTTTATCTCCATTTTTTAGATATTCCATAGTACTTAAAAAAACTTTTGTAAACTTTAATGTTTATCCTTTTACTTCACAGAAAAGATAATTTTTTTCGGCCCTGTCTTATCTGGATCCATCATGTTTTGCTATTAACAGCATCACTTCTTTTGAGATGTGGCTCTTCATCACGCATAACGGTCATGAGTAAAGAGAAACTAATCGTGCACAGGCTAGCTACATTTACCTCTGAACTCTAAAAATGTTAACACTTTTTAAAAATCTTCGAGTTCATTCCACCAAACAAGTAAAATTTAATTTTTCAAATCAATGTTTTGTTCTTTTTATTTCTAATGTTTATGTAATTATAAATAAAATAATTTGGTTGTAAATTTTATATTACTATTTGTATTTCATTAAAGAAACAAAAGGTCTTGAATTTATATTTAAAAATAAAGCCAGTACGGTATTTTTTTACCGTAGACATACATATAACATAAAGGGACATTTTTTAATATTAAAGAAATTGTTTATGATGTGGAACGATTACCTGCCGCTGCTGTTGAATTGCCGTGTATTTGTTGCTAAGTTTGCTTGCTACTTTTGTAGGCAATTCCTAAAGTATGTTGACTTGCATATTAGACTCTATACTTCGGGCCAAATTCTCCATGTCACCCAATACTCTAAAGTTATCGATTAATTGCAACCATTGTTGAGTTTGTTTTGCAAAATTAATAGCTCCTACATGCAATTGTTTCGCTTCTGAACCTAAACGCTTCTGATTTTAGGTGCCCCTGTAGGCTAGTAGGTAGTGTACTAGCTTGTCAATATGGGGGTTGTGGGTTCGATTCCCAACGAAGACCTTGGTTTTTTTCACTACAAAAATAAAAATTGACTGTTGGTGGGGCTGCTCAGCGATGAAGGCATAGTCACTGGTCGCTGTGCTGTCTTTATACGGCAGTTAATTTCCGACTATCCTTCTACTTTCACCAACTGTTTCATCTCTTCTCTATACCTTTCCTAAGGAATGTAGCACGGTACTTGACTAAATAGGCATTGTTGCCTGAAGTGCTACTTCTCTTTAAAAAAAAAAAAAGAAATATGCCTCCGCCACACTAGAAACGATATAGGTATATTTAGAATAAGAAAATTTTATGAAAAAGTAGTACATAACACAAATTTAAATGGTCTTAGTTAGCTTATTGGATGCATCTTTGCGTTTGACTTCTGCGTTTGGAAAATAAAAGATAAGCCAACAAAAAATTATTGCACAAAGCAGTCAAATATTAATAATTATTTAATACGCTGGCGGCTCCTAAAAAATAAGATAGAATGTTTAATTAAATAATTTAAATTTGTTGCTTAGGAAGAAAAAAGCACATTCTACATAACGATCAGAGTTCCAATTGGACATTATTTAATTGGCAAACGGAACCGCACACTTAAATACACTTATTTTTTTTATAAGGGAACGTTCGTCAATAACACAAAATACATAAAACAACTTGAAAAAACTTACCTTGTCGGATTCTTCGGGAGCCGGTGGAGTTTCCTTACGTCTGGGCAGTTCATTATACGTTTACGGCTCCTAAACAATAAGATAAAATGTTTTATTAAGTAATTTAAATTTGTTCCTTAGGAAGAAACATTTTTTCCTTAGGAAGAAAAATAATCACATTTTTTAGCTTTCTTCTTATATCCTTTGTTGTTTTATAACACCTCTGCATACGGGTTCACTTGTTGTATTTGTGACTAGCAAATTGGCGCAAATATTAGAAAATTGTGGCTAAAAATCAACATTTTCTAAAAATTTGGGCCAACTTGCATAAAATTGCAAAATAAAAATGTAAACAAATAAAATTCATTAACTCCTTTATATAAAAGAGACAGATGCATACAAATTGAATGGCATGCTGTCTTGTAAAAACAAAGCGGTTAACTGTGGCGGGCCACTTGCCGAGAGTTTTTCCTCGTGTCCTATCTAATTATTATCTATGGTAATCACCATAGATTTATGCTAAGAACTCCGGATTCGGTTCTCCTAATTTTCCACAAGCCAAACACCAATGTGTGAATTTTGAATTTATCCCACTTTTATTTATTTTATAGCCCTCAAAAGGGCTTTTAAAAGTTTCCATTAATCTCTTTTTAAAAATAATTGATAGCTCTTAAAAGAGTTGTTTTTTGATGGATTTTTTCCAGTCAAAACTTGTGTCCAGTACCATCTGTGTTTGACCAGTCATTTTCCTTTTACAAAGTATATTTCTAGTATCCTTAACCTAGTTTTAGTTTCTTATAATTTATCACCAGCCAGTAATTCACTTTTTATTCTCAGGAACACTCACCAGTCAGAGTACTATTGTCGTTTTCCACCAGCCACACAAATAAATTACACATTATACATAAAATTTGCACTTAACATTTGCTGTTAACCGCTTTATTGAAAAGAGCGAATATAGAGTGGCATCCTAAAAAACAATCAGAAAAAGCAAGCAGCTATACATACAAAACGTACCCACCCCTAAACAAAAATATATTTGACAGCCACAAAATACATAAACAAACACAAAATAAATGAGAAGTAAACTTTAAAAATTTGCAAAATTTTATTTAAAACTTTAAAATAATTAAATAAAATTGTATTATTTGAAGGCAAACTGGGTGCATCGGTTGCAGGAAAATAAGCAGAACTGAAAACAAATATTGGTAATTGAAATGTTCATTACTTTGTTAATAATAAAATTTGCTTTTTTTACAGGCACTTACATAAGTAGATGTGGAAATTACTTCTGCGGCTGGTGGAAAACAACAAGAATTACTTTAAATGGTAAGTGTTCCTGAAAATAAAAAGTGAATTACATTCCTACAAAAAATCTGTTTTTGTTTACAGAGCCTTACATAGATGTGTAATTTATTTGTGTGGCTGGTGGAAAACGACAATAGTACTCTGAATGGTGAGTGTTCCTGAGAATAAAAACTGAAGTGGTGATAAATTATAAGAATTTCTGAAGCTAAAACTAGGTTAAGGAAATATTTGTAAAAGGCAAATGACTGGTCAAACACAGATGGCACTGGACACAAGTTTTGGCTGGAAAAAACACATCAAAGAACAGCACTTTTAAGAGCTATCAAATATTTTGAAAAAGAGATTAATTTAAACTTAAAAGTCCTTTTGAGGGCTACAAAATAAAAATTTTTTACTGATGCAAAGATGAAAATCACCAGAATTGGTAAGTATTATCTGAAAATAAAATATGCAGAAAACGTGAAAAATATGCAATCAAGATATCAAGGTAAATGTTTTTCGTATATTATCTCCTTTTGTTAGATATTCCGCAGCCCTTAAAAGAGCTTTTATAAATTTTAAAAGATGTTTTTTTTTCGACCTTGTCTGGTCTAGATCCATCATGTTTTGCTATAAACGGCATCACCTCTTGTAGGATGTGGACTATTATTAAATGGACATTATTTAATTGCCAAATGGAACCACGCACGGAAACACACTTGTTTTTTTATAAACGAACGATCACAAACCAATTGGACATTAATTAACTGCCAAATGGAACCACGCACGGAAATACACTTGTTTTTTTATAAACGAACGTTCGTCACATAATACATAAAAAACTTGAAAAAAACTTACCTTGTAAGATTGTTCGGGAACCGGTGGAGTTTCTCTATGTCTGGACATTTCATTATACATTTGCGGCTCCTATAAATAATATAAAATGTTTTGATAAGTAATTAAAATTTGTTCCTTAGAAAGAAAAATTTTTCCTAAGGAAGAAAAAACTCACATTTTTTAACCTTCTTCTTAATCCTTTGCTAAAAAAAAAAAATTCTTTGCTGTTAAATAACACCTCTGCCGTAATATTGGCAAGTAAATTGGCGCAAAAATTAGAAAATTATAGCTAAAAACCAACATTTTCTAAATATTTGCGCCAACTTGCATAAAATTGTAAAATAAACATGTAAACAAATAAAATTCATTAACTCCTTTATATAAAAGAGACAGATGCATACAAATTGAATAGCATGCTGTCTTGTAAAAACAAAGCGGTTAACTGTGGCGGGCCACTTGCCGAGATTTTTTCCTTGTGTCCTATCTAATTAATTATCTATGGTAATCACCATAGATTTATGCTAAGAACTCCGGATTCGGTTCTCCCAATTTTCCACAAGCCAAACACCAATGTGTGAATTTTGAATTTATCCCACTTTTATTTATTTTATATCCCTCAAAAGGGCTTTTAAAAGTTTTCATTAATCTCTTTTTAAAAATAATTGATAGCTCTTAAAAGAGTTGTTTTTTGATGGATTTTTTCCAGTCAAAACTTGTGTCCAGTACCATCTGTGTTTGACCAGTCATTTGCCTTTTACAAATATTTCCTTAACCTAGTTTTAGTTTCGGAAATTCTTATAATTTATCACCACTTTAGTTTTTATTCTCAGGAACACTCACCATTCAGAGTACTGAAAAGTTAAAAAATGTGAGTATTTTTCTTCCTAAGGAAAAATTTTTCTTCCTAAGGAACAAGTTTAAATTACTTAATAAAACATTTTATCTTATTTTTAGGAGCCGCAAATGTAAAATTAACTGTCCAGACGTAAGGAAACTCCACCGGTTCCCGAAGAATCTGACAAGGTAAGTTTTTTTATGTATTATGTGTTGACGAACGTTCGTTTGTAAAAACAAGTGTATTTCCGCTTGTGGTTTCATTTGGCAAATTAAATAATGTCCAATTGGATGGTGATCGTTATGTGGAATGTGATCCTTTCTACATAAGTAATAAACTTAAATTATTTAATTACCCATTTTATCTTATTTTTTAGGAGTCGCCAGTAAATAATTACAGATATTGGACTGTTTTGTTGGCCCATCTTTTATTTTCCAAACGCAGAAGTCAAACGCAAATTCCATTTAAATTTGTGGTATGTACTACTTTTACATAAAGTAGTACATACCACAAATTCTCGTTTCTAGTGTGGCGCAGGCATACATAAATCAGAAGCGTTTAGATGCGGTAGCGAAACAGTTGCATATAGGAGCTATTAATTTTGCAAAACAAACTCAACAATGGTTGCAATTAATCCATAAGTTTAGTAGTGCTACCAAAGTATTGGGTGACATGGAGAATTTCGCCCGAAGTATAGAGTCTGATATGCAAGTCAACGTACTTTAGAAACTGCCTACAAAAGTAGCAAACAAACTCAGCAACAAATACAAGGAAATTCAACAGCGGCGGCAGGTAACCGTTCCACATCATAAACAATTTTTTAAATATTAAAAAAATCTCGATATATATGTTATATATCTACGGTAAAAAAAATACTGTACCGGCTTTATTTTTAATTATAAATTCAAGACTTTTTGTTCCTTTAATAAAACACAAATAGTTTTATGAAATTTACAACAAAATTTTTTTATTTATAATTATATAAATATTAGAAATAAAAATTAGAAAATATTGATTTTGAAAAATTAAATTTTGCTTGTTTGGTGAAATGATAACAAACATTTTTAAAAAGAGTTAACATTTTTACAATTCAGAGGTAAGTATATCTAGCCTATGCAGTTATAGTTTCTTTTTATTCAAGACCGTCATGCGTGATGAAGAGCCACATTCCACAAGAAGTGATGCTGTTAATACCAAAACATGAAGGATCTAGACTAGACAAGGTTGAAAAAATCATGTTTTTGTAAAGTAAACATTAAAATTTACAAAAGTTATTTTAAGGGCTACGGAATATCTAAAAAAACATTTTCCTTGTTATCTTGCTTGCACATATTTTCACATATAATATTCTGCCTGTGCATTGAAAGTTGCAGGAATAATGTAATATTTAGGCTCCATAAAGTTCCTGTAAGTAACAAGGTAATGCTTATTCTATTTTCAGATAATATTTGCCAATTCTGCTGGTTTCATCATTGCATGAGTAAAAAAGTAACTTTTTAGGCAATGCTAAGAACTCTTGATTCGGTCCTGCCAATTTTTCACCAGCCAAACAAAAATGTGTGAATTTTCAATTTATCTCACTTTTAATTATTTTATAGTCCTTAAAGGGCTTTTAATTTATCTCTTTTTAAAAGTTTTTTATGGCTCTCAAAAGAGCTGTTCTTTGATATATTTTTAATTATCCTTAATCTAATTTTAGTTAAGGAAATTCAGAGTACAATTCTTATCCGTTTTCACCAGCCACAAAAATAATTTACACATGTACGTAAGGCTCTGTAAACCAAAAAATATTTTTTAATAGGATTTTAATTCACTCAAAAAAGCTTTTAAAAGCTTGAATTCATCTCGTTTTAAAAGTAGATATACTATTTCCAACCAAAACTTTTAAACTTGTGCCCAGTACCATCAGTGTTTGACCAATCATTTGCCTTTTACAAACAAAATATATGTATTTTAGTTGTCCTAAAACCAGAGAATAAAAAAAGATTTTCTCTTTATAGGAATATAATTCACTTTCTATTTTTAGGAACACTTACCATTCAGATTACAATTTTGATCATTCCACTGGCTACACAAGTAATTTCCACATCTAAGTATGTAGGTAAGCGCCTGTAAACAAAAAGCAAATTTTATTATTAACAAACTAATGAACATTTCAATTGCAGCTAATACTTACCAATTTGTTTTCAGTTCTGCTTATTTTCCTCCAGCCGATGCTGACAGTAATAATCCAATCTAATTTACTTACCTATTGATTAGTAAATAATGTAGAATTTTAGTTTTAAATAAAATTTTACAAATTTTTAAAGTTTGCCAACAAATATTTTTTATTTATTTTGTGGCTATCAAATATATTTTTGTTTAGGTACGTATAGCTGCTTGTTTTTTCTCATTGTTTTTTAGGATGCCACTCTATATCCGCTCTCTTCAGTAAAGGGCTAATTGCAAATGTTAAGTGAATATTTACAAGTCAATTCTAAGGAATCTGATTTATGTGTGGTAATCACCGAGGATAACACTTACATTTTATATCTTTTAATTAAAGTACAATTTAAATTAACTATTAAAAATCGAAATCAAAAATGGTATATTTTTGACATACTTTGTTTACTTTTTTTACTGCAAAACATCTACAAAGAAACTTCATTATCGACCAACCTAAAAAAATTGTTGATATTTTTAAAATTTTAAAAGTTGGCTGCTTTATAACTATTTTCGTAAAGTCTTTCCAGAAACAAACCATACCGCGATCGATTCGTATTTTGCTGCCTTAGAAATAGAATATACCAACATCGATTCGTATTTTTATCCTCTATTAATCGTATATAGTGCTATTTGTGCACGCGGAATGGTTATCGAGTTATTAATAGAAAACTGAAATCAAAAAATTTTAAAACAACTTCAAAAGGCAGTGCCTTTGTTTCTTAACTAAAAATAGTGACAACTGAAAAATCTGATTCTACGATCTACAGGCTTTTTACTTCATATCTTTTATATAAAATACAATTTAAATTAACTATTCAAAATCGAATTCAAAAATTGTACATTTTTGACATAATATGTTTACTTTTTGTTATTGTAATACATGAAAGCACGTTGTTGTAGACGTACCTTTCGTGCAACTCTGAAAAAAGTTTGCCAAAACAAAAAAGTTTGTTAGTGCGGTTTTACACGCTTCAACTTTTGTTGCCCAACTTTTGTTTTTTCCATTAGAAAGAAAGAGAAAGCTTTATACCCCTTCTCTTCTTTTCTAATGGAAAAAACAAAAGTTGAAGCGTGTAAACCGCACTTATCTTCTCTACGATGCGGCTTTCTCAGAGCGCAAACTATAGGCTGTGCTCAGAGTTTGGTACCTTCTCCTACGTAAGAAGATAACATGCTGTACAAACTTTTTAACAGAGTTGCAAAAAAAAGCTAATCTGAAAAGAGGAAAAATGTAAACAATGTAATGCCTTGTTTCCACGGCACCTGCTTCGCTCTCTATTCTTGCTTCACACCCCAATCATAAGCGAATCAACCTGCTTCGCCATACAAAATTTTGAGAGCGAAGCTGGTAGATTCATATTGAAGCTAGTTGCGAAGCAAGTAAAAATCCTCTCTTCTCTAATTTTTATCGTAAGTTTATCTGCACTAGTTATCAAAATTAAACGTTTTTGTAAACAAAGAAAATTTACAAACAAAACAAAGTTAAAAGTGAAAACCTAAAAAATATAATTTTTTTGTGGGTGTGTCAATTAATTTTAATTTTATAAAATTAAAAAAAAAATGGATAGGAAAAAAAATTATACATAATGCTATCGCGGCAAGAAGGATATCTTCTGTTGTTTTTCAACTGTTGTTGTTGTTTTTCAACTTATGTTTTTCTGGTTAATAACAACTGCCAAATCGAAGCAGATAAATGAGTCGTGTAAACAGCATGATTCACAAACTTGCTTCAGAGAGCGAAGCACGAGATTCAAACTGTCGTGGAAACAGGCTATAATGGAAACATGTTTACAGTTTCTGAATTCGCTTTATTTTTGTATTGTTCTTTTTAATTATTAAAAAAAATAAAGGGCGCTACACATTAAGTATTTTGGTGTTATTAGCAAAATTTATATTTTTAACTTTTCGCTAATAAAAGAAAAACTATTCCGATTGCATATTTACGTCTATATCCGAACGATATTGAATAAAAATTAGAATCGATCGTGGTATAGTTTATTTTTAGAATTAGATTTAACGAAAAAAGTTTTAAGGTAGCAAGCTTTTAAAAATCGTAAAATTTTTTAGTTATTGTTAATAGCTCGATAACTGTGCACATATACAACTATATACAAGCGATAAAGGATAAAAATATAAATTAATGGTGATATAGTTTTTTTCTGAAAAGCCTTTACGGAAAAAATTATAAAGCGGGAGACAATTAAAATTTAAAAGAAACCGTCAACATTTCGTATTTTTCATTAATAACTTAAAAACCTTTCTGATTTCACATATGCAGCATAGTTTTATAATTCCAAAAAAAATCGTCAACAACATACCAAGCCGTTTATAAAGTACTTTTTATAAACGGCTTGGTATGTTTACAATAAATAGAATGGAAATAAATTATAACACAAATATATTATTTTGGAACTCGATTTTAAGTCATTAATTTAATTATTTATTTTAATAGTAGAATGTATAAATCAGAGTTGACATTTAACATTTTGTAAAATAATTTTATTAGATTAAATTTTATGCAATTAGAATTTACTAGTTTAATCCATATTTCATTAAACTTTAATTAATTAAACCTGTATTTGGGGAATTAAAGTAGAAATGGATTGTTTATTCTTATGGTTGCCTTCTTTTACAAACTGAAGCCAATCTTTTCAAGATTTAAAAAACGTAGGCAAATAATGTTTAATAATTTTTGTAATAAAAATCCTCAGACAATTGTGGTGAGGAAGCAATTCGCACGCTTGAACCAAAAAATGACTGTCTAGTAACATGATAGCTCATTTTGTTTTTATATTTATTTATGGTTTTTATTTTGGTCAACATGTGGGAATTATTATTTTAGCATAAGCGTTATTGGGCTAAATTCACACATAAGGGACTTTTACAAGCGCAGTTTTATGTTACCAACCTTGTTGGTGTGTAAATGTGTATAGTGGAACGATTTCTGGAGTATAATTTCTTTTATTTTCTTTGTTATTTTACTTTGTATTATTTGTATTTTTATTATTATTATACGGTTATTAATTTTAAGTATAAATAATATATTCAATAAAAAAAATTAGATTAGTTACAAAAAAACACCTTTACAAACGAGCCTCAGTTGTCTAATTTTTGTTATTAAATTTGCCCACAAATAAAAATTTATTGTTAAACTAAAAATGTAATTAATATATGTTGGTTTTCTCTCTCTCGCTCTCTCCCTTTTTGAAATTTTCAAGAATATAAATAATTTAATTTATACTTTAATTGTAATGATATCCAAATAAATAAAATAATTATTATTACACTAATTTTTTTTGATAATTATTACTTTGTATATTAGTAATTATTTAATACGAACCAAGCTAAATATGCACCGTTTTTGTTTATATTTTTTTTATTGCTTATACAATAATGCCTCTTTTTTACAACTCTGAGAGACATTATTTATTGTTTACGATTTTTTCTTTTCATGCATTATAAAACTACCTGACACACCTTGTTATTGTTTACAGACGAATTTTCATATATTTGTGAACTTTTTTTCTAAAACATTTTAAAGGTGACAGAAGAAAATTAATGTATTGAATTGTGTTAAACGTGCTCGCGTGTATTTAAACTATTATATTTTTTAATTATTTTTTTAAATGAATGTTAACAATTATAACAAATATATGTGATTCGCTGTCATTTTGTTGTTTTATGTTGAATTAAGTTTTGTGTAACGTTTTTGGTCTCTCAATTTACCAAACAAACGCGATAGGCTCTGTGAATTTATAATAAAGAAAACTTTCAGATACAATATATAGAAATTGGTAAATAAGTAAAAGATGTAAGTTAAAAATATATTAATTTCCAATAATTTCATTTATAAGACATGGGGAAAATGTTTTCATTGAAAATTCTGTCAATTGAAAGAAAAAAGAATTTACAAGCTGTGCACGAAAATGTAAAAAAGAGAACAATTGTGAGTTTATGAAACTTCTCCCATCGACAAAAAAAAGTACCAAAAATGTTTAAAACTAAGGAATAGGTTTTAAGTTACTTACGTGCATCCCCCCATAATTTCCAAGTCTCATGTGTCTGAAGTTTTTTTTTTTTAATATAAAATTTCAATTGTCTACTTCATTTTTTTATGTTATTATGCTCATATGTGTTATTTAAAAGCATTAGAATATATCGTACATTTAAATTTTGTAACAGCCTTAAGCATTCTCTAGATTTCCCGCATTGCCAAAATTAACCGTTTTTTTCTTTTAAGGAATAACTTACGGCAGCCACTTTCTAAAGAGACTTTAAGATTTTTGATGCCAGGAGGTGTGTGACCACCTCGCCGCTAATTGCAAAAAGCAGTATATACAGTCGGATACAAAAGTTAGCATACAGCTGATTCTTTCATATATAAAGTTCAAAGTTTCGAAAGTCGCCTAACTAATTATTAGAAAAGTTCAGCAACTTTAAAATAACTAATCCATGCTTTTTGTGGCGACCCCTTGCTTTTCTCTCAGCCAGGTTTACACTTTCTTTCTCGTTTTGATTTGTCATTCCCTTCTCATTATTTGATTCGATATCAATTAGTTCCTCTACATCTAATGCCTCTATAACGCCAAAAACTTTACTAACGGCATTTACGGACAATTTAATTTTGAATAGGTCTACTGCCGCCAGCCAGCTCTAATGGAGATAAAGTAGACATTTCTTTCTTGGCCAACCACCAAAGATGCTAAGGTTTCTTTCATTTTGTGCGCTCTTTTTTCAATTGTGCATTATATTGAATCTCTTTTATTGAATACTCTTAACGATTGACGACAAATTCTCTATATTGCAAATGAAATTGACAACGGCCAGTCACTCAAAAGCTGCCATCCGTAATGTATTTGGACAACTAGTAATTCCTCTAAACTTCGTTTGCTTTCGATAACAGAGCCATTAAATTCAAGTTTAAAACTAATTATATAAATGTACTACCACGAACCTTTGTAGCTTAAAACTTAACCTTATTCAATTAAACTTTATTTGATTAAACTTTATTCGATTAATTATTATTTGATAAAAGTTTATTCGATTAAATTTTATTCCAATAATCTTTGCGTGATTAAAGCTTATTCGGCTCAATCTAATTCAATTAAATCATGATCGAATTAATCTTATTCGGTTAAACCTTATTCGATTAAACCTTATCTACTTAAATCTTATTCGATAATCAATTTTTATTTTTGTAGTGAAAAAAAACCAAGGTCTTCGTTGGGAATCGAACTCTCAACCCCCATACTGACAAGTTAGTACACTACCTACTAGCCTACAGGGGCACCTAATTAAGATTTTGTAAGAATAAATTCCGACAATGGAACATGAATGTTTTTAATCGAATGAGGTTTAATCGAATAACGTTTAATCGAACAAAGTTTAATCGAACAAAGTTTAATCGAATAAGTTGTAATCGAACAGGGTTTAATAGGATAGGCTTTGATCGAATAAAGCTTAGTCGAGTAAAGTTTAATCGAATAAACTTTAATCGAATAAAGGTTAATCGCACAAAGTTTAATCGAACAAAGCTTAATCGAATAAGGTTTAATCGCAGAAAGTTTGTTAGAATAAAGTTTTATCGAATAAGGGCTAATCGAATATAGTTAAGCGAATAGGATTTTATCGAATAAAGTTTAATCGAAAAAGATTTAAATGAATATACTTTATTTGAATAAAACTTTACCGAACAAAGTTTAGCCGAATAAAGTTTAATTGAATAAAGTTTTATCGAATAAAGTATAATCAAACAAGATTTAATGGAATAAAGATTATTCGAATAAAGTTTAGTCGAATAGAGTTTAACTGATTAATAAAATTTAATCGAAAAAAGTTCAGTCGTATAAAGTGTAATCGAATTAGGACTATTTGAGTGAAGCTTAATCGAAAAAGGGATAATCGCGCAAAGTTTAGTCGAATAAGGTGCGATCGAAAAAAGTTTAATCAAGTAAGGTTCAATCGAATAAAGTTTGATCCAAAAAGATTTAATGGAATAAAGATTAATCGAATAAAGTTTAGTCGAATAGAGTTTAACTGAATAAGGCTTAATCGGGTAGGTTTTACTTGAATAAACTATAATCGAATAAGGTTTAATCGAATAAACTTTATTCGAATAAGATTTAATCGAAAAAGGGTTAATCGCACAAAATTTAATGGAACAAAGTTTAATAGAATAAAGCTTAATTGAATAAAGTTTAATCGAATTAAGATTAATCGAATAAAATTTAATCGAATAAAATTTAATCGAATAAAGTTTAATCGAATAAGGGCTTATCAAATCAAGTCTTATAACGAATAACACTTAATCGAATAAGTTTTAATAAAAAAAAAGGTTAATCGAATAAGGTTTACTCGAAAAAGGTTTAGTCAAATAAATTTCAAGCGAATAAGGTTTTATCAAATCACGATTACTCAAATAAGGTTTTATCGAATGTAGCTAACCGAATAAGATTTAATCGGAAAAGATTTTACCGAATAAGGTTTAAATGAATAAGGTTTAATCGAATTAATATTAAGCGCATAAAAATAATCGAATAAAGTTTAGTCGAATAAAGTTTAATCGAATAGTGTTTACTGGAATAAATTTTAGTGGAATAAGGGTTAATCAGACAAACTTTAATCGAACAAAGTTTAATAATATTTAATCAAATAGGCCTTAGTCGAATAACATTTAATCAAATAAGCTTTAATCGAATAAGTTTTAATCAAATAAACTTTAATCGAATAGAGTTTAACCAAATAAATATTAATGGAATAAAGATTGATCGAATAAAATTTATTCGAATAAAGTTTAATCGAATAAGGTTTAATCGAATAAAGTTTAAACAAATAACACTTAATCGAATAACTCTTAATCGAATAAAGTTTAGTCGAGCAAAGTTTAATGGAATAAACTTTAATCGAATAAAGGTTAATCGAAAAAGGGTTAACCGCACAAAGTTTAATCGAACAAAGTTTAATCGAATAAGGTTTAATCGTAGAAAAATTGTTAGAATAAAGTTTTTTTTTTTTTTAATTATTTATTTATTAGTATTTATAATACTCTAATATTCCATTCCTATCTTATATTAAAATTATTCCGTAACCTTATGTTTACATAGTTCTTATAAAAATTATACATTTTCTCCTCAATATAATATCATTTGCCTCATTTCTAATCCCAATTGGTAGTGAGTTATATAACTTAAATCCTTTATAAAAAAGAGATCTTTGCATCGCTGTTGTTGTTGTTCTTTGAAGCCTAAAATTTTCCGCATTTCTAAGTCCATATGGTTGTATCTGATTTGATCGCGTAGATATTGTGGAGCATTTCCATTTTTCATTTTTCTAATAAAAATTAGGGTGTTGAGTGCCAATCTTTGCTTTACATTCATCCATCTGAGTGTGTCTAACATTATTCGTACCGGTGCATATCTATTGCATTTACAAATCGATCGCATCGTCTTATTTTCATTCAATTTAAGTTTATTCATTTTTAGCCATATATTAATATTATTTACATCCTGTAACATTTTGTTGTGACATTCTTCACTAGTATCACCTTCTGCGTATAATACTACTTCACATTTATTAAGTATTCCTGGCATATCGTTTATATATATTATAAACAATAACGCACCCAAAATAGATCCCTGTGGAACTCCAAAATCATTATTAATTACACTTGATTTAACACCGTTAACTTTAGTAATTTGTTTTCTATTTGTTAAATACGATTTAAACCATTCTAGTTCTTTATCCTTTATACCATACATATATAATTTCTGAATCAGTATATCTCTGTCAATCGTCTCAAATGCTCTTTTAAAATCTAGAAACATTGCCATAATTACTCTGTTTTTTCTATATTTTTCCACCGATTTATCACAATGTTTTCCTAAACCCGATTGATATTCTGATAGGTTATTCTGTTCCATATATTTTTCTAATTGTACCTTGACGACTCTTTCTAATATTTTTTCACATGTTTTCAATGTATTAATAGGACGGTATTCTTCACATTTTTTGGTCTTTGCCACTTTTTCAATAGGTGTTACCATAGTTTCTTTCCAATTTTTTGGAAACTCTCCTGTGTTTAATGGTCTATTTATTATACCTAGAAGAATTTTGCCCATTAAATGCCAATTATCTATAATAATTTTTGTTGATACCCTACAGTAATCTGGTTTGTTTTTTATTTTCTTTGCTATATTTTTAAGTTTTAAAATTGTTATTGCACTGAATTCGAATTTCGATTTAACCATTTGTATTCTATTTGCATATTGCACATCTTCTATTGATTGTCTTATTGTGTTGACACTGTTTACAAAATATTCATTAAATTTATTAGATATTTGGTTGTTATCCCTACATTCTACATTGTTAAATATCACATTTTTTATCACAGATGGATTTTTCCTAATAACTAAGTCTTTGATTTCCTTCCACATTTGCTGTTGGTCCATTGCATTATTAATTCTTCCGTTTATGTATTTATATTTCTCATTTTCAATTTTAACTTTATACACATTTCTAATTGATCGATAATTTTCCCATGCCTCGCTTGTGTTTTCTAATTTAGCTTTTTGATATTTTTGTACTTTTTCTCTTTTTATCAACCATAGTTCATTAGTAAACCATTAATTCACGCTATTTTCATATTTTATTGTTTTCTTTACGGTAAACTTTTGTATTGTTTCTTCGATGCACTTATCAAACCTTAGTACATTTTGACTAACACTTAAATTTTCCTCTAATATTATTATTGCATTTATTTCTCTTGAAAATAGGTCCCTTTTATATTTAAATACTTCTGTTTTAATATTTTGTTCCTTTTTCTGGTTATTTTTATCATCCTTTATCAATATTTTTATCATTTCGTGATCTGATTTTTTGTTCTCATTGCAATTTTGGACTGATATTTTGTAATTATTCGTTATAACAAAGTCTATTATAGTTCTTGTCGTATTTGTCACCCGAGTATAATCTTTCACCATCTGTTTAAGACCGTTGTCGTTTAATAAACTCTCGATTTTTTTCTTGTAAAAATTATTAGTACTCCAATCTATATTAAAGTCTCCAGTTATTATTACATCACATGTTTCCTCACACAAAGCACAACATTTCCATAAACATTTCACAGAATTCCGATTCATAACCACTTGGCGATCTATATATTGCTACAATTATAATGTGCGCTTTTTTACGTTTGGCTGTACATGTTATAATCCAGTATTTTGAATTGAACACTTTTTCAAATTTTTTGGTCACTTTCCACTCTTGTTTATAATATATGATTGCACCTCCAGTTCTTGTAGAATTTGAATACGATATTAACTGATTATAATCATGTAAACATATTTCATTCTCATCAATTTCTTCTGTCATATGTGTTTCTGATAGTATAAAAAATTCTGGCTTTTCACTTGCAGCAATTATTTCTACTTGATTAAAATTATTTGTGAGACCCTGAACGTTTGTATATAATATATACATATATATATATATATGTTATTTAATTGTTAAAATGATAAGCCCATTTTCTTTCTTTTAATATGTAATTTATTTTGATAAACTGGACAATCTTTGCTATATGTTGCGTGATTTTCGTCTAATCCCATATTCAATCTTTGATTAGTTTTTTATCAAATAAGGTTTAATCGAATAAAGTTTAATCAAAGAAATTTTAATCGAATAGAGTTTAAACGAATAGAGTTTAATCGAATAAATGTTAATCGAATAATGTTTTATCGAATAAAGATTAATCAAATAAAGTTTAATCGAATAAAGTAATCGAATAAGGTTTAATCGTATAAGGTCTAATCAAATGAAGTTTAATCGAATAATATTTAATCATATAGGCTTTGGTCGAGTAATATTTAGTCAAATAAGCTTTAATCGAATAAGTTTTAATCGAATAAAATTTAATTGATTAAACTTTAATCGAATAGAGTTTAACCAAATAAATGTTAATGGAATAAAATTGATCGAATAAAAATTATTCGAATAAAGTTTAATCGAATAAGATTTAGTCGAATAAAGTTTAAACAAATAACACTTAATCGAATAACTTTTAATCGAATAAAGTTTAGTCAGATAAGGTTTAGTCGAATAAAGTTTAATTCGAATAAAGTTTAATCGAATAAAATTTAATAATATAAATTTTTCGAACAAAGATTTATCGAATATAGTTTAATTAAATCATATTTAATCAAATAAGTTTTAGTCGGATAAAGTTTGATTGAATAAATTTAATCGAATAAAGTTTAACCGAATAAAGTTTAATCGAATAATGTTTAATCAAATAGGTTTTTAGTCGAATAAAGTTTAATCGTATAAAGTTTTATCGAATAAAGTTTAATTAAGTAAAATTTTATCCAATAAAGAGTAATAGAATAAAATTAATCGAATTAAATTAAGCGATTTTAAAGTAGGATTTCCGATACAAAAGATTTATAGCCCTGTTTGGGGATTCAGTGGAATTATTTAGGAATGTTTTTGGGGATCTGAGATATTTTTCAATAACTGTTTAACTAATAATTAATTTCAAATTTAAAAACAAAAGAAAAAAACATTAAAAATGTTTAAATAAACTTTTTAAAATTTGCAGCACTTATTTCTCATATCAATACAGCAAATAGCCAAAATAAGTGCAATCTCAGTGCCATAAAATGAAGGCGTTATCGCTAACAAACCCACCACAGTTTTGTAAAAAATCATCATCATGTTTAAGTGAAAGTGCTGGTTCCAATACATCTGCCACTATTGATACCAAAACATTGACATTACAAAATAATGGAGCAACTAGCAGTAGTAATAGCTGTAAAGAGTTAACAGAGGCGGCAAGCAATGGTAATGGTAATGATAAAGATGTATATGAACCCGTCACAAAAAATCCAGTGGAAGCCCTGCCATTTCATCAACAAATTCTTATGTCGGGACAAGAGAAATGTGCTTTAATGGAAAAGCCAAAACCGTTAGTAGTATCACCAAAGCAAGTTATGATATTATATATGCACAAATTAACTCCATATGAACGAACAGAAATTTTATCTTACCCGCAAATCTATTTCATAGGAGCCAACGCAAAAAAACGCCCTGGTGCTTACGGTGCAAATAATTCCGATTACGATAACGAACAAGGTGCTTACATACACATACCTCACGATCACGTAGCCTATCGTTATGAAATGCTAAAAGTTATTGGCAAAGGTAGCTTTGGCCAGGTGGTTAAAGCTTATGATCATAAAACACACGAACATGTTGCTGTTAAAATAGTACGTAACGAAAGACGTTTTCATCGTCAGGCACAAGAGGAAATACGAATATTACATCATTTACGGCTGAAAGACAAATACAATACGATGAATATAATTCATATGTACGATTACTTTACATTTCGTAATCACATGTGTATCACCTTCGAATTACTTAACATTAATTTATACGAATTAATAAAGAAAAATGGATTTAAAGGATTTAGCCTGCAACTAGTACGCAAATTTGCACATTCTCTCTTACAATGCCTAGATGCACTGTACAAGAGCGATATAATACATTGTGATATGAAACCTGAAAATGTCTTACTCAAACAACAAGGACGCTCCGGCATTAAGGTAAGAAAAATATGTCATTGTAACTTTGTTACTCTTTATTTTTTTTTTTTTATTAGATCAGGGTCATATAATATTATAAGCCCATTAAAACTCCTAGTTATAATTGATAGCAAGTAAAGCCAACTTAGTTATCGGTCTGCAACGGTAGAAGAGGTATTATGATTTCAGAAACTCTTGCGTAGCAACTGGCGCCTTCAAATACATTTATTATTCATAGGAGAAACATTATCTATATGTATTACTACCATATCTTTTGTGTTTTTGTACTAAGGCGTTGCCCATTTATGTTTTTTTTTTCTTTGCAAACAGGCCAAATATTGCCACCGGCATTAGAAATTGGCTTTCATTGTCGTGACTCTTTGCCATCTCCTTAAATTAAATATATCAGATTTAATTTTAACATCTGACTGCCCATTAAAAAATGACCAGGTGTTAATATTTCTAAATCGTTGCGATCACTTGTTAAAGGTGTGGTGGCAAGGGTCGGGAATTCAAGACCATTTTTATCTGAACTAAAGCTGTTGTCATCTCTTCGAAAGTTAAGTGTGATGGTGACAGCGTGTGGTACATGTGCGATTTCGTAAATTTTATAGCCGCTTCTCATAAGCCTCACACAAGGTGGAATGAACGAGAAAATTTGTCTTTTTTTTATATGTATATATTATTTATTGTGTCTTCAATATATTTGAATAATCAATAATTACTCATATCCTAAGTCTAAAAATTAAGGATCCGATTATGGTTTACAACACCTAAATGTTGTGTTGTCTCGGCTACAACACAACATTTATCATTTTCGTAATTATGGATTACAACACCTAGATGTGTATACATCACAGGGTTGCATTCTGATTGTATTGAAATTATTCATAAAAATACATACCTACGTAAGAAAAAGCGTCACGTTGAAAGCAAAATAATTACTAGTCAATTTAAAAACGGTTTTAAAATAATAAGTGTAAATACAATTAATATAAACGTAGATATATTCTTTCATGACAATGATGACAAAGTAGAAGTTGGAAAAGGTGCAGAAACAAACTTGGAAGAGCCATCACGTGAAATTACAGATAATTTAATGTTTGCAATTTTCAATGAATAAACTGTTTAATATCGTTCATATTCTCAGCCTGTAATTCATTTCAGTAAAAGGTTAAAAATCATAATTTATTTTATTTTAAAACTTTTAACTGCTCGTCTTCTAGCTGTGCCTTGTTTTTTATTTTAAGGCTTCTGGGCAATTGTAATTCGTCATTTCTTGTAGTACTAGGTAATGGCTGCAAGCCCATTGCAGATCCACATGAATTTTTTTGCTTCTGCATGGACACAAGCTCAACAGTGTCCTGTTCAAGCGGGCGTAGGCTTCTTTCGGTGGACGGCCCTCCACCAGTGGCTTGGAAATTTCGTCTTTTTGTTGCCAATTTTCTTTTTAAATTGGCTTTATAGAGAGTCTATACCTAAAAACAAATAAACACTTTAAACTAAATTAAACAAATTAAATAATATATTTGTTACGTACTCTTTTCAATTCTTTTGCGATTGTAATCGATGTTCCCAAAGAATTTAACTAGACCGAAAAAGTTTGCCATTTTTCCTTGAGTTGTATTTTGTTCTTACAATATGGTAGCTTTCCACGATCAAAATCAGGCCTTTTTTATTATTTCCACAAGTTTTTCCATTTATTTTTTTATTAGATATTTTCCTGAAAACGACTTTTAAGTATTAAAGCTTTACAAAAAAGAGTAAAAAATAGTTACAGATTTTTCTCCATTTTATGTTTTTGAATTTTTACTTTAAAACAACAGGTAATGAGTAATCGGGCCCTAAGTCCAGCCAGTGCAAGACAAAATAGTAAATGACGGTTTAGTTGTCATCTGCAGGTCATCCCTCTTGTGCACGGCCAAGAAAAGCTGTATCCCTTCTTTTTAGCCGGATGTAACCAGGTTCATTTAGAATGTTACGCGCCAAAGGATTTGGATGAGTTTCAAGCTTCTTTAAATACGTTACTGCATGTTTTGCTATTTCTGCTTTGACTGATGGCATGTTTAGATTTTTGTGGATGTTCGAATTCTTTATATACCAGGGAGCAACTATGATTATTCGCAGAACATTATTTTGGTGCTTTTGGATTTTTTCAATATTGCTTGCTGAAGCACCAAATCGGTTTGAGGATCGACTTGTACAGTAGGAGTTTGCAATCTAAGCTGAGGGTTTCTGGCAATAAGCCAGATTAGTTGAGCTACTTTTAACTTCATTTGTGTTAGTTTGGATTCTATGTAAGGCGGCGATCAAGATGTAAACCGAGGTATTTGAGTCTGAAATCTGTGGTATCATTTCATTATTTATGCGAATAGGGGGGCATGAGTCCATACGCAATGTGAAAGTTATATACGTATATTTTTGTTCATTCACTTTTATTCTCCATTTCTTCAACCATTTTCCAAGTTGAATATGTGATCTTGTAAATGTTGTGATAGCTTCACAACAGCGGTATTGTCGATACTAAAAAAAGCTGTGTCATCAGCAAATGTTAATGTGTGCACTTGGGTACCAATTGGCATATCTGATGCGCACAGCAAATAAAAAATAAGTCCCAAAATACTACCTTGGGGCACTCCGGCTTTAATAAGCGGAGGCGAGCTTAGAAAATCTCCTTCTTTTAGTATAAACATTCGATCAGTTAAATAATTTGTTAAGATCGTATATAAGTTTTCTGGCAAATTAAGCTTTAACTTATATATAAGACCTTCATGCCATAGCTTGTCAAATGCTTGGGAAACGTCAATAAAAAGCCCAGAACAGTATTTTCTTTCTTCAAATGTATTTTTAACCTTACTTACCAATCTGTGCGTTTGTTGGATCGTACTATGTCATTTTCTGAAACTGAATTGATGGTTCAGAATACATCTTTTTGCACTCAGAATCGGATTCAGCTTAGTTATTAGTATTCTCTCAAACAGCTTTGATATATTTGATAAAAGGCTAATAGGTCTGTATGATGCTACCTTTGTGTGGTCTCTTCCTGGCTTAGGAGTCATAAGTATCAAGGAATTCTTCCACTCTATGGGAAAGTACTCAAGGCGTGAAATGGCATTATAGATAAAAAGAATATTTCTCTGGGCTATACAGGGTAATTCAAATAACATCTTGTTACGGGTTTTATCAAGTCCAGGAGCTTTCTTGGTATTTAAATCAGATAATGCCTTTTCAATTTCTCTTACCTCAAACCTTAGGGTAACTGCCGGATTATCCTCGAAAGGTGGCAGCTCAGTTGCATCAGTCGAGACATTTGGAGTTAATACATTTTTTAATTGACCAACAAATAAATTGCCTTTTTCGTTATCAATTCTTGCCCAGGCTCCACAAGAAGTTCGTAAGGAAGACTTACGTATGACTGGTCTTTTAAGGTTCTTGCATGCACGCCATAGTGAATAATCTGTTTGTAGACGTGAGTCTAGATTTTCCAGGTTATTTTTCAAAGTTTGTGCTCTTCGAGACTCTAGTAGCTCTCTTAGCCTCTTCGTGCAATTTTTAAGTTTAGTTTTGAGTTGGGGAGATCTATGGGATTGCCACTCTCTTCGAATTTTTCTTTTTTCAGTCAAACGCCGCTCTACATCAACTAACTGAATGTGATTGCATTTTTCTAGTTCCTGGGTTTCTGAAGCATGTTGAGAAGCTAATTTAAAATTTTTATCAAGTAAATTTTTTATAAAATACATCACAACTTAAGCTTATTTTCTCGCAATTCTCAACTTTTTACGAAGATGCCACCGTTTTAAAATTTTTATAAAATTTTCATATAAAAGTCGATTTTTAATAAAAATACATAGGTGGTCACTAATTAATCTTACTTTCTCAAAATTCTTATTATTTATGGAAATACAGCAGTTTTAAATTTTATATTAAATTTTCATATAAAAGTAAATTTTTTATAAAATCACAAATTAAACTTATATTTTTCGAAGTTCTTATTATATACGGGGATACAGTTGTTTCATATAAATAAACGTAAATAGTGAAATATAAAAATAAAACTCCTTAATAGGTTTATCGAGACTTGAAATTAAAGTGAAGAAAAAAATGGTTGCCAACAAAGCTGAATGTAATGCAACGGGTGGAGGGATATTTAAGCAGTTTGTTTTTACCCCGCTAGAGGATGCGGCAAATCTGCTACAGTTTCAAAAGCAACTGAACCTTGAATCAGCAGTTCAGGGAGCCCAGATCATAAATATATCCAATGAGTTAGCAGAGACACTACTAATTTTGCATACTGTTCTTTACGATATAATTAATAAAAACGAATTCAAATTATAGACAACTTTGTTTAATTTGATTCCTTATTTCATTACTTTGATTTACTTTGGCCTCTTGAACTTCATTGTCGGATTGGCTATTCTCGTCGGAGGTTATATTTTCATTTGCTACATCTAAGCCAGGGTGGCACAAACATTAGCATTTTTTGTGGCTTTTGTAGGCTTTTAATCAAGCTGAAGACAACGAAATCGGTTTTTCAAGACCCTAATCGTTCTTTTTACTATGTTGCTTATTCTGGCATGCTTCGTAATGAAAACAGCTTCAGCACATCCCTCAGAAGTAGATTGATATGGCGTCATCAAATACTGTTCGGGGGGATAACCTGCATCACCTGCTAAAAAATCGTTCATTACTAAACAATACTTAAATTAACATTAATATTGTACCTAAAAGTCACGAGTTACGTATGTGCAATGAAAGGTTTGGCAAACTTACAATCATAGCATTTAAACTAAAAAACTCTTTGCTGTTGAAGTACAAATGTTCGCTTTCTTTATTTGGGCCAATAATTTTTATGTGCGTATCTGTCATTTCTTATGGATTCAGTGTTTCCGATAAAATCTTAGAAAACAGTGGTTGCGATAGTGTCAAGTTGAAAACGTTGCCAAGACCTTCTTGGTATGACCCTTGTGCCAAAAATCTTAGATTAGCTGCCAACTTCGTTGTTTTAGAAATGTATGTTGACCTTACCCCGCTTTTTTTTATTAGGTGTATTGTTTCTAAGACATATTTAACACGTTCGCGAACGCTAAAATTTTCAAAGAGCTGCAAAAATATACAGGCAATTATTTTTGAAACTTGTAATATTCGAAATCTGATTAGACATGTATTAAAAGAGTAATCAAACATCGTATTTTACCGTTATATACAATGAATGCTATAGCATCCACGACGATTACACTTCTAGTTTACTCAATGTGTCGGCTTAAGGAAATTTGTAAACACATGGAGAAAAGATAATATGAAATTAACTAATGAACCAGTTGGTCATTATTTTGAAATGTATATTAATTACAAAAACTTAAGCACTATTTTTTTTTTACATCACTATTTTTTTTTTTTTTTAAAGAGAAGTAGCACTTCAGGCAACAATGCCTATTTAGTCAACTACCGTGCTACCTTCTTTAGGAAAGGGATAGAGAAGAGACAGGTGGTGAAAGTAGAAGGATAGTCGGAAATTAACTGCCGTATAAAGACAGCACAGCGACCAGTGACTATGCCTTCATCGCAGAGCAGTCCCACCGACAGCCAATTTTTAATTTTGTAGTGAAAAAAACCAGGGTCTTCGTTGGGAATCGAACCCACAATCCCCATACTGACAAGCTACTAGACTACCTACTAGCCTACAGGGGCACCTATGAATGCTATAGCATTTGCGTCCGCGAACGTGTTAAAAACAGTCTTGTTTTCTCTAAAGTAACTTTCAAACGTTTAAAAAAATTATTTATACAACATTAAAATAAAACACTGAAATTGTTGTTCACTTGCCGTCCGGTAGTTTAAATATGTCGAATTTTTGTCTCAGAATCTTTCGTTTTAATATGAGTTTTAGCTTTCTTGTATTTTCATTATCAGTCGAGTCAAAATTTATCTCACTAGTGAAAAACGTTTTAATTTTTAATAAAATTTTTGTTCAAAAATAATAAACAAACCGAAACAGTTTTTGTCAAATATTTAAAGTGTGTGCTTGATATGTTGACAAAAACGCACGATAAGATGTCATTGACGTCGCCATCCTGTTATAGAGGGGAAAATTGTTATTCAATTGATGACGACGTTGACGTAAAATGATGTTGACGGTAAAATGACGCCGACGTTGATGACAACAACTGGAATAAGGCTTATTATTTATTGAGATGCAGCCATTTTAAAATTTTTACTAAATTTTCATATAAAATTCGATTTCTTATAAAAAATATAGGTGATCACAAATTAAACTTATTTTCTCGAAATTTGTTGCCATTACGGAGTTACAGCCGTTTTAAAATTTTTATTAAATTTTCATATAAACGTCGATTTTTTATAAAATACATAGGTGATCACAAATTAGGCTTATTAGTTCGCAATTCTTATTATTTAATGAGATACAGCAGTTTTAAAGTTTTTATTAAATATTCGAAATAGTTGATTTATTGTAAAAATCATAGCTGATCACAAATTTAGCTTACTTTCACGAAATTTTCATTATTTACGGAGATACGGCCGTTTTAAAATCTTTATTAAATATTCGAAATAGTCGATTTATTATTAAAATTATAGGTAATCACAAATTTAGCTTATTTTGTATAAATATTTATTATTTATGGAGATACAGCCGTTTTAAAATTTTTATTAAATATTCGAAATAGTTGATTTATTGTAAAAATCATAGCTGATCACAAATTTAGCTTACTTTCGCGAAATTTTCATTATTTACGGAGATACGGCCGATTTAAAATCTTTATTAAATATTCGAAATAGTCGATTTATTATTAAAATTATAGGTGATCACAAATTTAGCTTATTTTGTATAAATATTTATTATTTATGGAGATACAGCCGTTTTAAAATTTTTATTAAATATTCGAAATAGTTGATTTATTGTAAAAATCATAGCTGATCACAAATTTAGCTTACTTTCGCGAAATTTTCATTATTTACGGAGATACGGCCGTTTTAAAATCTTTATTAAATATTCGAAATAGTCGATTTATTATAAAATACATAGGTGATTACAAATTTAGCTTATTTTGTAGAAAATTTTATTATTTACGGAGATACAGCCGTTTTAACATTTTTATTAAAAATTCGAAATAGTCTATTTATTATAAAAAATTATAGGTGATCACAAATTTAGCTTATTTTCTCGAATTTTTTATTAATTACGGAGATACAGCCGTTTTAACATTTTTATTAAATATTCGAAATAGTCTATTTATTATAAAAAATTATAGGTGATCACAAATTTAGCTTATTTTCTCGAATTTTTTATTAATTACGGAGATACAGCCGTTTTAACATTTTTATTAAAAATTCGAAATAGTCTATTTATTATAAAAAATTATAGGTGATCACGAATTTAGCTTATTTTCTCGAATTTTTTATTAATTACGGAGATACAGCCGTTTTAACATTTTTATTAAATATTCGAAACACTCGATTTTTTGTAAAATTCACACATGTTCACAATTTAGCTTATTTCCGCGAATTTTTTATTATTTACGGAGATACAGCCGTTTTAAAATTTTTATTAAATATTCGAAATAGTCGATTTATTATAAAAAATCATAGGTGATTACAAATTTAGCTTATTTTTTCGAAATTTTTATTATTTTCGGAGATACAGCCGTTTTAACATTTTTATTAAATATTCGAAACACTCGATTTTTTGTAAAATTCACACATGTTCACAATTTAGCTTATTTCCGCGAATTTTTTATTATTTACGGAGATACAGCCGTTTTAAAATTTTTATTAAAAATTCGAAATAGTCGATTTATTATAAAATTCATAGGTGATCACAAATTTAGCATATTCTTTTGAATTTTTTATTATTTACGGACATACAGCCGCTTTAAAATTTTTATTAAAAATTCGAAGTAGTCGATTTATTATAAAAAATCATAGGTGATTACAAATTTAGCTTATTTTTTCGAAATTTTTATTATTTTCTGAGATACAGTCGTTTTAAAATTTTTATTAAATATTCGAAATAGTCGATTTATTATAAAAATCGTAGGTGATCACAAATTTAGCTTATTTTGTAAAATTTTTTATTAGTTATGGAGATACAGCCGTTTGAAAATTTTTCTTAAATATTCGATTTATTGCAAAATACATAGATGTTCACAATTTAGCTTATTATTGTAAAGGATGATATTATTCAGGATCGCCATGAAAAGGGATGATATTATTCAGGATCGCCAAGTAAAAGGATGTTGGTGAGATTAAGAGATCGTCATATAGACGAATACCATATGAATAATAGAAAAGATAATTTTTATAAATAAATTCCCTAACGTCCTCGTTTATATTTACCCAGCTGTCGAGGATAACAGCTCCACAAATAGGCGTTCGAAAGAACTGCCAACAGTAATTTTGAGTAATTAAAAAGAGCTAGGCACGTTGATGCCGCAGAAGTGTTCAGTTTAATTCTAATTTTATTTACAATTTTAATCAAGCTTATATACTAATTTCTTATTACCTAAATTGAATGATTTTTGCCTTTACTCAATTTTTATTCCCACATTTCTTATCAATAATTGTTATTTAAAATGCATTGTCAGCAACATGCAAGTGGACAACCATAAAGCAAATCAAAGGTGTTAAATAAATTCGACACCTTTGTTTTGATTTATTTTGGTGGTTTTCGCCATATTTCAATAAGTGTAATTCAAGTAGTTGTTGCACTACACTATTGAGGTTGGTATGTACACACTTACATGTCAAATGACGTTCCGTGCACACTACACCCTCACCCTTAACAAAAATCTTACTGTTTTTGAAATAAACAGGGTGATTTTTCCTGTAGTGTAGTAGTGGATATAATATTATAATATAAAATTTCAATAGTGATACATATTTTGTTTTCTTACTAATCAATATTTGTCTTATAATTTATTTAAATTTATAAAATATTATTCTAGGAAATAACTATTTTGTATATATATATATATATATTTTTTTTTATATGTTTTACAAATTATTATAAGGTTTTAAATTATTATTGTGTATTTCTTTTTCAATACCATTATAATCTATTACAGTATTTACATTGTTTTTTCTTATAATTCTAAATGGACCTTTATATGGGCTTTGGTTTTTCTTCCTATTTTCTACTTTAAGTAACACTAGATCTCCTATGCTAAGATTCAATTTACTGTGGTAATTGTTCTTACTATCTATTATTCTTTTTTCTTTTGCCTTAACTAATAGTTCCTTTGCTTTACTCAAAGAGAATTGTAACTTATTTCTTAACTCATATAAATAATCATCATAGTTGTAAAATGTTCTCCTATTTTCTAAGCTATCTGTGGGTAAACTTGGTAATTTTCCATAAACTAATTCATATGGTGTATAGCCTGTATCTATGTGTGGTGCGGTGTTGTATGCAAAAGTGAAATAAGGGATCCACTTGTCCCATTCATGATCAGTAGCTGTTGTAAGTAAAAATTCATTAAGAACTCTGTGGTTTCTTTCAATCGCTCCTAAAGTCTCATGATGATAAGGGGTTGAAAATGTTTGTTCTATCCCTAACAATGAACATATGTTACGCATGATCTCATTCGTAAATTCTGTTCCTTTGTCTGATTTGAGTACTTTAAATTGGCCGTATTTCAAGATGAATTGTTCGACCAATGTTCTCGCTGTGGTGACCGCATCCTTCGTTGGCATGGGATGTGCAACGACAAACTTTGTTAACTCACATTGCATAGTTAAAATATATCTGTTCTCATTTGAGATGCGAAGAGGACCTACGGTGTCAATTGAAATTATTTCAAAGCTGTTATTTGGTGTATCTGTATGTGTAAGTGGCTCTTTTATGTGTTTTGTTTGTTTGTTTTTATTACATGTGTCACAATGTGCTATGAATAGTTTTACCATTTTTCTCATATTTCTCCATATATAACGTTGTTTTAGTTTTATAAGTGTTTTCCGAATTCCTAAGTGGCCTGCATGAGTGGTATTATGGAATTCATTGATTAATTTGTATTTAAGGATATCTTCTTTAATTATTTTTGGGGCATTGTAAATTATTATTTTCAGTTGAGGACTTTTATTATTTATCTTTATGTTCGCATATGCTTCTTTTATATTTTCCTTTGTGTACACTTTAAATATTTCATCGTTTGTTGGTAGCGCTACTTCTTTAATATTCTCCTTTCTCATCTTAGATATCAGTTTTCTCAGAATCGAATCTAGTTTCGCTGAGTTATCACTGAATCTTGCACGTACATTTTCTCTATCATGTTCATCATCCTCGTCATGTAATTTCCTCATTGAATCTGGTTTCAATGATCTATCATTACATCCGTTTCTACTTGTTTGGGTACGTAACTTCTTCATGTTCGAATCTAGTTTCGATGAATTGTCATTACGTCCTACGTGCACAATATTATCCTCAATAATTATATCTTTTTCTCCTATGTCATTTATTTCATTAAACTGCAGTTTCTTCATATTCTTTATATCATTAATGGATATGCATTCCCATATGCGAAGTTGATCAGACTTCTGAGAATTGCATTTTTCCATATCGTTCTCCCTTATACGCGTATTATTTTCCTCTTTATTATTTTTATTATATTCTTTCTTGTTTTTATCTGCCTCATTATTTCCAATTTCATTATTTTTATCTATATTTGCCTCTTTATCCTTATTCTTACTTTTATTTGCCTCTTTATCCTTATTCTTATTAGTTTCAATGTTCTGTTTATTCATGGCCCGTGTGGTTATTAAAACTTTCCTTTCTTTTTCATTAATCTCCTTTGGTATTAGTTGTTTTAGTGTTTCTGAATCTAGCTCTATTCTAGAAAGTGCGTCCGCATTTGTATTCATCTTTCCTTTTTTGTAAATAATTGTAAAGTCATAATCACTCAAATCTAATCTAATCCTAGTCATTTTTGATGAAGGATTGCTGTGGGAAAACAGCGAAATTAACGGTCTGTGGTCTGTTACCACTATGAACTTTCTTCCGTATAGGTATGGTCTAAAAAAATTTATTCCCCAATGTATGGCTAAAAGTTCTTTCTCTATTACAGGTTTGTTTAGGTCATGCTTTTGTAGTGATTTACTCGCGTATGAAATTGGTAAATCTTGACCAATTTCACCTTGTGAAAGGACCGCTCCTAAAGCGTAATTTGAAGCGTCAGTTGTTAATATGAAAGGTTTTTCAAAATTTGGGTATTTTAGTATAGGTGGGTTTATCAGTTTTTCCTTTAATTCGTTGAAGGCAAGTTGACATTTCTCTGTCCATATAAATTTTGTTGATTTCTTTAGTAAGTTGTTTAGTTCTTTGGCGATGTCAGCAAAGTTAGGTATAAATCTTCTGTAATAATTACAAAATGCAACAAATCTTCGTACTTCGTCCGCGTTTTTGGGTATCGGATAGTTTTTGATTACTTCATATTTAGATGGATCTGTTTTGACGCCGTCTTTCGTTATTAGATGTCCCAAATAAACTACTTCAGATCTTAAAAAGCAACATTTCTTTGGGTTAAGCTTGAGGTTATACCTTTCTAATCTGTCTAAAACTTTAATTAAATTTTGATTGTGATGATTCAAGCTACATCCATAAACAATTATGTCGTCTACATAAAGGAATGCTTTTGATTCTAAGCCAGAAAGTGCTATTGTTAGCATTTTTTGAAAACTATTTGAAGAAATTTTTAAACCGAATGGTAATCGTTTGAATTGAAAATGTCCTTGTGGGGTTGAAAATGCTGTAAGTGGTCTAGATTCTTTTTCTAATTTAATCTGATGAAATGAGCTAGTCATGTCAAGAGTTGAGAACCATTTGGCTCTGCCTAGTTTGTCTAAAATATCTTCTAACCTGGTTAAAGGAAATTTGTCACTAACTATTTTGTCATGTAATTTCCGAAAATCTACCACGAGTCTCCATTTCTTTTTCTCATTAGTTCCTTTCTTTGGCACTAAAAGGAGTGGAGCATTGTAGGGGCTTACCGAAGGTTCTATTATGTCGTCATCAAACATTTGCTGTACTTGTTCATTAATGATGTCGGTGTGTGTATGTGGTAGTCTGTAGTTTTTAATGTATACTGGGTTGTTGTCTGAAGTCGTGATTTTCTGGTTATAAAAATTGTTTACTGTTAATTTTTCGTCTTCTAGGTGAAAAGTATTTTGATACTTTTTGAATATTGCTATTAACTCTGCCTTTGCATATTCGTCATTAATGTCCAACTGCAAGTCATTAAGTATTTGTTCAAAACGTGTGTCATTGTTTTTGTTTTTTCCTTTGTAACTATTGTAGGGTAATATGTCGTAGTTTTTAAGTGGGTCAGATTGGAGTTTAATACCGTTTAGAGTTATTTCATTGTTCGTTGTATTTAGAAGTTTTAAGTGAGTCATACCATTTTTGGGGGCTATTGAATTACCTAGAAATACACCTGGTTTTAATTCACTATTAAAAATTACGCTATCTTCAGTCAGATTTAATTTAAATGCTTGTATGATTTCCGTTCTTGGAGGTATTTTTATATGTAATGTATTCAAAGATCTTGTTAGCATTGGAAGAATTATTGTATTATTATTCAAAAATATTGATATTGTGAAAGTTTCGTAGTCTATTTTACATAGATATTTTTTTAGAAAGTCTCTACCTATTATACCGTCTGTTTCGATGGGGAAATCTGTTTTTACTAATTGGAAAGAGTGATTGCAAACTTCATCAGCTAATTTTAGTTGTAAGTCTATTCTCCCTAAGGAATCAATTTCCTCTGCACCAATGCCTGTTAATTTGCATTTTTCCTCTGGTTTGAATTGTTCACCTGTAAATTCGTTCTGCATTCGACATAGCGATATGTCGGCACCTGTGTCTATAAGGAAGTTTAAATTTTTCTCTTTGTATGTGACACTAATATAATTGGAGTTATTGTTCGATATTTTGTGAATCCTTATTTTTGGCACTGCGGGATGTTCTAGTGTCCCTGGCCTAATTCGTTTCCCAAATCATGTGTTGTGTATATGTGTTTTTGTTGGTGTCTGTTGTTTTGATTGTGGTTGTATTTGTTATTATTCCTGTTATTGTTATTATTGAAGCTGTTGTTACTGAATCTGTTATTACTGTCACTGTTGAATCTATTATTGGTGTTATTGTATCTGTTATTATTAACATTTTCGTAGTTCCTAGTGAAAGTTGTGTTAACTCTATTAAAATTGTTGTGGTTAAAATTGTTATAAGGCCTATTGTAGTTTATGTTGTTATTCCTATTGTAGTTAGTGTTATTTGTGTATTTGGTGTTGTTTCTGTAGTTGGTGTTTTGCTTTTTGAAATGATTTTGCGTTGGTTCTCTTCTGAAATGCAAAATTGAATTTAAGCTTGTCTTATTCTCGTTTTCTAACTCTACAGCCAGTTCTGATGCTTCTTGCAAGTTATTTGGACGAGCTGCGTATATGGTCAATTTAAAGTTCTCATTTAATCCCTTTTTAAATGTATCCAGGGCTAGCTTGTTATTTAATTTTATTATTACATTTTTCTCAGCTTGTGTCGCCTCATTTCCTAGTTCTTTAATTCCTAATTTATTCAAATTATCTATTAGTGCTGTTATTTTATCTCTGTATGCGTTTACTGTCATTCTTCCTTGGAATGATGAGTTTAATTTGTTTTGAAGTTCTGGGATGGTTGTGGTGAGCTTGTATCTTTGTTGAAGTAATTCTTTAAGAGTTTTAAAGTTATCTGGTTCTATATTACTACCTATTGCTGTTCTTACATTGGAAGTTAATTTTGCATAATATACGTATTGGAAAAAATCTAGTTGTGCTGATTCTGAAAGAGTTTTATGTATAAGTTCCGCTGTAGTTAGGAAACTGTCAAGTTCTGCTTGATTACCTGAAAATAAAGGTAATGTCTTTGAAACTGTTTCTAAACTGAATGAAGCCATGTTTATTTTATTGTCTGGTTCTTTTATATTCTTACGTAAATAATCTTCTATAGTTTTGTAAATCTGGTTAAATTCTATTCTCAATGCTGTTACCTCACTAGTTTTACCTTCTTCTTCTTTAGATTCTTCTATCTCAAAATTTTCTCTTATACTTTGAATGTATTTTAATTTTTCTTGTATGGTTTTAGGGGTATATGTTCTTCCTGGACTCTTTTTTAGTGTTCTTAATAATTCTTTTAATTTTTCTAGATTTTCTTCCATTTACAATTTCAATTATTTATTTACATGCTATGTTTTACATTCTTGTTATTCTTATAGCTATTTATTTAATTAAATCTTTTATTCTGTAATTTTTCAGCTTTCCTAATTGCCATTATTGTATCTCTTGTCTGAGTTCTATTAGTTATTACGTCTTCTGTTGTTGGGGTATCTGTTATTCCTATAAATTCCCAAATTGCTTTTAATACTTCTAATTCTTGTTCCATGTTAACTTCAGAAGAAGTTTCTAAGGGATGTTTTTGGTCTAAATCTATGGGATTTTTAGGTATTTTCCTCATGATGAAAAAATTTTCTTATAATTATCAAAATGTTATTTATATTTATTTTGTGTAATTGATATATTCCTCTAATTTAATATTTTCCGTTTTTCCTTATTTAGTTTTTATATAATAATATTAATAAATTAATTTTATTCCTTTTACTTCAGTTTTAAATACTCTTATTATTTAAATGTTTTAATTTCTGCTTGATTGGTCCGGGATCGCATGTATGTTGTTAGGGGAACAGGAGCTCAGGATTCATTGATCGTTCGCAGGATCGTCCGCAGGATCGCCATGTAAAGGATGATATTATTCAGGATCGCCATGAAAAGGGATGATATTATTCAGGATCGCCAAGTAAAAGGATGTTGGTGAGATTAAGAGATCGTCATATAGACGAATACCATATGAATAATAGAAAAGATAATTTTTATAAATAAATTCCCTAACGTCCTCGTTTATATTTACCCAGCTGTCGAGGATAACAGCTCCACAAATAGGCGTTCGAAAGAACTGCCAACAGTAATTTTGAGTAATTAAAAAGAGCTAGGCACGTTGATGCCGCAGAAGTGTTCAGTTTAATTCTAATTTTATTTACAATTTTAATCAAGCTTATATACTAATTTCTTATTACCTAAATCGAATGATTTTTGCCTTTACTCAATTTTTATTCCCACATTTCTTATCAATAATTGTTATTTAAAATGCATTGTCAGCAACATGCAAGTGGACAACCATAAAGCAAATCAAAGGTGTTAAATAAATTCGACACCTTTGTTTTGATTTATTTTGGTGGTTTTCGCCATATTTCAATAAGTGTAATTCAAGTAGTTGTTGCACTACACTATTGAGGTTGGTATGTACACACTTACATGTCAAATGACGTTCCGTGCACACTACATTATCACGAAATTTTTATTATTTACGGAGATATAGCCGTTTTAAAATTTTTATTAAAAATTCAATATAGTCGATTTAGTATAAAAAATCATAGGTGATTACAAAATTACCTTATTTTGTAGAAAATTTTATTATTTATGGAAATACGGCCGCTTTATAATTTTTATTAAATATTCGAAATAGTCGATTTATTATAAAAATCACAGGTGATCGCAAATTTAGCTTGTTTTGTAGAAATTTATATTATTTATGGAGATACAGGTGATCACGAATTTAGCTTATTTTCTAGAATTTTTTAAAATTCGAAATAGTCGATTTGTTATAAAAAATCATAGGTGATTACAGATTAGTTATTTTCTCGAAATTTCTATTATTTCGGAGATACGGCCATTTTAAAATTTTTATTAAATATTGGAAATAGTCGATTTATTGTAAAATACATAGATTTTCACAATTAAGCTTATTTTCGCGAAATTTTTATTATTTACGGAGATGCGGTCGTTCTAAAATTTTTATTAAATATCTGAAATAGTCGATTTATTATAAAAATCATAGCTGATCACAAATTTAGCTTATTTTCTCGAATTTTTTATTATTTACGGAGATACAGCGGTTTTAAAATTTTTATTTAAATATCGAAATAGTCGATTTATTATGAAAAATCATAGGTGATTGCAAATTTTGCTTATTTTTTAAAAATTTTTATTATATACGGAGACACAGTCGATATATTCGAAATAGTCGATTTATTATAAAAATCATAGGTGAACACAAATTTAGCTTATTTTGTAAAAATTTTTTTTATTTATGGAGATACAGCCGTTTTAAAATTTTTATTAAATATTCGAAATAGTCGATTTATTGTAAAATACACACATGTTCACAATTTTGGCGAAATTTTATTTATTTACGAAGATGCGGCCGTTTTAAAATTTTTATTAAAAATTCGAAATTGTCGATTTATTTTAAAATACATAGGTGATCACACATTTAGATTATTTTTTGAATTTTTTATTATTTACGGAGATACAGTCGTTTATAAATTTTTACTAAATATACGCAATAGTCGATTTATTATAAAAATCATAGGTGATCACAAATTAAGAATATTTTCTCGAAATTTTTATTATTTACGGAGATGCGGCCTTTTTACAATTTTTATTAAAAATTCGAAATAGTCGAAAATTACATAGGTGATCACAAATCTAAATTATTTTCTCGAAATTTTTATTAGTAATGTAGATACAGTCGTTTTAAAATTTTTACTTAATATTCGAAATAGTCGATTTATTATAAAATACATAGATGACCACAAATTTAGCTTATTTTCTCGAGTTTTGTATTATTTACGGAAGTACAGCCGTTTTAAAATTTTTATTAAAAATTCGCAATAGTCGATTTATTATAAAAAATCATAGGTGATTACAAATTTAGCTTATTTTCTCAAAATTTTTATTATTCACGGAAATACAGCCGTTTTAAAATTTTTACTAGATATTCGAAATAGTCGATTTATTTTCAAATACGTAGGTGATCACAAATTTAGCTTATTTTCTCGAATTTTTTATTATTTACGAAGATACAGCCGTTTTAACATTTTTATTAAATATTCGAAACACTCGATTTTTTGTAAAATACACACATGTTCACAATTTAGCTTATTTCCGCGAATTATTTATTATTTAAGGAGATACAGCCGTTTTAAAATTTTTATTAAATATTCGAAATAGTCGATTTATTATAAAATTTATAGATGATCACAAATTAAGCATATTCTTTTGAATTTTTTATTATTTACGGACATACAGCCGCTTTAAAATTTTTATTAAAAATTCGAAGTATTCGATTTATTATAAAAAATCATAGGTGATTACAAATTTAGCTTATTTTTTCGAAATTTTTATTATTTTCGGAGATACAGCCGTTTTAACATTTTTATTAAATATTCGAAACACTCGATTTTTTGTAAAATTCACACATGTTCACAATTTAGGCTTATTTCCGCGAATTATTTATTATTTAAGGAGATACAGCCGTTTTAAAATTTTTATTAAATATTCGAAATAGTCGATTTAATATAAATTGGTGATCACAATTTGGCTTATTTTCTCGAATTTGTTATTATTTACGGAGATACAGCCGTTTTAAAATTTTTATTAAAAATTTGAAATAGTCGATTTATTATAAAATACATAGGTGATCACAAATTTAGCTTATTTTGTAGAAATCTTTATTATTTATAGAGATACAGCCGTTTTAAAATTTATATTATATACAAAATAGTCGATTTATTATAAAATACATAGGTGATCACAAATTTGGCTTACTTGCTCGAATTTAGAAATAGTCGATTTATTATAAAATACATAGGTGATCACAAATTTAGCTAATTTTGTAGACATTTTTATTATTTATAGAGATACAGCTGTTTTAACATTTTTATTAAAAATTTGAAATAGTCTATTTATTATAAAATACATAGGTGATCACAAATTTAGCTTATTTTGTAGAAATCTTTATTATTTATAGAGATACAGCCGTTTTAAAATTTTTATATATACGAAATAGCCGATTTATTATAAAATACATAGGTGATTGCAAATTTAGCTTATTTTGTAGAATTTTTTATTATTTATAGAGATACAGCCGTTTTAAAATTTTTATTAAATATTCGAAATATTCGACTTATAAAATATATAGGTGATCACAAATTTAGCTTATTTTCTCGAATTTTTTATTATTTTCGCAGATACATATATTTAGCTTATTTTCGCGAAATTGTTATTATTTACGGAGATGCGGCCGCTTTAAAATTTTTATTAAATATTCGAAATAGTCGATTTATTATAAAATACATAGGTGATCACAAAATTAGCTTATTTTCACAAATTTTTTATTATTTTCGGAGATACAGCCGTTTTTAAATTTTTATTAAATATTCGAAGTAGTCGATTTATTGTAAAATACAGAGATATTCACAATTTAGTTTATTTTCGCGAAATTTGTATTATTTACGGAGATACGGTCGTTTTAAAATTTTTATTAAATATTCGAAATATTTAGCTTATTTTCGCGAAATTTGTATTATTTATGGAGATACGGCCGTTTTAAATTTTTTTTTAAGTATTCGAAGTAGTCGATTTATTATAAAAATCATAGGTGATCACAAATTTAGCTTACTTTCTCGAATTTTTTATTATTTACGGAGATACAGCCGTTTTAAAATTTTTATTAAAAATTCGAAATAGTCGATTTATTATAAAATTCATAGGTGATCACAAATTTAGCTTATTTTGTAGAAATTTTTATTATTTATAGAGATACAGCCGTTTTAAAATTTTTATTAAATATTCGAAATAGTCGATTTATTATAAAATTACATAGGTGATCACAAATTTAGCTTATTTTGTAGAAATTTTTATTATTTACAGAGATACAGCCGTTTTAAAATTTTTATTAAATATTCGAAATAGCCGATTTATTATAAAATACATAGGTGATCACAAATTTGGCTTGCTCTCTCGAAATTTGTATTATTTACGAAGATACGGCCGTTTTAAAATTTTTATTAAATATTCGAAATATTTAGCGTATTTTCGCGAAATTTGTATTATTTACGGAGATACGGCCGTTTTAAAATTTTTATTAAATATTTGAAATAGTCGATTTATTGTAAAATACAGAGATATTATTTTATTTTCGCGAAAATTGTATTATTTACGGAGATACGGCCGCTTTAAAATTTTTATTAAATATTCGAAATATTTAGCTTATTTTCGCGAAATTTGTATTATTTACGGAGATACGGCCGTTTTAACATTTTTATTAAATATTCGAAATAGTCGAGTTATTGTAAAATACAGAGATATTCACAATTTGGTTTATTTTCGCGTAATTTGTATTATTTACGGCCGTTTTAAAATTTTTATTTAATATTCGAAATAGTCGATTTATTCTAAAAGTCATAGGTGATCAGAAATTTTGCTTATTTCCTCGAATTTTTTATTATTTACGGAGATACAGCCGTTTAAAAATTTTTATTTAACATTCGAAATAGTCGATTTATTATAAAATTCACAGGTGATCACAAATTTAGCTTATTTTGTAGAAATTTTTATTATTTATAGAGATACAGCCGTTTTAAAATTTTTATTAAATATTCGAAATAGTCGATTTAATATAAAATGCTTATTGGTGATCACAATTTAGCTTATTTTCTCGAATTTATTATTATTTACGGAGATACAGCCGTTTTAAAATTTTTTTTAAAAATTCGAAATAGTCGATTTATTGTAAAATTAAGAGATATTCACAATTTAGTTTATTTTCGCGAAATTTCTATTATTTACGGCCGTTTTACAATTTTTATTAAATAGTCGATTTATTATAAAAATCATAGGTGATCACAAATTTAGCGTATTTTGTAGAAATCTTTATTATTAATAGAGGTACAGCCGTTTTAAAATTTATATTATATACGAAATAGTCGATTTATTATAAAATACATAGGTGCTCACAAATTTAGCTTACTTTGTCGAATTTTTTATTATTTTCGGAAATACAGCCGTTTTAAAATTTTTAATTAATATTTAAAATAGTCGATTTATTATAAAATACATAGGTGTTCACAAATTTAGCTTATTTTGTAGAAATCTTTATTATTTATAGAGATACAGCCGTTTTAAAATTTTTATATATACGAAATAGTCGATTTATTATAAAATACATAGGTGATCACAAATTTAGCTTATTTTGTAGAAATCTTTATTATTTATAGAGATACAGCCGTTTTAAAATTTTTATATATATGAAATAGTCGATTTTTTATAATATACATAGGTGATCACAAATTTATCTTATTATAGATACAGCCGTTTTAAAATTTTTATTAAATATTCGAAATATTCGATTTATTATAAAATACATAGGTGATCACAAATTTAACTTATTTTGTCGAATTTGTTATTATTTTCGGAGATACATATATTTAGCTTATTTTCGCGAAATTTTTATTATTTACGGAGATACAGCCGTTTTTAAATTTTTAATTAATATTCGAAATAGTCGATTTATTGTAAAATACAGAGATATTCACAATTTAGTTTATTTTCGCGAAATTTGTATTATTTACGGCCTTTAAAATTTTTATTAAATATTCGAAATAGTCGATTTATTATAAAATACATAGGTGATCACAAAATTAGCTTATTTTCGGAGATACAGCCGTTTTTAAATTTTTATTAAATATTCGAAATAGTCGATTTATTATAGAATACATAGGTGATCACAAATTTGGCTTGCTTTCTCGAAATTTGTATTATTAACGAAGATACGGCCGTTTTAAAATTTTTATTAAATATTCGAAATATTTAGCGTATTTTCGCGAAATTGTATTATTTACGGAGATACGGCCGTTTTAAAATTTTTATTTAATATTCGAAATAGTCGATTTATTATAGAAATCATAGGTGATCAGAAAGGTGCCCCTGTAGGCTAGTAGGTAGTGTACTAGCTTGTAAATATGGGGGTTGTGGGTTCGATTCCCAACGGAAGACCTTGGTTTTTTCACTACAAAAATAAAAATTGATTGTCGGTGGGGCTGCTCAGCGATGAAGGCATAGTCACTGGTCGCTGTGCTGTATTTATACGGTAGTTAACTTCCGACTATCCTTCTACTTTCACCACATGTTTCATCTAATCTCTATCCCTTTCCTAAAGAATGTAGTACGGTACTTGAATAAATAGGCATTGTTGCCTGAAGTGCTACTTCTCTTTATAAAAAAAAAAAATTTAGCTTATTTCCTCGAATTTTTTATTATTTACGGAGATACAGCCGTTTTAAAATTTTTATTAAAAATTCGAAATAGTCGATTTATTACAAAATTCATAGGTGATCACAAATTTAGCTTATTTTGTAGAAATTTTTAATTATTTAAAGCCGTTTTAAAATTTTTATTAGATAATCGAAATAGTCGATTTAATATAAAATACATATTGGTGATCACAATTTAGCTTATTTTCTTGAATTTGTTATTATTTACGGGGATATAACCGTTTTAAAATTTAAAAATTCAAAATATTCGATTTATTATAAAATACATAGGTGATCACAATTCAGCTTATTTTGTAGAAATCTTTATTATTTATAGAGATACAGCCGTTTTAAAATTTTTATTAAAAATTCGAAATAGTCGATTTATTATAAAATACATAGTTGATCACAAATTTAGCTTACTTTCTCGAATTTTTTAATATTTTCGGAGATACAACCGTTTTAAAATTTTTATTAGATATTCGAAATAGTTTATTTATTGTAAAATACAAAGATATTCACAATTTAGTTTATTTTCGCGAAATTTGTATTATTTACGGAGATACGGCCGTTTTAAATTATTTATTAAATATTCGAAATATTTAGCTTATTTTCTTAAAATTTTTATTATTTACGGAGAATCAGCCGTTTTAAAATTTTTATTAAAAATTCAAAATAGTCGATTTTTTGTAAAATACATAGATATTCACAATTTAGTTTATTTTCGAAAAATTTGTATTATTTACGGAGGTACAGCCGTTTTAAAATTTTAATTAAATATTCGAAATAGTCTATTTATTATAAAAATCATAGGTGATCACAAATTTAGCTTATTTCCGGGAAATTTTTTATTATTTACGGAGATACAGCCGTTTTAAAATTTGAATTAAAAACTCGAAATAGTCGATTTATTATAAAATTCATAGGTGATCACAAATTTAGCTTATTTTGTAGAAATTTTTATTATATATAGAGATACAGCCGTTTTAAAATTTTTACTAAATATTCGAAATAGTCGATTTATTATAAAATACATAGGTGTTCACAAATTTAACTTATTTTCTCGAATTTTTTATTATTTACGGAGATACAGCCGTTTTAAAATTTTTATTAAATACTCGAAATATTGAGCTTATTTTCTCGAAAATTTTTTTATTTACGGAGATACAACCGTTTTAAAATTTGTATTAAATATTCGAAATAGTCGATTTATTGTAAAATACAGAGATATTCACAATTTAGTTTATTTTCGCGAAATTTGTATTATTTACGGAGATACGGCCGCTTTAAAACTTTTATTAAATATTCGAAATATTTAGCTTATTTTCGCGAAATTTGTATTATTTACGGAGATACGGCCGTTTTAAAATTTTTATTAAATATTCGAAATAGTCGATTTATTGTAAAATACAGAGATATTCACAATTTAGTTTATTTTCGCGAAATTTCTATTATTTACGGCCGTTTTAAAATTTTTATTAAATATTCGAAATAGTCGATTTATTATAAAAATCATAGGTGATCAGAAATTTAGCCTATTTCCTCGAATTTTTTATTATTTACGGATATACAGCCGTTTTAAAATTTTTATTAAATGTTCGAAATAGTCGATTTAATATAAAATGCATATTGGTGATCACAATTTAGCTTATTTTCTGGAATTTGTTATTATTTACGGAGATACAGCCATTTTGAAATTTTTATTTAAAATTCGAAATAGTCGATTTATTGTAAAATTCATAGGTGATCACAAATTTAGCCTATTTTGTAGAAATCTTTATTATTTATAGAGATACAGCCGTTTCAAAATTTGTATTACATACCAAATAGTCGATTTATTATAAAATACATAGGTGATTACGAATTTAGCTTACTTTGTCGAATTTTTTATTATTTTCGGAGATACAGCCGTTTTTAAATTTTTATTAATATTCGAAATAGTCGATTTATATAAAATACATAGGTGATCACAAATTTAGCTTATTTTGTAGAAATCTTTATTATTTATAGAGATACAGCCGTCTTAAAATTTTTATTAAATATTCGAAATAGTCGATTTATTATAAAATACATAGGTGATTACAAATTTAGCTAATTTTGTAGACATTTTTATTATATATAGAGATACAGCCGTTTTAAAATTTTTACTAAATATTCGAAATAGTCGATTTATTATAAAATACATACGTGATCACAAATTTAGCCTATTTCGTAGAAATCTTTATTATTAATAGAGATACAGCCGTTTCAAAATTTGTATAACATACGAAATAGTCGATTTATTATAAAATACATAGGTGATCACGAATTTAGCTTACTTTGTCGAATTTTTTATTATTTTCGGAGATACAGCCGTTTTAAAATTTTTAATTAATATTTAAAATAGTCGATTTATTATAAAATACATAGGTGTTCACAAATTTAGCTTATTTTGTAGAAATCTTTATTATTTATAGAGATACAGCCGTTTTAAAATTTTTATATATACGAAATAGTCGATTTATTTTAAAATACATAGGTGATCACAAATTTAGCTTATTTTGTAGAAATCTTTATTATTTATAGAGATACAGCCGTTTTAAAATTTTTATATATATGAAATAGTCGATTTTTTATAAAATACATAGGTGATCACAAATTTATCTTATTATAGATACAGCCGTTTTAAAATTTTTATTAAATATTCGAAATAGTCGATTTATTGTAAAATACAGAGATATTCACAATTTAGTTTATTTTCGCGAAATTTGTATTATTTACGGCCGTTTTAAAATTTTTATTAAATATTCGAAATAGTCGATTTATTATAAAAATCATAGGTGATCAGAAATTTTGCTTATTTCCTCGAATTTTTTATTATTTACGGAGATACAGCCGTTTTAAAATTTTTATTAAACATTCGAAATAGTCGATTTATTATAAAATTCACAGGTGATCACAAATTTAGCTTATTTTGTAGAAATTTTTATTATTTATAGAGATACAGCCGTTTTAAAATTTTTATATATATGAAATAGTCGATTTTTTATAAAATACATAGGTGATCACAAATTTATCTTATTATAGATACAGCCGTTTTAAAATTTTATATATACGAAATAGTCGATTTATTATAAAATACATAGGTGATCACAAATTTAGCTTATTTTGTACAAATCTTTATTATTTATAGAGATACAGCCATTTTAAAATTTATATATATATGAAATAGTCGATTTTTTATAAAATACATAGGTGATCACAAATTTATCTTATTATAGATACAGCCGTTTTAAAATTTTTATTAAATATTGGAAATATTCGATTTATTATAAAATACATAGGTGATCACAAATTTAACTTATTTTGTCGAATTTGTTATTATTTTCGGAGATACATATATTTAGCTTATTTTCGCGAAATTTTTATTATTTACGGAGATACAGCCGTTTTTAAATTTTTATTAAATATTCGAAATAGTCGATTTATTGTAAAATACAGAGATATTCACAATTTAGTTTATTTTCGCGAAATTTGTATTATCGATTTATTATAAAATACATAGGTGATCACAAAATTAGCTTATTTTCTCGAATTTTTTATTATTTTCGGAGATACAGCCGTTTTTAAATTTTTATTAAATATTCGAAATAGTCGATTTATTATAAAATACATAGGTGATCACAAATTTGGCTTGCTTTCTCGAAATTTGTATTATTAACGAAGATACGGCCGTTTTAAAATTTTTATTAAATATTCGAAATATTTAGCGTATTTTCGCGAAATTTGTATTATTTACGGAGATACGGCCGTTTTAAAATTTTTATTAAATATTCGAAATAGTCGATTTATTATAGAAATCATAGGTGATCAGAAAGGTGCCCCTGTAGGCTAGTAGGTAGTGTACTAGCTTGTAAATATGGGGGTTGTGGGTTCGATTCCCAACGAAGACCTTGGTTGTTTTCACTACAAAAATAAAAATTGATTGTCGGTGGGGCTGCTCAGCTATGAAGGCATAGTCACTGGTCGCTGTGCTGTCTTTATACGGTAGTTAATTTCCGACTATCCCTTTCCTAAAGAATGAAGTACGGTACTTGAATAAATAGGCATTGTTGCCTGAAGTGCTACTTCTCTTTTTTAAAAAAAAAATTTAGCTTATTTCCTCGAATTTTTTATTATTTACGGAGATACAGCCGTTTTAAAATTTTTATTAAAAATTCGAAATAGTCGATTTATTACAAAATTCATAGGTGATCACAAATTTAGCTTATTTTGTAGAAATTTTTAATTATTTATAGCCGTTTTAAAATTTTTATTACATATTCGAAATAGTCAATTTAATATAAAATACATATTGGTGATCACAATTTAGCTTATTTTCTTGAATTTGTTATTATTTACGGAGATACGGCCGTTTTAAATTATTTATTAAATATTCGAAATATTTAGCTTATTTTCTTGAAATTTTTATTATTTACGGAGAATCAGCCGTTTTAAAATTTTTATTAAAAATTCGAAATAGTCGATTTATTGTAAAATACATAGATATTCACAATTTAGTTTATTTTCGAAAAATTTGTATTATTTACGGAGGTACAGCCGTTTTAAAATTTTAATTAAATATTCGAAATAGTCGATTTATTATAAAAATCATAGGTGATCACAAATTTAGCTTATTTCCGGGAAATTTTTTATTATTTACAGAGATACAGCCGTTTTAAAATTTGTATTAAAAACTCGAAATAGTCGATTTATTATAAAATTCATAGGTGATCACAAATTTAGCTTATTTTGTAGAAATTTTTATTATATATAGAGATACAGCCGTTTTAAAATTTTTACTAAATATTCGAAATAGTCGATTTATTATAAAATACATAGTTGATCACAAATTTAGCTTACTTTCTCGAATTTTTTAATATTTTCGGAGATACAACCGTTTTAAAATTTTTATTAGATATTCGAAATAGTTTATTTATTGTAAAATACAAAGATATTCACAATTTAGTTTATTTTCGCGAAATTTGTATTATTTACGGAGATACGGCCGTTTTAAATTATTTATTAAATATTCGAAATATTTAGCTTATTTTCTTGAAATTTTTATTATTTACGGAGAATCAGCCGTTTTAAAATTTTTATTAGATATTCGAAATAGTTTATTTATTGTAAAATACATAGATATTCACAATTTAGTTTATTTTCGAAAAATTTGTATTATTTATGGAGGTACAGCCGTTTTAAAATTTTAATTAAATATTCGAAATAGTCGATTTATTATAAAAATCATAGGTGATCACAAATTTAGCTTATTTCCGGGAAATTTTTTATTATTTACAGAGATACAGCCGTTTTAAAATTTGTATTAAAAACTCGAAATAGTCGATTTATTATAAAATTCATAGGTGATCACAAATTTAACTTATTTTCTCGAATTTTTTATTATTTACGGAGATACAGCCGTTTTAAAATTTTTATTAAATACTCGAAATATTTAGTTTATTTTCTCGAAATATTTTTTATTTACGGAGATACAACCGTTTTAAAATTTGTATTAAATATTCGAAATAGTCGATTTATTGTAAAATACAGAGATATTCACAATTTAGTTTATTTTCGCGAAATTTGTATTATTTACGGCCTTTAAAATTTTTATTAAATATTCGAAATAGTCGATTTATTATAAAATACATAGGTAATCACAAAATTAGCTTATTTTCGGAGATACAGCCGTTTTTAAATTTTTATTAAATATTCGAAATAGTCGATTTATTATAGAATACATAGGTGATCACAAATTTGGCTTGCTTTCTCGAAATTTGTATTATTAACGAAGATACGGCCGTTTTAAAATTTTTATTAAATATTCGAAATATTTAGCGTATTTTCGCGAAATTTGTATTATTTACGGCGATACGGCCGTTTTAAAATTTTTATTAAATATTCGAAATAGTCGATTTATTATAGAAATCATAGGTGATCAGAAAGGTGCCCCTGTAGGCTAGTAGGTAGTGTACTAGCTTGTAAATATGGGGGTTGTGGGTTCGATTCCCAACGAAGACCTTGGTTTTTTTCACTACAAAAATAAAAATTGATTGTCGGTGGGGCTGCTCAGCGATGAAGGCATAGTCACTGGTCGCTGTGCTGTATTTATACGGTAGTTAATTTCCGACTATCCTTCTACTTTCACCACATGTTTCATCTAATCTCTATCCCTTTCCTAAAGAATGTAGTACGGTACTTGAATAAATAGGCATTGTTGCCTGAAGTGCTACTTCTCTTTATAAAAAAAAAAAATTTAGCTTATTTCCTCGAATTTTTTATTATTTACGGAGATACAGCCGTTTTAAAATTTTTATTAAAAATTCGAAATAGTCGATTTATTACAAAATTCATAGGTGATCACAAATTTAGCTTATTTTGTAGAAATTTTTAATTATTTAAAGCCGTTTTAAAATTTTTATTAGATATTCGAAATAGTCGATTTAATATAAAATACATATTGGTGATCACAATTTAGCTTATTTTCTTGAATTTGTTATTATTTACGGGGATACAGCCGTTTTAAAATTTAAAAATTCAAAATATTCGATTTATTATAAAATACATAGGTGATCACAATTCAGCTTATTTTGTAGAAATCTTTATTATTTATAGAGATACAGCCATTTTAAAATTTTTATTAAAAATTCGAAATAGTCGATTTATTATAAAATACATAGTTGATCACAAATTTAGCTTACTTTCTCGATTTTTTTAATATTTTCGGAGATACAACCGTTTTAAAATTTTTATTAGATATTCGAAATAGTTTATTTATTGTAAAATACAAAGATATTCACAATTTAGTTTATTTTCGCGAAATTTGTATTACTTACGGAGATACGGCCGTTTTAAATTATTTATTAAATATTCGAAATATTTAGCTTATTTTCTTAAAATTTTTATTATTTACGGAGAATCAGCCGTTTTAAAATTTTTATTAAAAATTCGAAATAGTCGATTTTTGTAAAATACAAAGATATTCACAATTTAGTTTATTTTCGAAAAATTTGTATTATTTACGGAGGTACAGCCGTTTTAAAATTTTAATTAAATATTCGAAATAGTCTATTTATTATAAAAATCATAGGTGATCACAAATTTAGCTTATTTCCGGGAAATTTTTTATTATTTACGGAGATACAGCCGTTTTAAAATTTGTATTAAAAACTCGAAATAGTCGATTTATTATAAAATTCATAGGTGATCACAAATTTAGCTTATTTTGTAGAAATTTTTATTATATATAGAGATACAGCCGTTTTAAAATTTTTACTAAATATTCGAAATAGTCGATTTATTATAAAATACATAGGTGATCACAAATTTAGCCTATTTTGTGGAAATCTTTATTATTTATAGAGATACAGACGTTTCAAAATTTGTATTATATACGAAATAGTCGATTTATTATAAAATACATAGGTGTTCACAAATTTAACCTCTTTTCTCGAATTTTTTATTATTTACGGAGATACAGCCGTTTTAAAATTTTTATTAAATACTCGAAATATTTAGCTTATTTTCTCGAAAATTTTTTTATTTACGGAGATACAACCGTTTTAAAATTTGTATTAAATATTCGAAATAGTCGATTAATTGTAAAATACAGAGATATTCACAATTTAGTTTATTTTCGCGAAATTTGTATTATTTACGGAGATACGGCCGCTTTAAAACTTTTATTAAATATTCGAAATATTTAGCTTATTTTCACAAATTTAGCCTATTTCGTAGAAATCTTTATTATTAATAGAGATACAGCCGTTTCAAAATTTGTATTACATACGAAATAGTCGATTTATTATAAAATACATAGGTGATCACGAATTTAGCTTACTTTGTCGAATTTTTTATTATTTTCTGAGATACAGCCGTTTTAAAATTTTTAATTAATATTTAAAATAGTCGATTTATTATAAAATACATAGGTGTTCACAAATTTAGCTTATTTTGTAGAAATCTTTATTATTTATAGAGATACAGCCGTTTTAAAATTTTTATATATATGAAATAGTCGATTTTTTATAAAATACATAGGTGATCACAAATTTATCTTATTATAGATACAGCCGTTTTGAAATTTTTATTAAATATTCGAAATAGTCGATTTATTTTAAAATACATAGGTGATCACAAATTTAGCTTATTTTGTAGAAATCTTTATTATTTATAGAGATACAGCCGTTTTAAAATTTTTATATATATGAAATAGTCGATTTTTTATAAAATACATAGGTGATCACAAAATTTATCTTATTATAGATACAGCCGTTTTAAAATTTTTATTAAATATTCGAAATAGTCGATTTATTGTAAAATACAGAGATATTCACAATTTAGTTTATTTTCGCGAAATTTGTATTATTTACGGCCGTTTTAAAATTTTTATTAAATATTCGAAATAGTCGATTTGTTATAAAAATCATAGGTGATCAGAAATTTTGCTTATTTCCTCGAATTTTTTATTATTTACGGAGATACAGCCGTTTTAAAATTTTTATTAAACATTCGAAATAGTCGATTTATTATAAAATTCACAGGTGATCACAAATTTAGCTTATTTTGTAGAAATTTTTATTATTTATAGAGATACAGCCGTTTTAAAATTTTTATATATATGAAATAGTCGATTTTTTATAAAATACATAGGTGATCACAAATTTATCTTATTATAGATACAGCCGTTTTAAAATTTTATATATACGAAATAGTCGATTTATTATAAAACACATAGGTGATCACAAATTTAGCTTATTTTGTACAAATCGTTATTATTTATAGAGATACAGCCGTTTTAAAATTTATATATATATGAAATAGTCGATTTTTTATAAAATACATAGGTAATCACAAATTTATCTTATTATAGATACAGCCGTTTTAAAATTTTTATTAAATATTCGAAATATTCGATTTATTATAAAATACATAGGTGATCACAAATTTAACTTATTTTGTCGAATTTATTATTATTTTCGGAGATACATATATTTAGCTTATTTTCGCGAAATTTTTATTATTTACGGAGATACAGCCGTTTTTAAATTTTTATTAAATATTCGAAATAGTCGATTTATTGTAAAATACAGAGATATTCACAATTTAGTTTATTTTCGCGAAATTTGTATTATCGATTTATTATAAAATACATAGGTGATCACAAAATTAGCTTATTTTCTCGAATTTTTTATTATTTTCGGAGATACAGCCGTTTTTAAATTTTTATTCGAAATAGTCGATTTATTATAAAATACATAGGTGATCACAAATTTGGCTTGCTTTCTCGAAATTTGTATTATTAACGAAGATACGGCCGTTTTAAAATTTTTATTAAATATTCGAAATATTTAGCGTATTTTCGCGAAATTTGTATTATTTACGGAGATACGGCCGTTTTAAAATTTTTATTAAATATTCGAAATAGTCGATTTATTATAGAAATCATAGGTGATCAGAAAGGTGCCCCTGTAGGCTAGTAGGTAGTGTACTAGCTTGTAAATATGGGGGTTGTGGGTTCGATTCCCAACGAAGACCTTGGTTTTTTTTACTACAAAAATAAATATTGATTGTCGGTGGGGCTGCTCAGCGATGAAGGCATAGTCACTGGTCGCTGTGCTGTCTTTATACGGTAGTTAATTTCCGACTATCCCTTTCCTAAAGAAGGAAGTACGGTACTTGAATAAATAGGCATTGTTGCCTGAAGTGCTACTTCTCTTTATAAAAAAAAAAATTTAGCTTATTTCCTCGAATTTTTTATTATTTACGGAGATACAGCCGTTTTAAAATTTTTATTAAAAATTCGAAATAGTCGATTTATTACAAAATTCATAGGTGATCACAAATTTAGCTTATTTTGTAGAAATTTTTAATTATTTATAGCCGTTTTAAAATTTTTATTAGATATTTGAAATAGTCGATTTAATATAAAATACATATTGGTGATCACAATTTAGCTTATTTTCTTGAATTTGTTATTATTTACGGGGATACAGCCGTTTTAAAATTTAAAAATTCAAAATATTCGATTTATTATAAAATACATAGGTGATCACAATTCAGCTTATTTTGTAGAAATCTTTATTATTTATAGAGATACAGCCGTTTTAAAATTTTTATTAAAAATTCGAAATAGTCGATTTATTATAAAATACATAGTTGATCACAAATTTAGCTTACTTTCTCGAATTTGTTAATATTTTCGGAGATACAACCGTTTTAAAATTTTTATTAGATATTCGAAATAGTTTATTTATTGTAAAATACAAAGATATTCACAATTTAGTTTATTTTCGCGAAATTTGTATTATTAACGGAGATACGGCCGTTTTAAATTATTTATTAAATATTCGAAATATTTAGCTTATTTTCTTGAAATTTTTATTATTTACGGAGAATCAGCCGTTTTAAAATTTTTATTAAAAATTCGAAATAGTCGATTTATTGTAAAATACATAGATATTCACAATTTAGTTTATTTTCGAAAAATTTGTATTATTTACGGAGGTACAGCCGTTTTAAAATTTTAATTAAATATTCGAAATAGTCGATTTATTATAAAAATCATAGGTGATCACAAATTTAGCTTATTTCCGGGAAATTTTTTATTATTTACAGAGATACAGCCGTTTTAAAATTTGTATTAAAAACTCGAAATAGTCGATTTATTATAAAATTCATAGGTGATCACAAATTTAGCTTATTTTGTAGAAATTTTTATTATATATAGAGATACAGCCGTTTTAAAATTTTTACTAAATATTCGAAATAGTCGATTTATTATAAAATACATAGGTGATCACAAATTTAGCTTATTTTGTAGAAATTTTTATTATATATAGAGATACAGCCGTTTTAAAATTTTTACTAAATATTCGAAATAGTCGATTTATTATAAAATACATAGTTGATCACAAATTTAACTTATTTTCTCGAATTTTTTATTATTTACGGAGATACAGCCGTTTTAAAATTTTTATTAAATACTCGAAATATTAAGTTTATTTTCTCGAAATATTTTTTATTTACGGAGATACAACCGTTTTAAAATTTGTATTAAATATTCGAAATAGTCGATTTATTGTAAAATACAGAGATATTCACAATTTAGTTTATTTTCGCGAAATTTGTATTATTTACGGAGATACGGCCGCTTTAAAATTTTTATTAAACATTTGAAATATTTAGCTTATTTTCGCGAAATTTGTATTATTTACGGAGATACGGCCGTTTTAAAATTTTTATTAAATATTCGAAATAGTCGATTTATTATAAAAATCATAGGTGATCACAAATTTAGCTTATTTCCGGGAAATTTTTTATTATTTACAGAGATACAGCCGTTTTAAAATTTGTATTAAAAATTTGAAATAGTCGATTTATTATAAAATTCATAGGTGATCACAAATTTAACTTATTTTCTCGAATTTTTTATTATTTACGGAGATACAGCCGTTTTAAAATTTTTATTAAATACTCGAAATATTTAGTTTATTTTCTCGATATTTTTTTTATTTACGGAGATACAACCGTTTTAAAATTTGTATTAAATATTCGAAATAGTCGATTTATTGTAAAATACAGAGATATTCACAATTTAGTTTATTTTCGCGAAATTTGTATTATTTACGGAGATACGGCCGCTTTAAAATTTTTATTAAACATTCGAAATATTTAGCTTATTTTCGCGAAATTTGTATTATTTACGGAGATACGGCCGTTTTAAAATTTTTATTAAATATTCGAAATAGTCGATTTATTGTAAAATACAGAGATATTCACAATTTAGTTTATTTTCGCGAAATTTGTATTATTTACGGCCTTTAAAATTTTTATTAAATATTCGAAATAGTCGATTTATTATAAAATACATAGGTGATCACAAAATTAGCTTATTTTCTCGAATTTTTTATTATTTTCGGAGATACAGCCGTTTTTAAATTTTTATTAAATATTCGAAATAGTCGATTTATTATAAAATACATAGGTGATCACAAATTTGGCTTGCTTTCTCGAAATTTGTATTATTAACGAAGATACGGCCGTTTTAAAATTTTTATTAAATATTCGAAATATTTAGCGTATTTTCGCGAAATTTGTATTATTTACGGAGATACGGCCGTTTTAAAATTTTTATTAAATATTCGAAATAGTCGGTGATCAGAAAGGTGCCCCTGTAGGCTAGTAGGTAGTGTACTAGCTTGTAAATATGGGGGTTGTGGGTTCGATTCCCAACGAAGACGTTGGTTTTTTTCACTACAAAAATAAAAATTGATTGTCGGTGGGGCTGCTCAGCGATGAAGGCATAGTCAATGGTCGCTGTGCTGTCTTTATACGGTAGTTAATTTCCGACTATCCTTCTACTTTCTCCACATGTTTCATCTATTCTCTATCCCTTTCCTAAAGAATGTAGTACGGTACTTGAATAAATAGGCATTGTTGCCTGAAGTGCTACTTCTCTTTATAAAAAAAAAAAAAATTTAGCTTATTTCCTCGAATTTTTTATTATTTACGGAGATACAGCCGTTTTAAAATTTTTATTAAAAATTCGAAATAGTCGATTTATTACAAAATTCATAGGTGATCACAAATTTAGCTTATTTTATAGAAATTTTTAATTATTTATAGCCGTTTTAAAATTTTTATTAGATATTCGAAATAGTCGATTTAATATAAAATACATATTGGTGATCACAATTTAGCTTATTTTCTTAAATTTGTTATTATTTACGGGGATACAGCCGTTTTAAAATTTAAAAATTCAAAATATTCGATTTATTATAAAATACATAGGTGATCACAATTCAGCTTATTTTGTAGAAATCTTTATTATTTACAGCCGTTTTAAAATTTTTATTAAAAATTCGAAATAGTCGATTTATTATAAAATACATAGTTGATCACAAATTTAGCTTACTTTCTCGAATTTTTTAATATTTTCGGAGATACAACCGTTTTAAAATTTTTATTAGATATTCGAAATAGTTTATTTATTGTAAAATACAAAGATATTCACAATTTAGTTTATTTTCGCCAAATTTGTATTATTTACGGAGATACGGCCGTTTTAAATTATTTATTAAATATTCGAAATATTTAGCTTATTTTCTTAAAATATTTATTATTATCGGAGAATCAGCCGTTTTAAAATTTTTATTAAAAATTCGAAATAGTCGATTTTTTGTAAAATACATAGATATTCACAATTTAGTTTATTTTCGAAAAATTTGTATTATTTACGGAGGTACAGCCGTTTTAAAATTTTAATTAAATATTCGAAATAGTCTATTTATTATAAAAATCATAGGTGATCACAAATTTAGCTTATTTCCGGGAAATTTTTTATTATTTACGGAGATACAGCCGTTTTAAAATTTGTATTAAAAACTCGAAATAGTCGATTTATTATAAAATTCATAGGTGATCACAAATTTAGCTTATTTTGTAGAAATTTTTATTATATATAGAGATACAGCCGTTTTAAAATTTTTACTAAATATTCGAAATAGTCGATTTATTATAAAATACATAGGTGATCACAAATTTAGCCTATTTTGTGGAAATCTTTATTATTTATAGAGATACAGACGTTTCAAAATTTGTATTATATACGAAATAGTCGATTTATTATAAAATACATAGGTGTTCACAAATTTAACTTATTTTCTCGAATTTTTTATTATTTACGGAGATACAGCCGTTTTAAAATTTTTATTAAATACTCGAAATATTTAGTTTATTTTCTCGAAATTTTTTTTATTTACGGAGATACAACCGTTTTAAAATTTGTATTAAATATTCGAAATAGTCGATTTATTGTAAAATACAGAGATATTCACAATTTAGTTTATTTTTGCGAAATTTGTATTATTTACGGAGGTACGGCCGCCTTAAAGTTTTTATTAAACATTCGAAATATTTAGCTTATTTTCGCGAAATTTGTATTATTTACGGAGATACGGCCGTTTTTAAATTTTTATTAAATATTCGAAATAGTCGATTTATTGTAAAATACAGAGATATTCACAATTTAGTTTATTTTCGCGAAATTTCTATTATTTACGGCCGTTTTAAAATTTTTATTAAATATTCGAAATAGTCGATTTATTATAAAAATCATAGGTGATCAGAAATTTAGCCTATTTCCTCGAATTTTTTATTATTTACGGAGATACAGCCGTTTTAAAATTTTTATTAAATGTTCGAAATAGTCGATTTAATATAAAATGCATATTGGTGATCACAGTTTAGCTTATTTTCTGGAATTTGTTATTATTTACGGAGATACAGCCATTTTAAAATTTTTATTAAAAATTAGAAATAGTCGATTTATTATAAAATTCATAGGTGATCACAAATTTAGCCTATTTTGTAGAAATCTTTATTATTTATAGAGATACAGCCGTTTCAAAATTTGTATTACATACGAAATAGTCGATTTATTATAAAATACATAGGTGATCACGAATTTAGCTTACTTTGTCGAATTTTTTATTATTTTCGGAGATACAGCCGTTTTTAAATTTTTATTAATATTCGAAATAGTCGAGTTATTATAAAATACATAGGTGATCACAAATTTAGCTAATTTTGTAGACATTTTTATTATATATAGAGATACAGCCGTTTTAAAATTTTTACTAAATATTCGAAATAGTCGATTTATTATAAAATACATACGTGATCCCAAATTTAGCCTATTTTGTAGAAATCTTTATTATTTATAGAGATACAGCCGTTTTAAAATTTGTATTACATACGAAATAGTCGATTTATTATAAAATACATAGGTGATCACGAATTTAGCTTACTTTGTCGAATTTTTTATTATTTTCGGAGATACAGCCGTTTTTAAATTTTTATTAATATTCGAAATAGTCGATTTATTAAAAATACATAGGTGATCACAAATTTAGCTAGTTTTGTAGACATTTTTATTATTTTTTTGGAGATACAGCCGTTTTAAAATTTTTATTAAATATTTGAAATAGTCGATTTATTATACAATACATAGGTGATCACAAATTTGGCTTACTTTCTCGAAATTTGTATTATTTACGGAGATACGCCCGTTTTAAAATTTTTATTAAATATTCGAAATATTTAGCTTATTTTCTCGAAATTTTTTTATTTACGGAGATACAGCCGTTTTAAAATTTTTATATATACGAAATAGTCCATTTATTATAAAATACATAGGTGATCACAAATTTAGCTTATTTTGTAGAATTTTTTATTATTTATAGAGATACAGCCGTTTTAAAATTTTAATTAAATATTCGAAATATTCGATTTATTATAAAATTTATAGGTGATCACAAATTTAGCTTATTTGGTAGAAATTTTTATTATTTATTGAGATACAGCCGTATTAAAATTTTTATTATATATTTGAAATAGTCGATTTATTATAAAATACATAGGTGATCACAAATTTGGCTTACTTTCTCGAAATTTGTATTATTTACGGAGATACGCCCGTTTTAAAATTTTTATTAAATAATCGAAATATTTAGCTTATTTTCTCGAAATTAGTATTACTTACGGAGATACGGCCGTTTTAAAATTTTTATTAAATATTCGAAATAGTCGATTTAATATAAAATGCATATTGGAGATCACAATTCAGCTTATTTTCTTGAATTTGTTATTATTTACGGGGATACAGCTTATTTTCTTGAATTTTTTTTTTATTAACGGCGATACAGCCGTTTTAAAATTTGTATTAAATATTCGAAATAGTCGATTTATTTTAAAATACAGAGATATTCGAAATTTGTATTATTTACGCAGATACGGCCATTTTAAAATTTTTATTAAATATTCGAAATATTTAGCTTATTTTCGCGAAATTTGTATTACTTACGGAGATACGGCCGTTTTAAAATTTTTATTAAATATTCGAAATAGTCGATTTAATATAAAATGCATATTGGAGATCACAATTCAGCTTATTTTCTTGAATTTGTTATTATTTACGGGGATACAGCTTATTTTCTTGAAATTTTTTTTATTAACGGAGATACAGCCGTTTTAAAATTTGTATTAAATATTCGAAATAGTCGATTTATTTTAAAATACAGAGATATTCGAAATTTGTATTATTCACGCAGATACGGCCATTTTAAAATTTTTATTAAATATTCGAAATATTTAGCTTATTTTCGCGAAATTTGTATTACTTACGGAGATACGGCCGTTTTAAAATTTTTATTAAATATTCAAAATAGTCGATTTAATATAAAATGCATATTGGAGATCACAATTCAGCTTATTTTCTCGAATTTGTTATTATTTACGGGGATACAGCTTATTTTCTTGAAATTTTTATTATTTACGGAGAATCAGCCGTTTTAAAATTTGAATTAAATATTCGAAATAGTCGATTTATTGTAAAATACAGAGATATTCACAATTAAGTTTATTTTCGCGAAATTTGTATTATTTACGGAGATACGGCCGTTTTAAAATTTTAATTAAATATTCGAAATAGTCGATTTATTATAAAAATCATAGGTGATCACAAATTTAGCTTATTTCCTGGAATTTTTTATTATTTACGGAGATACAGCCGTTTAAAAATTTTTATTAAAAACTCGAAATAGTCGATTTATTATAAAATTCATAGGTGATCACAAATTTAGCTTATTTTGTAGAAATTTTTATTATATATAGAGATACAGCCGTTTTAAAATTTTTACTAAATATTCGAAATAGTCGATTTATTATAAAATACATAGATGATCACAAATTTAGCCTATTTTGTAGAAATCTTTATTATTTATAGAGATACAGCCGTTTCAAAATTTGTATTACATACGAAATAGTCGATTTATTATAAAATACATAGGTGATCACAAATTTAGCTTATTTTCTCGAATTTTTTATTATTTACGGAGATACAGCCGTTTTAAAATTTGTATTAAATATTCGAAATAGTCGATTTATTTTAAAATACAGAGATATTCGAAATTTGTATTATTTACGGAGATACGGCCGTTTTAAAATTTTTATTAAATATTCGAAATATTTAGCTTATTTTTGCGAAATTTGTATTATTTACGGAGATACGGCCGTTTTAAAATTTTTATTAAATATTCGAAATAGTCGATTTATTGTAAAATACAGAGATATTCACAATTTAGTTTATTTTCGCGAAATTTCTATTATTTACGGCCGTTTTAAAATTTTTATTAAATATTCGAAATAGTCGATTTATTATAAAAATCATAGGAGATCAGAAATTTAGCCTATTTCCTCGAATTTTTTATTATTTACGGAGATACAGCCGTTTTAAAATTTTTATTAAATATTCGAAATAGTCGATTTAATATAAAATGCATATTGGTGATCACAATTTAGCTTATTTTCTGGAATTTGTTATTATTTACGGAGATACAGCCATTTTAAAATTTTTATTAAAAATTCGAAATAGTCGATTTATTATAAAATACATAGGTGATCACGAATTTAGCTTATTTTGTAGAAATCTATATTATTAATAGAGATACAGCCGTTTTAAAATTTGTATTAAATATTAAAAATAGTCAATTTATTATAAAATACATAGGTGATCACGAATTTAGCTTACTTTGTCGAATTTTTTATTATTTTCGGAGATACGTATATTTAGCTTATTTTCGCGAAATTTTTATTATATACGGAGATACGGCCGTTTTAAAATTTTTATTAAATATTCGAAATAGTCGATTTATTATAAAATACATAGGTGATCACAAATTAAGCTAATTTTGTAGACATTTTTATTATTTATGGAGATACAACCGTTTTAAAATTTTTATTAAATATTTAAAATAGTCGATTTATTATAAAATACATAGGTGATCACAAATTTAGCTTATTTTGTAGAAATCTTTATTATTTATAGAGATACAACCGTTTTAAAATTTTTATATATACGAAATAGTCGATTTATTATAAAATACATAGGTGATCACAAAGTTAGCTTATTTTGTAGAATTTTTTATTATTTATAAAGATACAGCCGTTTTAAAATTTTAATTAAATATTCGAAATATTCGATTTATTATAAAATACATAGGTGATCACAAATTTAACTTATTTTCTGGAATTTTTTATTATTTTCGGAGATACGTATATTTAGCTTATTTTCGCGAAATTTTTATTATTTACGGAGATACGGCCGTTTTAAAATTTTTATTAAATATTCGAAATAGTCGATTTATTATAAAATACATAGGTGATCACAAATTTAGCTTATTTTGTAGAAATTTTTATTATTTATAGAGATACAGCCGTTTTAAGATTTTTATTAAATATTCGAAATAGTCGATTTATTATAAAATACATAGGTGATCACAAATTTAGCTTACTTTCTCGAAATTTGTATTACTTACGGAGATACGGCCGTTTTAAAATTTTCATTAAATATTCGAAATATTTAGCTTATTTTCGCGAAATTTGTATTACTTACGGAGATACGGCCGTTTTAAAATTTTTAATAAATATTCGAAATATTTAGCTTATTTTCTTGAAATTTTTATTATTTACGAGAATCAGCCGTTTTAAAATTTTTATTAAAAATTCGAAATAGTCGATTTATTGTAAAATACATAGATATTCACAATTTAGTTTATTTTCGCAAAATTTGTATTATTTACGTAGATACAGCCGTTTTAAAATTTTAATTAAATATTCGAAATAGTCGATTTATTATAAAAATCATAGGTGATCACAAATTTAGCTTATTTCCGGGAAATTTTTTATTATTTACGGAGATACAGCCGCTTTTAAATTTGTATTAAAAACTCGAAAAAGTCGATTTATTATAAAATTCATAGGTGATCACAAATTTAGCTTATTTTGTAGAAATTTTTATTATATATAGAGATACAGCCGTTTTAAAATATTTACTAAATATTCGAAATAGTCAATTTATTATAAAATACAAAGGTGTTCACAAATTTAGCCTATTTTGTGGAAATCTTTATTATTTATAGAGATACAGCCGTTTCAAAATTTGTATTATATACGAAATAGTCGATTTATTATAAAATACATAGGTGATCACAAATTTAGCTTATTTTGTAGAAATTTTTATTATTTATAGAGATACAGCCGTTTTAAGATTTTTATTAAATATTCGAAATAGTCGATTTATTATAAAATACATAGGTGATCACAAATTTAGCTTATTTTGTAGAAATTTTTATTATTTATAGAGATACAGCCGTTTTAAAATTTTTATTAAATATTTGAAATAGTCGCTTTATTATAAAATGCATAGGTGATCACAAATTTGGCTTACTTTCTCGAAATTTGTATTATTTACGGAGATACGGCCGTTTTAAAATTTTCATTAAATATTCGAAATATTTAGCTTATTTTCGCGAAATTTGTATTACTTACGGAGATACGGCCGTTTTAAAATTTTTATTAAATATTCGAAATAGTCGATTTATTATAAAAATCATAGGTGATCAGAAAGGTGCCCCTGTAGGCTAGTAGGTAGTGTACTAGCTTGTAAATATGGGGTTTGTGGGTTCGATTCAGCGATGAAGGCATAGTCACTGGTCGCTGTGCAGTCTTTATACGGCAGTTACTTTCCGACTATCCTTCTACTTTCACCACATGTTTCATCTATTCTCTATCCCTTTCCTAAAGAATGTAGTACGGTACTTGAATAAATAGGCGTTGTTGCCTGAAGTGCTACATCTCTTTTTAAAAAAAAATTTAGCTTATTTCCTCGAATTTTTTATTATTTACGGAGATACGGCCGTTTTAAAATTTGTATTAAAAATTCGAAATAGTCGATTTATTACAAAATTCATAGGTGATCACAAATTTAGCTTATTTTGTAGAAATTTTTAATTATTTATAGCCGTTTTAAAATTTTTATTAGATATTCGAAATAGTCGATTTAATATAAAATGCATATTGGTGATCACAATTTAGCTTATTTTCTTGAATTTGTTATTATTTACGGGAATACAGCCGTTTTAAAATTTAAAAATTAAAAATATTCGATTTATTATAAAATACATAGGTGATCACAATTCAGTTTATTTTGTAGAAATCTTTATTATTTATAGAGATACAGCCGTTTTAAAATTTTTATTAAAAATTCGAAATAGTCGATTTATTATAAAATACATAGTTGATCACAAATTTAGCTTACTTTCTCGAATTTTTTAATATTTTCGGAGATACAACCGTTTTAAAATTTTTATTAGATATTCGAAATAGTTTATTTATTGTAAAATACAAAGATATTCACAATTTAGTTTATTTTCGCGAAATTTGTATTATTTACGGAGATACGGCCGTTTTAAAATTTTTATTAAATATTCGAAATATTTAGCTTATTTTCTTGAAATTTTTATTATTTACGGAGAATCAGCCGTTTTAAAATTTTTATTAAAAATTCGAAATAGTCGATTTATTGTAAAATACATAGATATTCACAATTTAGTTTATTTTCGCAAAATTTGTATTATTTACGGAGATACAGCCGTTTTAAAATTTTAATTAAATATTCGAAATAGTCGATTTATTATAAAAATCATAGGTGATCACAAATTTAGCTTATGTCCGGGAAATTTTTTATTATTTACGGAGATACAGCCATTTTTAAATTTGTATTAAAAACTTGAAATAGCCGATTTATTATAAAATTCATAGGTGATCACAAATTAAGCTTATTTTTTAGAAATTTTTATTATATACAGAGATACAGCCGTTTTAAAATTTTTACTAAATATTCGAAATAGTCGATTTATTATATAATAGAAAGGTGTTCACAAATTTAGCCTATTTTGTGGAACACTTTATTATTTATAGAGATACAGCCGTTTCAAAATTTGTATTATATACGAAATAGTCGATTTATTATAAAATACATAGGTGATCACAAATTTAGCTTATTTTCTCGAATTTTTTATTATTTACGGAGATACAGCCGTTTTAAAATTTTTATTAAATATTCGAAATATTTAGTTTATTTTCTCGAAATTTTTTTTATTTACGGAGATACAGCAGTTTAAAAATTTGTATAAATATTCGAAATAGTCGATTTATTGTAAAATACAGAGATATTCACAATTTAGTTTATTTTCGCGAAATTTGTATTATTTACGGAGATACGGCCGCTTTAAAATTTTTATTAAACATTCGAAATATTTAGCTTATTTTCGCGAAATTTGTATTATTTACGGAGATACGGCCGTTTTAAAATTTGTATTAAATATTCGAAATAGTCGATTTATTGTAAAATACAGAGATATGCACAATTTAGTTTATTTTCGCGAAATTTGTATTATTTACGGAGATACGGCCGCTTTAAAATTTTTATTAAATATTCGAAATATTTAGCTTATTTTCGCGAAATTTGTATTATTTACGGAGATACGGCCGTTTTAAAATTTTTATTAAATATTCGAAATAGTCGATTTATTGTAAAATACAGAGATATTCACAATTTAGTTTATTTTCGCGAAATTTCTATTATTTACGGCCGTTTTAAAATTTTTATTAAATATTCGAAATAGTCGATTAATTATAAAAATCATAGGTGATCAGAAATTTAGCCTATTTCCTCGAATTTTTTATTATTTACGGAGATACAACCGTTTTAAAATTTGTATTAAATATTCGAAATAGTCGATTTAATATAAAATGCATATTGGTGATTACAATTTAGCTTATTTTCTGCAATTTGTTATTATTTACGGAGATACAGCCATTTTAAAATTTTTATTAAAAATTCGAAATAGTCGATGTATTATAAAATACATAGGTGATCACAAATTTAGCTTATTTTGTAGAAATCTATATTATTAATAGAGATAGAGCCGTTTTAAAATTTATATTATATACGAAATAGTCGATTTATTATAAAATACATAGGTGATCACAAATTTAGCTAATTTTGTAGACATTTTTATTATTTATAGCGATACAGCCGTTTTAAAATTTTTATTAAATATTTAAAATAGTCGATTTGTTATAAAATACATAGGTGATCACAAATTTAGCTTATTTTGTAGAAATCTTTATTATTTATAGCGATACAGCCGTTTTAGAATTTTTATATATACGAAATAGTCGATTTATTATAAAATACGTAGGTGATCACAAATTTAGCTTATTTTGTAGAATTTTTTATTATTCATAGAGATACAGCCGTTTTAAAATTTTAATTAAATATTCGAAATATTCGATTTATTATAAAATACATAGGTAATCACAAATTTAACTTATATTCTCAAATTTTTTATTATTTTCGGCGACACATATATTTAGCTTATTTTCGCGAAATTTTTTATTTACGAAGATACGGCCGTTTTAAAATTTTTATTAAATATTCGCAATAGTCGATTTATTATAAAATTCATAGGTGATCACAAATTTAGCTAATTTTGTAGAAATTTTTATTATTTATAAAGATACAGCCGTTTTAAAATTTTTATTAAATATTCGAAATAGTCGATTTATTTTAAAATACGTAGGTGATCACAAATTTAGCTTATTTTGTAGAAATTTTTATTATTTATAGAGATACAGCCGTTTTAAAATTTTTATTAAATATTTGAAATAGTCGATTTATTATAAAATACATAGGTGATCACGAATTTAGCTTACTTTGTCGAATTTTTTATTATTTTCGGAGATACGTATATTTAGCTTACTTTCGCGAAATTTTTATTATTTACGGAGATACGGCCGTTTTAAAATTTTTATTAAATATTCGAAATATTTAGCTTATTTTCGCGAAATTTGTATTACTTACGGAGATACGGCCGTTTTAAAATTTTTATTAAATATTCGAAATAGTCGATTTAATATAAAATGCATATTGGAGATCACAATTCAGCTTATTTTATCGAATTTGTTATTATTTACGGGGATACAGCTTATTTTCTTGAAATTTTTATTATTTACGGAGAATCAGCCGTTTTAAAATTTGAATTAAATATTCGAAATAGTCGATTTATTGTAAAATACAGAGATATTCACAATTTAGTTTATTTTCGCGAAATTTGTATTATTTACGGAGATACGGCCGTTTTAAAATTTTAATTAAATATTCGAAATAGTCGATTTATTATAAAAATTATAGGTGATCACAAATTTAGCTTATTTCCTGGAATTTTTTATTATTTACGGAGATACAGCCGTTTAAAAATTTTTATTAAAAACTCGAAATAGTCGATTTATTATAAAATGCATAGGTGATCACAAATTTAGCTTATTTTGTAGAAATTTTTATTATATATAGAGACACAGCCGTTTTAAAATTTTTACTAAATATTCGAAATAGTCGATTTATTATAAAATACATAGATGATCACAAATTAAGCTAATTTTGTAGACATTTTTATTATTTATGGAGATACAGCCGTTTTAAAATTTTTATTAAATATTTAAAATAGTCGATTTATTATAAAATACATAGGTGATCACAAATTTAGCTTATTTTGTAGAAATCTTTATTATTTATAGAGATACAGCCGTTTTAAAATTTTTATATATACGAAATAGTCGATTTATTATAAAATACATAGGTGATCACAAAGTTAGCTTATTTTGTAGAATTTTTTATTATTTACAGAGATACAGCCGTTTTAAAATTTTAATTAAATAGTCGAAATATTCGATTTATTATAAAATACATAGGTGATCGCAAATTTAACTTATTTTCTCGAATTTTTTATTATTTTCGGAGATACGTATATTTAGCTTATTTTCGCGAAATTTTTATTATTTACGGAGATACGGCCGTTTTAAAATTTTTATTAAATATTCGAAATAGTCGATTTATTATAAAATACATAAGTGATCACAAATTAAGCTAATTTTGTAGACATTTTTATTATTTATGGAGATACAGCCGTTTTAAAATTTTTATTAAATATTTAAAATAGTCGATTTATTATAAAATACATAGGTGATCACAAATTTAGCTTATTTTGTAGAAATCTTTATTATTAATAGAGATACAGCCGTTTTAAAATTTTTATATATACGAAATAGTCGATTTATTATAAAATACATAGGTGATCACAAAGTTAGCTTATTTTGTAGAATTTTTTATTATTTACAGAGATACAGCCGTTTTAAAATTTTAATTAAATATTCGAAATATTCGATTTATTATAAAATACATAGGTGATCACAAATTTAACTTATTTTCTCGAATTTTTTATTATTTTCGGAGATACGTATATTTAGCTTATTTTCGCGAAATTTTTATTATTTACGGAGATACGGCCGTTTTAAAATTTTTATTAAATATTCGAAATAGTCGATTTATTATAAAATACATAGGTGATCACAAATTTAGCTTATTTTGTAGAAATTTTTATTATTTATAGAGATACAGCCGTTTTAAGATTTTTATTAAATATTCGAAATAGTCGATTTATTATAAAATACATAGGTGATCACAAATTTAGCTTACTTTCTTCGAAATATTTAGCTTATTTTCGCGAAATTTGTATTACTTACGGAGATACGGCCGTTTTAAAATTTTTAATAAATATTCGAAATATTTAGCTTATTTTCTTGAAATTTTTATTATTTACGAGAACCAGCCGTTTTAAAATTTTTATTAAAAATTCGAAATAGTCGATTTATTGTAAAATACATAGATATTCACAATTTAGTTTATTTTCGCAAAATTTGTATTATTTACGTAGATACAGCCGTTTTAAAATTTTAATTAAATATTCGAAATAGTCGATTTATTATAAAAATCATAGGTGATCACAAATTTAGCTTATTTCCGGGAAATTTTTTATTATTTACGGAGATACAGCCGCTTTTAAATTTGTATTAAAAACTCGAAAAAGTCGATTTATTATAAAATTCATAGGTGATCACAAATTTAGCTTATTTTGTAGAAATTTTTATTATATATAGAGATACAGCCGTTTTAAAATATTTACTTAATATTCGAAATAGTCAATTTATTATAAAATACAAAGGTGTTCACAAATTTAGCCTATTTTGTGGAAATCTTTATTATTTATAGAGATACAGCCGTTTCAAAATTTGTATTACATACGAAATAGTCGATTTATTATAAAATACATAGGTGATCACAAATTTAGCTTATTTTGTAGAAATTTTTATTATTTATAGAGATACAGCCGTTTTAAGATTTTTATTAAATATTCGAAATAGTCGATTTATTATAAAATACATAGGTGATCACAAATTTAGCTTATTTTGTAGAAATTTTTATTATTTATAGAGATACAGCCGTTTTAAAATTTTTATTAAATATTTGAAATAGTCGCTTTATTATAAAATGCATAGGTGATCACAAATTTGGATTACTTTCTCGAAATTTGTATTATTTACGAAGATACGGCCGTTTTAAAATTTTCATTAAATATTCGAAATATTTAGCTTATTTTCGCGAAATTTGTATTACTTACGGAGATACGGTCGTTTTAAAATTTTTATTAAATATTCGAAATAGTCGATTTATTATAAAAATCATAGGTGATCAGAAAGGTGCCCCTGTAGGCTAGTAGGTAGTGTACTAGCTTGTAAATATGGGGTTTGTGGGTTCGATTCCCAACGAAGACCTTGGTTTTTTTCACTACAAAAATAAAAATTGATTGTCGGTGGGGCTGCTCAGCGATGAAGACATAGTCACTGGTCGCTGTGCAGTCTTTATACGGCAGTTACTTTCCGACTATCCTTCTACTTTCACCACATGTTTCATCTATTCTCTATCCCTTTCCTAAAGAATGTAGTACGGTACTTGAATAAATAGGCGTTGTTGCCTGAAGTGCTACCTCTCTTTAAAAAAAAAAAATTTAGCTTATTTCCTCGAATTTTTTATTATTTACGGAGATACAGCCGTTTTAAAATTTTTATTAAAAATTCGAAATAGTCGATTTATTACAAAATTCATAGGTGATCACAAATTTAGCTTATTTTGTAGAAATTTTTAATTATTTATAGCCGTTTTAAAATTTTTATTAGATATTCGAAATAGTCGATTTAATATAAAATGCATATTGGTGATCACAATTTAGCTTATTTTCTTGAATTTGTTATTATTTACGGGAATACAGCCGTTTTAAAATTTAAAAATTAAAAATATTCGATTTATTATAAAATACATAGGTGATCACAATTCAGTTTATTTTGTAGAAATCTTTATTATTTATAGAGATACAGCCGTTTTAAAATTTTTATTAAAAATTCGAAATAGTCGATTTATTATAAAATACATAGTTGATCACAAATTTAGCTTACTTTCTCGAATTTTTTAATATTTTCGGAGATACAACCGTTTTAAAATTTTTATTAGATATTCGAAATAGTTTATTTATTGTAAAATACAAAGATATTCACAATTTAGTTTATTTTCGCGAAATTTGTATTATTTACGGAGATACGGCCGTTTTAAAATTTTTATTAAATATTCGAAATATTTAGCTTATTTTCTTGAAATTTTTATTATTTACGGAGAATCAGCCGTTTTAAAATTTTTATTAAAAATTCGAAATAGTCGATTTATTGTAAAATACATAGATATTCACAATTTAGTTTATTTTCGCAAAATTTGTATTATTTACGGAGATACAGCCGTTTTAAAATTTTAATTAAATATTCGAAATAGTCGATTTATTATAAAAATCATAGATGATCACAAATTTAGCTTATGTCCGGGAAATTTTTTATTATTTACGGAGATACAGCCATTTTTAAATTTGTATTAAAAACTCGAAATAGCCGATTTATTATAAAATTCATAGGTGATCACAAATTAAGCTTATTTTTTAGAAATTTTTATTATATATAGAGATACAGCCGTTTTAAAATTTTTACTAAATATTCGAAATAGTCGATTTATTATATAATACAAAGGTGTTCACAAATTTAGCCTATTTTGTGGAACACTTTATTATTTATAGAGATACAGCCGTTTCAAAATTTGTATTATATACGAAATAGTCGATTTATTATAAAATACATAGGTGATCACAAATTTAGCTTATTTTCTCGAATTTTTTATTATTTACGGAGATACAGCCGTTTTAAAATTTTTATTAAATATTCGAAATATTTAGTTTATTTTCTCGAAATTTTTTTTATTTACGGAGATACAGCAGTTTAAAAATTTGTATAAATATTCGAAATAGTCGATTTATTGTAAAATACAGAGATATTCACAATTTAGTTTATTTTCGCGAAATTTGTATTATTTACGGAGATACGGCCGCTTTAAAATTTTTATTAAACATTCGAAATATTTAGCTTATTTTCGCGAAATTTGTATTATTTACGGAGATACGGCCGTTTTAAAATTTGTATTAAATATTCGAAATAGTCGATTTATTGTAAAATACAGAGATATGCACAATTTAGTTTATTTTCGCGAAATTTGTATTATTTACGGAGATACGGCCGCTTTAAAATTTTTATTAAATATTCGAAATATTTAGCTTATTTTCGCGAAATTTGTATTATTTACGGAGATACGGCCGTTTTAAAATTTTTATTAAATATTCGAAATAGTCGATTTATTGTAAAATACAGAGATATTCACAATTTAGTTTATTTTCGCGAAATTTCTATTATTTACGGCCGTTTTAAAATTTTTATTAAATATTCGAAATAGTCGATTAATTATAAAAATCATAGGTGATCAGAAATTTAGCCTATTTCCTCGAATTTTTTATTATTTACGGAGATACAACCGTTTTAAAATTTGTATTAAATATTCGAAATAGTCGATTTAATATAAAATGCATATTGGTGATTACAATTTAGCTTATTTTCTGGAATTTGTTATTATTTACGGAGATACAGCCATTTTAAAATTTTTATTAAAAATTCGAAATAGTCGATGTATTATAAAATACATAGGTGATCACAAATTTAGCTTATTTTGTAGAAATCTATATTATTAATAGAGATAGAGCCGTTTTAAAATTTATATTATATACGAAATAGTCGATTTATTATAAAATACATAGGTGATCACAAATTTAGCTAATTTTGTAGACATTTTTATTATTTATAGCGATACAGCCGTTTTAAAATTTTTATTAAATATTTAAAATAGTCGATTTGTTATAAAATACATAGGTGATCACAAATTTAGCTTATTTTGTAGAAATCTTTATTATTTATAGCGATACAGCCGTTTTAGAATTTTTATATATACGAAATAGTCGATTTATTATAAAATACGTAGGTGATCACAAATTTAGCTTATTTTGTAGAATTTTTTATTATTCATAGAGATACAGCCGTTTTAAAATTTTAATTAAATATTCGAAATATTCGATTTATTATAAAATACATAGGTAATCACAAATTTAACTTATATTCTCAAATTTTTTATTATTTTCGGCGACACAGATATTTAGCTTATTTCCGCGAAATTTTTTATTTACGAAGATACGGCCGTTTTAAAATTTTTATTAAATATTCGCAATAGTCGATTTATTATAAAATTCATAGGTGATCACAAATTTAGCTAATTTTGTAGAAATTTTTATTATTTATAAAGATACAGCCGTTTTAAAATTTTTATTAAATATTCGAAATAGTCGATTTATTTTAAAATACGTAGGTGATCACAAATTTAGCTTATTTTGTAGAAATTTTTATTATTTATAGAGATACAGCCGTTTTAAAATTTTTATTAAATATTTGAAATAGTCGATTTATTATAAAATACATAGGTGATCACGAATTTAGCTTACTTTGTCGAATTTTTTATTATTTTCGGAGATACGTATATTTAGCTTACTTTCGCGAAATTTTTATTATTTACGGAGATACGGCCGTTTTAAAATTTTTATTAAATATTCGAAATATTTAGCTTATTTTCGCGAAATTTGTATTACTTACGGAGATACGGCCGTTTTAAAATTTTTATTAAATATTCGAAATAGTCGATTTAATATAAAATGCATATTGGAGATCACAATTCAGCTTATTTTCTCGAATTTGTTATTATTTACGGGGATACAGCTTATTTTCTTGAAATTTTTATTATTTACGGAGAATCAGCCGTTTTAAAATTTGAATTAAATATTCGAAATAGTCGATTTATTGTAAAATACAGAGATATTCACAATTTAGTTTATTTTCGCGAAATTTGTATTATTTACGGAGATACGGCCGTTTTAAAATTTTAATTAAATATTCGAAATAGTCGATTTATTATAAAAATTATAGGTGATCACAAATTTAGCTTATTTCCTGGAATTTTTTATTATTTACGGAGATACAGCCGTTTAAAAATTTTTATTAAAAACTCGAAATAGTCGATTTATTATAAAATTCATAGGTGATCACAAATTTAGCTTATTTTGTAGAAATTTTTATTATATATAGAGATACAGCCGTTTTAAAATTTTTACTAAATATTCGAAATAGTCGATTTATTATAAAATACATAGATGCTCACAAATTTAGCCTATTTTGTAGAAATCTTTATTATTTATAAAGATACAGCCGTTTCAAAATTTGTATTACATACGAAATAGTCGATTTATTATAAAATACATAGGTGATCACAAATTTAGCTTATTTTCTCGAATTTTTTATTATTTACGGAGATACAGCCGTTTTAAAATTTGTATTAAATATTCGAAATAGTCGATTTATTTTAAAATACAGAGATATTCGAAATTTGTATTATTTACGGAGATACGGCCGTTTTAAAATTTTTATTAAATATTCGAAATAGTCGATTTATTGTAAAATACAGAGATATTCACAATTTAGTTTATTTTCGCGAAATTTCTATTATTTACGGCCGTTTTAAAATTTTTATTAAATATTCGAAATAGTCGATTTATTATAAAAATCATAGGAGATCAGAAATTTAGCCTATTTCCTCGAATTTTTTATTATTTACGGAGATACAGCCGTTTTAAAATTTTTATTAAATATTCGAAATAGTCGATTTAATATAAAATGCATATTGGTGATCACAATTTAGCTTATTTTCTGGAATTTGTTATTATTTACGGAGATACAGCCATTTTAAAATTTTTATTAAAAATTCGAAATAGTCGATTTATTATAAAATACATAGGTGATCACGAATTTAGCTTATTTTGTAGAAATCTATATTATTAATAGAGATACAGCCGTTTTAAAATTTGTATTAAATATTCGAAATAGTCAATTTATTATAAAATACATAGGTGATCACGAATTTAGCTTACTTTGTCGAATTTTTTATTATTTTCGGAGATACGTATATTTAGCTTATTTTCGCGAAATTTTTATTATTTACGGAGATACGGCCGTTTTAAAATTTTTATTAAATATTCGAAATAGTCGATTTATTATAAAATACATAAGTGATCACAAATTAAGCTAATTTTGTAGACATTTTTATTATTTATGGAGATACAGCCGTTTTAAAATTTTTATTAAATATTTAAAATAGTCGATTTATTATAAAATACATAGGTGATCACAAATTTAGCTTATTTTGTAGAAATCTTTATTATTTATAGAGATACAGCCGTTTTAAAATTTTTATATATACGAAATAGTCGATTTATTATAAAATACATAGGTGATCACAAAGTTAGCTTATTTTGTAGAATTTTTTATTATTTACAGATATACAGCCGTTTTAAAATTTTAATTAAATATTCGAAATATTCGATTTATTATAAAATACATAGGTGATCACAAATTTAACTTATTTTCTCGAATTTTTTATTATTTTCAGAGATACGTATATTTAGCTTATTTTCGCGAAATTTTTATTATTTACGGAGATACGGCCGTTTTAAAATTTTTATTAAATATTCGAAATAGTCGATTTATTATAAAATACATAGGTGATCACAAATTTAGCTTATTTTGTAGAAATTTTTATTATTTATAGAGATACAGCCGTTTTAAGATTTTTATTAAATATTCGAAATAGTCGATTTATTATAAAATACATAGGTGATCACAAATTTAGCTTACTTTCTTCGAAATATTTAGCTTATTTTCGCGAAATTTGTATTACTTACGGAGATACGGCCGTTTTAAAATTTTTAATAAATATTCGAAATATTTAGCTTATTTTCTTGAAATTTTTATTATTTACGGAGAATCAGCCGTTTTAAAATTTTTATTAAAAATTCGAAATAGTCGATTTATTGTAAAATACATAGATATTCACAATTTAGTTTATTTTCGCAAAATTTGTATTATTTACGTAGATACAGCCGTTTTAAAATTTTAATTAAATATTCGAAATAGTCGATTTATTATAAAAATTATAGGTGATCACAAATTTAGCTTATTTCCGGGAAATTTTTTATTATTTACGGAGATACAGCCGCTTTTAAATTTGTATTAAAAACTCGAAAAAGTCGATTTATTATAAATTTCATAGGTGATCACAAATTAAGCTTATTTTGTAGAAATTTTTATTATATATAGAGATACAGCCGTTTTAAAATATTTACTAAATATTCGAAATAGTCAATTTATTATAAAATACAAAGGTGTTCACAAATTTAGCCTATTTTGTGGAAATCTTTATTATTTATAGAGATACAGCCGTTTCAAAATTTGTATTATATACGAAATAGTCGATTTATTATAAAATACATAGGTGATCACAAATTTAGCTTATTTTGTAGAAATTTTTATTATTTATAGAGATACAGCCGTTTTAAGATTTTTATTAAATATTCAAAATAGTCGATTTATTATAAAATACATAGGTGATCACAAATTTAGCTTACTTTCTTCGAAATATTTAGCTTATTTTCGCGAAATTTGTATTACTTACGGAGATACGGCCGTTTTAAAATTTTTAATAAATATTCGAAATATTTAGCTTATTTTCTTGAAATTTTTATTATTTACGGAGAATCAGCCGTTTTAAAATTTTTATTAAAAATTCGAAATAGTCGATTTATTGTAAAATACATAGATATTCACAATTTAGTTTATTTTCGCAAAATTTGTATTATTTACGTAGATACAGCCGTTTTAAAATTTTAATTAAATATTTGATATTGTCGATTTTTTATAAAATACATAGGTTATCACAAATTTAGCTTATTTTGTAGAAATTTTTATTATTTATAGAGATACAGCCGTTTTAAAATTTTTATTAAATATTCGAAATAGTCGATTTATTATAAAATACATAGGTGATCACAAATTTAGCTTATTTTGTAGAAATTTTTATTATTTATAGAGATACAGCCGTTTTAAAATTTTTATATATACGAAATAGTCGAGTTATTATAAAATACATAGGTGATCACAAATTTAGCTTATTGTAAAATACAAAGATATTCACAATTTAGTTTATTTTCGCGAAATTTGTATTATTTACGGAGATACGGCCGTTTTAAAATTTTTGTTAAATATTCGAAATATTAAGCTTATTTTCTTGAAATTTTTATTATTTACGGAGAATCAGCCGTTTTAAAATTTTTATTAAAAATTCGAAATAGGCGATTTATTGTAAAATACATAGATATTCACAATTTTGTTTATTTTCGCGAAATTTGTATTATTTATGGAGATACGGCCGTTTTTATATTTTTATTAAATATTCGAAATAGTCGATTTATTATAAAAATCATATGTGATCACAAATTTAGTTTACTTTCTCGAATTTTTTTATTATTTTCGGAGATACAGCCGTTTTTTAAAATTTGCATTAAATATTCGAAATAGTCGATTTATTATAAAAATCATAGGTGATCACAAATTTAGCTTATTTCCTCGAATTTTTTATTATTTACGGAGATACAGCCGTTTTAACATTTTTACTAAAAACTTGAAATAGTCGATTTATTATAAAATTCATAGGTGATAACAAATTTAGCTTATTTTGTAGAAATTTTTATTATATATAGAGATACAGCCGTTTAAAAATGTTTACTAAATATTCGAAATAGTCAATTTATTATAAAATACATAGGTGATCACAAATTCAGCCTATTTTGTAGAAATCTTTATTATTTATAGAGATACAGCCGTTTCAAAATTTGTATTATATACAAAATAGTCGATTTATTATAAAATACATAGGTGATCACAAATTTAGCTTATTTTATCGAATTTTTTATTATTTACGGAGATACAGCCGTTTTAAAATTTTTATTAAAAATTCGAAATAGTCGATTTATTATAAAATAGATAGATGATCACAAATTTAGCTTACTTTCTCGAATTTTTTATTATTAACGGAGATACAGCCGTTTCAAAATTTTTGTTAAAAATTCGAAATAGTCGATTTATTATAAAATTCATAGGTGATCACAAATTTAGCTTATTTTGTAGAAATTTTTATTATATATAGAGATACAGCCGTTTTAAAATTTTTACTAAATACTCGAAATAGTCGATTTATTGTAAAATACAGAGATATTCACAATTTAGCTTATTTTCGCGAAATTTGTATTATTTTAATTTTAATTTTAAATTTTAATTAAATATTCGAAGTAGTCGATTTATTATAAAAATCGTAGGTGATCACAAATTTAGTTTTTTTTGTTTTTAAACTCTTTTTATTCATCAAAATTATTAAATATTACAAAAATTTGTGCCTCAGCGTCCTTATGACATTATTGAGGCGATTTGGCAATAAAATATTCATAGATAAGCTTACAAGCATATTCATATATATATATATATATATATATAAAAAGAGTGAATTAATTTTATTTTATTAAAGTATGAAATGTATGTAAATAACATGCATATGTCTATGTGTTATAATTACATAAGTATAAATTTTCAAAAAAGCATTTCTAAATTTTGCAATATATATTCCTTTAAATTCTTTTTAAAAACTGAAATTCTTTCGATAGTTCTTATATATTGAGGAAGGTTGTTATACTCTAAACTACCCATGTGCTCCACACGCTGCTTTAGCTTATTTTCTTGTAATTTTTATTATTTACGGAGATACAGGCGTTTTAAAATTTTTATTAAAATTTTTATACAAATTTAGCTTATTTTGTAGAAATTTTAATTATTTGTAGAGATACAGCCGTTTTAAAATTTTTATTAAATATTCGAAATTGTCGATTTTTTATAAAATACATAGGTTATCACAAATTTAGCTTATTTTGTAGAAATTTTTATTATTTATAGAGATACAGCCGTTTTAAAATTTTTATATATACGAAATAGTCGATTTATTATAAAATACATAAGTGATCACAAATTTAGCTTATTTTGTAGAATTTTTTATTATTTATAGAAATTCAGCCGTTTTAAAATTTTGATTAAATATTCGAAATATTCAATTTATGATCACAAATTTAGCTTATTTTCTCGAATTTTTTATTATTTTCGGAGATACATATATTTAGCTTATTTTCGCGAAATTTTTATTATTTACGGAAATACGGCCGTTTTAAAATTTTTATTAAATATTCGAAATAGTCGATTTATTGTAAAATACAGAGATATTCACAATTTAGTTTATTTTCGCGAAATTTGAATTATCTACGGAGATACGGCCGTTTTAAAATTTTAATTAAATATTCGAAATAGTCGATTTATTTTAAAAATCATAGGTGATCACAAATTAAGCTAATTTCCTCGAATTTTTTATTATTTACGGAGATACAGCCGTTTTAAAATTTAAAAATTCAAAATAGTCGATTTATTATAAAATACATAGGTGATCACAATTTAGCTTATTTTGTAGAAATCTTTATTATTTATAGCGATACAGCCGTTTTAAAATTTTTACTAAATACTCGAAATAGTCGATTTATTGTAAAAGTATGAGTAAATAAGAAATGTATGTAAATAACATGCAAATGTCTATGTGTTATAATTACATAAGTATAAATTTTCAAAAAAGCATTTCTAATATATATTCCTTTAAATTCCTTTAAATTCTTTTTAAAAACTGAAATTCTTTCGATAGTTCTTATATATTGAGGAAGGTGGTTATACTCTAAACTACCCATGTGCTCCACACGCTGCTTTAGCTTATTTTCTTGTAATTTTTATTATTTACGGAGTTACAGCCGTTTTAAAATTTTTATTAAAATTTTTATACAAATTTAGCTTATTTTGTAGAAATTTTAATTATTTATAGAGATACAGCCGTTTTAAAATTTTTATTAAAATTTTTATACAAATTTAGCTTATTTTGTAGAAATTTTAATTATTTATAGAGATACAGCCGTTTTAAAATTTTTATTAAAATTTTTATACAAATTTAGCTTATTTTGTAGAAATTTTAATTATTTATAGAGATACAGCCGTTTTAAAATTTTTATTAAATATTCGAAATAGTCGATTTATTATAAAATACATAGGTGATCACAAATTTGGCTTACTTTCTCGAAATTTGTATTATTTACGGAGATACGGCCGTTTTAAAATTTTTATTAAATATTCGAAATATTTAGCTTATTTTCTCGAAATTTTTTTTATTTACGGAGATACAGCCGTTTTAAACTTTGTATTAAATATTCGAATCAGTCGTTTTATTGTAAAATACAGAGCAGAGATATTCACAATTTAGTCTATTTTCGCGAAATCTGTATTATTTACGGAGATACGGCCGTTTTAAATTTTTTATTAAATATTCGAAATATTTAGCTTATTTTCGCGAAATTTGTATTATTTACGGAGATACGGCCGTTTTAAAATTTTTATTAAATATTCGAAATATTTAGCTTATTTTCTTGAAATTTTTATTATTTACGGAGAATCAGCCGTTTTAAAATTTTTATTAAAAATTCGAAATAGTCGATTTATTGTAAAATACATAGATATTCACAATTTTGTTTATTTTGGCGAAATTTGTATTATTTATGGAGATACGGCCGTTTTTATATTTTTATTAAATATGCGAAATAGTCGATTTAATATAAAATGCATATTGGTGATTACAATTTAGCTTATTTTCTCGAATTTGTTATTATTTACGGAGATACAGCCGTTTTAAATTTTTTTTTTTAAAATTCGAAATAGTCGATTTATTGTAAAATACAGAGATATTCACAATTTAGTTTATTTTCGAAAAATTTCTATTATTTACGGCCGTTTTACAATTTTTATTAAATAGTCGATTTATTATAAAAATCATAGGTGATCACAAATTTAGCTTATTTTATCGAAATTTTTTTTATTTACGGAGATACAGCCGTTTTAAAATTTTTATTAAATATTCGAAATAGTCCATTTATTATAAAAATCATAAGTGATCGCAAATTTGGCTTATTTTTTCGAATTTTTTACTATTTACGGAGATACAGCCATTTTAAATTTTTTATTAAATACTCAAAATAGTCGATTTATTATAAAATACATAGGTGATTAGCAATTTATTTTATTTTCTCGCAATTTTTATTATTTACGGAGATACAGCCGTTATAAAATTTTTATTAAATATTCGAAATAGTCGATTTATTGTAAAATACAGAGATATTCACAATTTAGTTTATTTTCGCGAAATTTCTATTATTTACGGCCGTTTTACAATTTTTATTAAATAGTCGATTTATTATAAAAATCATAGGTGATCACAAATTTAGCTTATTTTGTAGAAATCTTAATTATTAATAGAGATACAGCCGTTTTAAAATTTATATTATATACGAAATGGTCGATTTATTATAAAATACATAGGTGCTCACAAATTTCAGCTTACTTTGTCAAATTTTTAATTATTTTCGGAGATACAGCCGTTTTAAAAAGTTTTATTAAATATTTAAAGTAGTCGATATATTATAAAATACATAGGTGATCACAAATTTAGCTTATTTTGTAGAATTTTTTATTATTTATAGAGATACAGCCGTTTTAAAATTATGAATAAATATTCGAAACAGGTGATTTATTATAAAATACATAGGTGATCACAAATTTAACTTTTTTCTCGAATATTTTATTATTTTCGGAGATACATATATTTAGCTTATTTTCGCGAAATTTTTATTATTTACGGAGATACAGCCGTTTTTAAATTTTTATTAAATATTCGAAATAGTCGATTTATTGTAAAATACAGAGATATTCACAATTTAGTTTATTTTCGCGAAATTTGTATTATTTACGGTGATACGGCCGTTTTGAAATTTTTATTAAATATTCGAAATATTTAGCTTATTTTCTTGAAATTTTTATTATTTACGGAGAATCAGCCGTTTTAAAATTTTTATTAAAAATTCGAAATAGTCGATTTATTGTAAAATACATAGATATTCACAATTTTGTTTATTTTCGCGAAATTTGTATTATTTATGGAGATACGGCCGTTTTTATATTTTTATTAAATATGCGAAATAGTCGATTTAATATAAAATGCATATTTGTGATTACAATTTAGCTTATTTTCTCGAATTTGTTATTATTTACGGAGATACAGCCGTTTTAAATTTTTTTTTAAAAATTCGAAATAGTCGATTTATTGTAAAATACAGAGATATTCACAATTTATTTTATTTTCGAGAAATTTCTATTATTTACGGCCGTTTTACAATTTTTATTAAATAGTCGATTTATTATAAAAATCATAGATGATCACAAATTTAGCTTATTTTGTAGAAATCTTTATTATTAATAGAGATACAGCCGTTTTAAAATTTATATTATATACGAAATAGTCGATTTATTATAAAATACATAGGTGCTCACAAATTTCAGCTTACTTTGTCAAATTTTTAATTATTTTCGGAGATACAGCCGTTTTAAAAATTTTTATTAAATATTTAAAATAGTCGATATATTATAAAATACATAGGTGATCACAAATTTAGCTTATTTTGTAGAATTTTTTATTATTTATAGAGATACAGCCGTTTTAAAATTTTTATTAAATATTCGAAATATTCGATTTATTATAAAATACATAGGTGATCACAAATTTAACTTAATTTCTCGAATATTTTATTATTTTCGGAGATACATATATTTAGCTTATTTTCGCGAAATTTTTATTATTTACGGAGATACAGCCGTTTTTAAATTTTTATTAAATATTCGAAATTGTCGATTTATTGTAAAATACAGAGATATTCACAATTTAGTTTATTTTCGCAAAATTTGTATTATTTACGGAGATACGGCCGTTTTAAAATTTTTATTAAATATTCGAAATATTTAGCTTATTTTCTTGAAATTTTTATTATTTACGGAGAATCAGCCGTTTTAAAATTTTTATTAAAAATTCGAAATAGTCGATTTATTGTAAAATACATAGATATTCACAATTTTGTTTATTTTCGCGAAATTTGTATTATTTATGGAGATACGGCCGTTTTTATATTTTTATTAAATATGCGAAATAGTCGATTTAATATAAAATGCATATTGGTGATTACAATTTAGCTTATTTTCTCGAATTTGTTATTATTTACGGAGATACAGCCGTTTTAAAATTTTTTTTTAAAAATTCGAAATAGTCGATTTATTGTAAAATACAGAGATATTCACAATTTATTTTCTTTTCGAGAAATTTCTATTATTTACGGCCGTTTTACAATTTTTATTAAATAGTCGATTTATTATAAAAATCATAGATGATCACAAATTTAGCTTATTTTGTAGAAATCTTTATTATTAATAGAGATACAGCCGTTTTAAAATTTATATTATATACGAAATAGTCGATTTATTATAAAATACATAGGTGCTCACAAATTTCAGCTTACTTTGTCAAATTTTTAATTATTTTCGGAGATACAGCCGTTTTAAAAATTTTTATTAAATATTTAAAATAGTCGATTTATTATAAAATACATAGGTGATCACAAATTTAGCTTATTTTGTAGAATTTTTTATTATTTATAGCCGTTTTAAAATTTTTATTAAATATTCGAAATAGTCGATTTAATATAAAATGCATATTGGTGATCACAATTTACCTCATTTTCTCGAATTTATTATTATTTACGTGGATACAGCTTATTTTCTTGAAATTTTTATTATTTACGGAGAATCAGCCGTTTTAAAATTTTTTTTTTTTTTAACTCTCAAAATTATTTATTGTATCTTCTATAAAAAGAACTAACAATAAGTTTTAAAATCTTAAATTCTAAAAAAAGTTACATTAGTCCCGACCATGTCAGAACTAACCTTTTGGGTAAAAAAAGAAAAAAATTGACATTAAAAAAAAAACAAAACAAATGTTTCTAAGATGTGTCATCTGTAGCATTGAGGATTAAAGCTGCGGTATCCTTCTTTTTTAATCGGCTATGTCCACTATAATCCAAGATATTGCGAGCAAGGGGATTAGGATGGTCTTCGAGCTTCATCAAGTATTTGCCTGCGTATTTGATGATTTCTGTAGTCACCAGCGGTATGTCTAAGTCACAATGTATGTTTGAATTTCTGATGTACCATGGGGCGGAAGTTATCAACCGTAAAATTTTATTTTGCATACGTTGGATTCTATCCACGTTTGAAGCTAAGGCAGTGCCCCAAAGTTGGATTCCATAAGACCATATTGGTTTCAGAATACTCTTGTAAATTAGAAGTTTGCAATCTAGGCCAAGTCTCGAGTTCCTGCCAATGAGCCAGTGTAATTGTGTTAGCTTAAGTTTCATTTGTGTTAGCTTTGAGTCAATATGATGTTTCCATGTGAGGCGACGATCAAGATATATACCAAGATATCTCACATAATTATGGTGAGGAACAATGTGATTATTGATTCGAACGGGTGGACAATTATCTCTTCGCAGGGTGAAAGTCACATGAATGCACTTTTGAACGTTCACTTTAATTCTCCATAATTTTAACCACAACTCCAACTGAGTTATATGTTGCTGAAGATTTATTGAGGCTTGATAGGAGTTTTCGTGCGAACTTAGACACGCTGTATCATCAGCAAACGTAGAAGTGTGGACAGTTTCACTTACAGGCATATCGCTGGTATATATCAAATATAAAACTGGTCCAAGAATGCTACCTTGTGGTACACCTGAGAAAATTGGTTTGGATACACTTACGAAGTCTCCTTCAACGACAGCAAATTTTCGTCCAATTATGTAGCTTTTCAGTAGGTTGCTCATATTACAAGGCAAGTGAACGGTAAGTTTTAGAAATAGACCTTCATGCCAAACTTTGTCAAAAGCCTGTGAAACATTAATAAAAATAGCTGAACAATACTTCTTCTCTTCAAAAGTCCTTCTTATCACCTGAACCAATCTATGGGTTTGCTCAATTGTGCTATGTCTACTTCTAAAACCAAATTTTAAAATTTGAATTGAATATTTAAAATAGTCGATTTATTGTAAAATACAGAGATTTTCACAATTTAGTTTATTTTCGCGAAATTTCTATTATTTACGGCCGTTTTTATATTTTTATTAAATATTCGAAATAGTCGATTTATTATAAAAATCATAGGTGATCACAAATTTAGTTTACTTTCTCGAATTTTTTTATTATTTTCGGAGATACAGCCGTTTTTTAAAATTTGCATTAAATATTCGAAATAGTCGATTTATTGTAAAATACAGAGATATTCACAATTTAGTTTATTTTCGCGAAATTTGTATTATTTACGGAGATACGGCCGTTTTAAAATTTTAATTAAATATTCGAAATAGTCGATTTATTATAAAAGTCATAGGTGATCACAAATTTAGCTTATTTCCTCGAATTTTTCATTATTTACGGAGATACAGCCGTTTTAACATTTTTACTAAAAACTTGAAATAGTCGATTTATTATAAAATTCATAGCTGATAACAAATTTAGCTTATTTTGTAGAAATTTTTATTATATATAGAGATACAGCCGTTTAAAAATGTTTACTAAATATTCGAAATAGTCAATTTATTATAAAATACATAGGTGATCACAAATTCAGCCTATTTTGTAGAAATCTTTATTATTATTTATAGAGATACAGCCGTTTCAAAATTTGTATTATATACAAAATAGTCGATTTATTATAAAATACATAGGTGGTCACAAATTTAGCTTATTTTATCGAATTTTTTATTATTTACGGAGATACAGCCGTTTTAAAATTTTTATTAAAAATTCGAAATAGTCGATTTATTATAAAATAGATAGATGATCACAAATTTAGCTTACTTTCTCGAATTTTTTATTATTAACGGAGATACAGCCGTTTTAAAATTTTTGTTAAAAATTCGAAATAGTCGATTTATTATAAAATTCATAGGTGATCACAAATTTAGCTTATTTTGTAGAAATTTTTATTATATATAGAGATACAGCCGTTTTAAAATTTTTTCTAAATACTCGAAATAGTCGATTTATTGTAAAATACAGAGATATTCACAATTTAGCTTATTTTCGCGAAATTTGTATTATTTTAATTTTAATTTAAATTTTAATTAAATATTCGAAGTAGTCGATTTATTATAAAAATCGTAGGTGATCACAAATTTAGTTTATTTTCGCGAAATTTGTATTATTTACGGAGATACAGCCGTTCTTAAATTTTTATTAAAAATTCGAAATAGTCGATTTATTATAAAATACATAGGTGATCACAAATTTAGTTTTTTTTGTTTTTAAACTCTTTTTATTCATCAAAATTATTAAATATTACAAAAATTTGTGCCTCAGCGTCCTTATGACATTATTGAGGCGAGTTGGCAATAAAATATTCATAGATAAGCTTACAAGCATATTCATATATATATATATATATATATATAAAAAGAGTGAATTAATTTTATTTTATTAAAGTATGAAATGTATGTAAATAACATGCATATGTCTATGTGTTATAATTACATAAGTATAAATTTTCAAAAAAGCATTTCTAAATTTTGCAATATATATTCCTTTAAATTCTTTTTAAAAACTGAAATTCTTTCGATAGTTCTTATATATTGAGGAAGGTTGTTATACTCTAAACTACCCATGTGCTCCACACGCTGCTTTAGCTTCTTTTCTTGTAATTTTTATTATTTACGGAGATACAGCCGTTTTAAAATTTTTATTAAAATTTTTATACAAATTTAGCTTATTTTGTAGAAATTTTAATTATTTGTAGAGATACAGCCGTTTTAAAATTTTTATTAAATATTCGAAATTGTCGATTTTTTATTAAATACATAGGTTATCACAAATTTAGCTTATTTTGTAGAAATTTTTATTATTTATAGAGATACAGCCGTTTTAAAATTTTTATATATACGAAATAGTCGATTTATTATAAAATACATAAGTGATCACAAATTTAGCTTATTTTGTAGAATTTTTTATTATTTATAGAAATTCAGCCGTTTTAAAATTTTGATTAAATATTCGAAATATTCAATTTATGATCACAAATTTAGCTTATTTTCTCGAATTTTTTATTATTTTCGGAGATACATATATTTAGCTTATTTTCGCGAAATTTTTATTATTTACGGAAATACGGCCGTTTTAAAATTTTTATTAAATATTCGAAATAGTCGATTTATTGTAAAATACAGAGATATTCACAATTTAGTTTATTTTCGCGAAATGTGAATTATCTACGGAGATACGGCCGTTTTAAAATTTTAATTAAATATTCGAAATAGTCGATTTATTTTAAAAATCATAGGTGATAACAAATTTAGCTAATTTCCTCGAATTTTTTATTATTTACGGAGATACAGCCGTTTTAAAATTTAAAAATTCAAAATAGTCGATTTATTATAAAATACATAGGTGATCACAATTTAGCTTATTTTGTAGAAATCTTTATTATTTATAGCGATACCGCCGTTTTAAAATTTTTATTAAAAGTTCGAAATAGTCGATTTATTATAAAATACATTGTTGATCACAAATTTAGCTTACTTTCTCGAATTTTTTAATATTTTCGGAGATACAACCATTTTAAAATTTTTATCAGATATTCGAAATAGTTTATTTATTGTAAAATACAAAGATATTCACAATTTAGTTTATTTTCGCGAAATTTGTATTATTTACGGAGATACGGCCGTTTTAAAATTTTTGTTAAATATTCGAAATATTTAGCTTATTTTCTTGAAATTTTTATTATTTACGGAGAATCAGCCGTTTTAAAATTTTTATTAAAAATTCGAAATAGTCGATTTATTGTAAAATACAGAGATATTCACAATTTAGTTTATTTTCGCGAAATTTGTATTATTTACGGAGATACGGCCGTTTTAAAATTTTAATTAAATATTCGAAATAGTCGATTTATTATAAAAATTATAGGTGATCACAAATTTAGCTTATTTCCTCGAATTATTTATTATTTACGGAGATACAGCCGTTTTAACATTTTTACTAAAAACTTGAAATAGTCGATTTATTATAAAATTCATAGGTGATAACAAATTTAGCTTATTTTGTAGAAATTTTTATTATATATAGAGATACAGCCGTTTTAAAATTTTTACTAAATACTCGAAATAGTCGATTTATTGTAAAAGTATGAGTAAATAAGAAATGTATGTAAATAACATGCATATGTCTATGTGTTATAATTACATAAGTATAAATTTTCAAAAAAGCATTTCTAATATATATTCCTTTAAATTCCTTTAAATTCTTTTTAAAAACTGAAATTCTTTCGATAGTTCTTATATATTGAGGAAGGTGGTTATACTCTAAACTACCCATGTGCTCCACACGCTGCTTTAGCTTATTTTCTTGTAATTTTTATTATTTACGGAGATACAGCCGTTTTAAAATTTTTATTAAAATTTTTATACAAATTTAGCTTATTTTGTAGAAATTTTAATTATTTATAGAGATACAGCCGTTTTAAAATTTTTATTAAAATTTTTATACAAATTTAGCTTATTTTGTAGAAATTTTAATTATTTATAGAGATACAGCCGTTTTAAAATTTTTATTAAATATTCTAAATAGTCGATTTATTATAAACTACATAGGTGATCACAAATTTGGCTTACTTTCTCGAAATTTGTATTATTTACGGAGATACGGCCGTTTTAAAATTTTTATTAAATATTCGAAATATTTAGCTTATTTTCTCGAAATTTTTTTATTTACGGAGATACAGCCGTTTTAAAATTTGTATTAAATATTCGAATCAGTCGTTTTATTGTAAAATACAGAGCAGAAATATTCACAATTTAGTCTATTTTCGCGAAATCTGTATTATTTACGGAGATACGGCCGTTTTAAATTTTTTATTAAATATTCGAAATATTTAGCTTATTTTCGCGAAAATTGTATAATTTACGGAGATACGGCCGTTTTAAAATTTTTATTAAATATTCGAAATATTTAGCTTATTTTCTTGAAATTTTTATTATTTACGGAGAATCAGCCGTTTTAAAATTTTTATTAAAAATTCGAAATAGTCGATTTATTGTAAAATACATAGATATTCACAATTTTGTTTATTTTGGCGAAATTTGTATTATTTATGGAGATACGGCCGTTTTTATATTTTTATTAAATATGCGAAATAGTCGATTTAATATAAAATGCATATTGGTGATTACAATTTAGCTTATTTTCTCGAATTTGTTATTAATTACGGAGATACAGCCGTTTTAAAATTTTTTTTTAAAAATTCGAAATAGTCGATTTATTGTAAAATACAGAGATATTCACAATTTAGTTTATTTTCGCGAAATTTCTATTATTTACGGCCGTTTTACAATTTTTATTAAATAGTCGATTTATTATAAAAATCATAGGTAATCACAAATTTAGCTTATTTTGTAGAAATCTTTATTATTAATAGAGATACAGCCGCTTTAAAATTTGTATTATATACGAAATAGTCGATTTATTATAAAATACATAGGTGCTCACAAATTTAGCTTACTTTGTCAAATTTTTAATTATTTTCGGAGATACAGCCGTTTTAAAAATTTTTATTAAATATTTAAAATAGTCGATATATTATAAAATACATAGGTGATCACAAATTTAGCTTATTTTGTAGAATTTTTTATTATTTATAGAGATACAGCCGTTTTAAAATTTTTATTAAATATTCGAAATATTCGATTTATTATAAAATACATAGGTGATCACAAATTTAACTTATTTTCTCGAATATTTTATCATTTTCGGAGATACATATATTTAGCTTATTTTCGCAAAATTTTTATTATTTACGGAGATACAGCCGTTTTTAAATTTTTATTAAATATTCGAAATTGTCGATTTATTGTAAAATACAGAGATATTCACAATTTAGTTTATTTTCGCGAAATTTGTATTATTTACGGAGATATGGCCGTTTTAAAATTTTTATTAAATATTCGAAATATTTAGCTTATTTTCTTGAAATTTTTATTATTTACGGAGAATCAGCCGTTTTAAAATTTTTATTAAAAATTCGAAATAGTCGATTTATTGTAAAATATATAGATATTCACAATTTTGTTTATTTTCGCGAAATTTGTATTATTTATGGAGATACGGCCGTTTTTATATTTTTATTAAATATGCGAAATAGTCGATTTAATAAAAAATGCATATTGGTGATTACAATTTAGCTTATTTTCTCGAATTTGTTATTATTTACGGAGATACAGCCGTTTTAAAATTTTTTTTTACATATATTTAGCTTATTTTCTTGAAATTTTTATTATTTACGGAGATACAGCCGTTTTTAAATTTTTATTAAATATTCGAAATAGTCGATTTATTGTAAAATACAGAGATATTCACAATTTAGTTTATTTTCGCGAAATTTGTATTATTTACGGTGATACGGCCGGAATCACTCCCAAAGTGATTTCAAAAAGGGAATTAATGCAAAATTTTGTCCAAAATTCGTCAAGTGTAGAATTCGAAAGAAAGTCGGTAATTCTCTTTATAAAATTTAGGACCTCCAAGGTAATTACATAGGCAAGTACCACGCTTCTGACATCCGCCCTTAGTCGTTTTTGTTTCGCTTCAGATATTGCCCGGCTTCGTGGGTTGTGCCACACTGGAAATAATTTTTTTTACATCTCCATTTATCCTTTTCTATATGATTCATTGGCAAGCCCCGATATTCTGCCCTAGATTCCCATATATTTGAAGGAGAAGAATAAAAGGAAAAAGATCTAATCCTGCCTGTTCGTTCTTCAATTCTGGAATTTCGATACGAAGCAGGTTTGTTACGGGATTTGAATTTAACGGGAATGGCAGTGTATGTTCTTCTTCTTAGGGGTTGGCAACGCGTCCGCGGCGATTCAGAATAGATATACAACACTGGGTTAGGGGATTTTTACTAATTCCTTTTTGTTATCGCGCTCTTCTTCACACACAGGGGAAAAGGTGGCGTGATACTGACCGCTATGTAAGCTGACCAATGGGCGTACGACACGTGGCAATAGGTAAACAGAAGGACTTAACGATCAAAAAAGGAAAAGATAATTTAGGCAGTTGATCATGAAACGTTAATAGTGCCGGTTGGTTTTTTTTATATATCTGGTCTTGCAAAATTTAAAATATCTTGGAAAATGTGAAATAACTGAGTGCGGTGAAAAACTCTATTGGAAAAGTCTCTTGAACGTTTCTTTGCAATTTTCAATGGAAAAGTTTACGTTTTTAGTCATTTTATTCAGTGAAAAACTTTTAAATAAACTGTGCAGGATCTTGTGATAAATTATTTGTAAATCGCTAGATTCGTAGAGTCCGCTCATCCTTATAAAGTTAAACCAAAAATTATCCATTTAAAAACTTTTTTTTTGAAAATAAAATATTGCAAAAAGGAAAATATTAATAATAACAATAATAATTACATAAACAATACGATGAAACTAAATTTGTTAATTAAGATTTAAAAGTAATAGTTCATATAATTTAACAATTAATGTAAAACATATAAATTTCGTTTTAAAACCGAAATGCAATTAAACAATTAAAGAAAGTCCTCAAGTCCCTGCGAAAACGCTAAATAAAACGCAAAATACATAACAAAAGAGGAAATTTATAAGGGACAGCATCCATGCTGTCAAAGGGGTAGGTGGGAAAAATGTGCCCGCATGTCATTACAGCTGGACATGCAGATAATCCCTTGTAATGTGGTAAGGCAAATCGAAAGGTGGAAGGAAACATAAATCGTGATTTCAGTGTATATGTTAATACGTTAAGGACACGGGTCGAGCTACTTACCAACCTGATCGAGCTAGTCGGGAACGTTAACTACACCATGCTAAACTTGGATTTTGTGTTTCTTATACTTTTCTTTTTTTTTTCAATTTTTTTATTAAATATTCGACATATTTAGCTTATTTTCTTGAAATTTTTATTATTTACGGAGAATCAGCCGTTTTTAAATTTTTATTAAAAATTCGAAATAGTCGATTTATTGTAAAATACATAGATATTCACAATTTTGTTTATTTTCGCGAAATTTGTATTATTTATGGAGATACGGCCGTTTTTATATTTTTATTAAATATTCGAAATAATCGAATTATTATAAAAATCATAGGTGATCACAAATTTAGCTTATTTTTTCGAAATTTTTTTTATTTACAGAGATACAGCCGTTTTAAAATTTTTATTAAATATTCGAAATAGTCCATTTATTATAAAAATCATAAGTGATCGCAAATTTGGCTTATTTTTTCGATTTTTTTACTATTTACGGAGATACAGCCATTTTAAATTTTTTATTAAATACTCAAAATAGTCGATTTATTATAAAATACATAGGTGATTAGCAATTTATCTTATTTTCTCGCAATTTTTATTATTAACGGAGATACAGCCGTTTTAAAATTTTTATTAAATATTCGAAATAGTCGATTTATTGTAAAATACATAGGTGATCACAAATTTAGCTTATTTGCTCGAAATATTTATTATTTACGTAGATATAGCCATTTTATAGTTTTTATTAAGTTTTCATATATATAAAAGATTAAATTATATTCGATTACTCGTGGTTTGTGTGGTTTAAGCCAATTTATTTCGTAACCTCAAATATCCAACCCATTATTTCATTTCGTTTTTTTTTTTTGTGTTTAGGAAACAGGTGTAAACTTCTGCAAAAAGATTATGAGACCAACTTAATTTTGAAAATAACCCTGTTTTCACATTTTGTTTATTTGACTTTTGCAGGTTATTGACTTTGGATCGTCGTGCTTTGAAAATCAACGGGTATACACATACATTCAATCAAGATTTTATAGAGCGCCTGAGGTTATATTAGGAGCAAAATATGGTCGTGCAATTGATATGTGGTCACTTGGATGTATATTAGCAGAATTATTGTGTGGACATGCGCTATTTCCGGGTGAAAATGAGGCCGATCAACTATCGTGCATTATAGAAGTTCTTGGTATGCCACCAACAAGCTTACTAGCAAATTCGAGAAGAGCTAAAGCTTTTTTCACCCCAGAAGGCTATCCACGATATTGTTCAGTACGAACTATGGCAGATGGCATGGTTATTTTAATAGGAGGTCAATCACGACGAGGTAAGACGCGAGGGCCACCTTGTTCCAAAAGTTTTTCCAAGGCCTTAGATGGATGTAAAGATGTATTGTTTCTAAACTTTATACGGGGATGTTTAGAATGGGATCCACAGAAACGTCTTACCCCTGCTGAAGCGCTTAAACATCCATGGTTAAGAAGACGTCTACCTAAACCTCCAAATAGTCAAAGTGGAAGTAGTATGAGTAGCAGCAGCTGTACGGGGAACCTTAGTGATAAAAAATCTCTTTTAACAAATTTAGGTAAAATATTTTAATTTTAAAATTAATCAAAATAATTGAAAGAACTTAACCTCAAATATTCAAATGTTGAGCACTTGAAATTAATTTCTTGAACACGTTCGCGGATGCTAAATACTTCAGGGAACTGCAAAAATATACAGGCAATTATTTTTTGAAACTAGTTGTAATATCAGAAATTTGATTAGACAAGAGTAGTCGTAACGTCGTATTTTAACCGTTATATACAATGAATGCTATAACATCCACAAAAATAGAGATAATATTTTTTACTACATAAGAAAAACAAGTTAGGTCTATGATCTCTAGGAAGCAAGTGCCAGGACAGTAGGGGTTTATTTATACAATTCTGACACCGCTATAATGTAAATTTTTTTATTTTTTGCCTGTAACAATGTTTGCAGTTCATGCAATATCTTCTACATTTGTACTTTAAAGGTGCACGAATTTTTTCCAGTGTAGTAGCAGAGTATATCGTCGTGGTGAATGCTATAGGCTGTATGTAAAAAAAATTGAATTTGGTTTTATTGTAGCGTTGTAATCCAAATTGGGGCTCCTACAACTCCAATTTATCTTATGCCGTTCAGGCAATCAGAAGAGAGCTTTTGAGCGCAACTGCAGTATGACGAATGTGCAGCATGTTTGTTTTGGCTACTGCAAAATGACGTATGTCAATCGCACGCTTGATTTAACAGTCGCATGGAGTGTTCCTTTGAGGTAAAACCTATAAATTGTGTCATTCTGCGTTGGATACTAACGGTATTCACGTTGTCAATTGGAGACAAATCTCTTCGTGTTGGGGTATTATACGTTACGGCCATCGATCATTGTTCAGATGACGAAGAACTTGAGTCAAACAATGTGAGTACCTCGAGTAGCCAAAAATCTACAGCTCCTACTGTTAAAGTCCGCTACTGTTAAAGTCCACTTCCAGTTTCACTTGCAAAAGTGGAAAGCCGTTATTGCAAGGCATCGTCAAGCAAATTGTACGTTGAGCTTGGATATTTACACCCCAAAAAAAGATCAGCGCAATGAATGTACAATGTATAAAAACGGAAATTTTGATAAAGCCATCTATGAAAATCATACGACGATGAATAACCATTGATGGAAAAAAAACCTGCTTAGCTAATTATTTGAAGTGACGGTCGCGGATATCAAAACCGAAATGTGAAATTATCCCACACTCTTCTCGAGCTAAGCATCAAAAACAACGTCTGTATCGAACAAAAGCCTGACAGTGGGGTCACATGCAAATGAAAGTCGACTCTATCCATGCAAGTATCGGAAAAAACTAGCGAAATGAAAAGAAGTTTATGTCCCTGCGGATTATTTGCCGATTATATATTCGGCAAGGAAAAGTCTACAGTATACAGTAAATTTGTTCTTGTTTTCTACAATAACAACAATAAGACCAGGAAGAAAAGTTGGAGATCCCTGTGTGAATGATCAGTACACTGTCGAAGGATTAATTAATTTTAAAACAAATTTTGCTGACAACTGGGTGCCATTACCCCCTGAAATGAGGCGAGATATTGATTCAAGATCAGAAGCCGCAACTCTACACATCGAGTTGCCCAATCGAAGCCTCAAAGTATGGGTACCTGCAAGAATTAAAAAATCTCATACCAAAGCAAATTCCGCTATTAAAAATATCTAGTTTTTGTTTCATTAATTTACTATGATAACTGGCAATTTGATTTATGTCATTCAAAAATATATAACTTAGACAGCAATAGGTCGTATGTCACATTATCCTAAATTGTAACATAACGTTATAAAACCCTCTACAGTGTGAATCATAGCGATTTAGTATTATATTCTAGCCAGCGAAACTAAAACAAATAATTTTGGTCAGTTTTTTGTCTTTCCTGCAAAAGTATTATTTGGTGACATACAGTCTGTTGCATTCACCACGACGATATCTAACATGAGTTTGTGAGTTGCCATTATCAATTACAAAGTTACGACCATTTGAAATCTTTTTTAAAATCGATAAATTCACTTTGCATACAAATGCCAGATGGCTGGCATTCTGCTTACCTGAATATATACGAACCTAATAACCGAACTGCCTGAACGCCAACACTGACTCACCAGTACAAACTAAAACGCGGCTTGAGAATGATGCATTCGCATCGAAAGCGCTCGCCATCGAATACGAACCCAGCCAGTTAGGACGGAAAATGGCAATATTATTTCATTTACTGGCGGAGGAGAAACAAACAACATAATATCATTTTTACTTGCTTGTCTTGGATCATTTATCTTCATATAAATGTAATCACCCTTATTCTGTTTGGCGACGGCAACATCATTTTAACACAACATCAATACTAATTTGGTATTCCCTAAGAGTCTTATGACGACGTTGGCAGTTTATCGATCATTTTCATAAAATATAACACACATATCTAATATTTGAGTCAGCTGATTTGTTTGTGTACTATTTTTGTTAAAATTGTTGTGGAAAAAATACAAACTGTGCCCCTGTAAGCTAGTAGGTAGTATAATAGCTTGTCAGTCTGGGGGTTGTGGGTTCGATTACCAACAAAGACCTTCGCTGCTGATCAATGGAAAGAAGCAGGTCCTCACAATAGATACAGGCGCATCGCAGTCTATAAGTTCCGATTTAGTAAAATGGGCAGTGGAACCGTTAAATAATGTACAACTGCACACCGCTAGTGGGGATACAACCACCGTCCATAGAAGAGTCAAGGTATGACTTACTATCGGAAACATCAGCGCGGATTACGTATTTGCTGTCGCTGGCATAGTGGATGAAGTCATTATCGGTGCAGACTTCATGAGAGCTCACGGTATTAATCTGCACATGGCGCAATGATTAATGATCTGACGGAATATCGAGGACCGCAGTAGGGAAGCTTTTTGCCATTGAAATTACCACCTCTGGCGGAAACTATAGTGGCGGCAAGTGTGGAAGCAGATTGTGTGGATAACCGGTTGTAAAACCAAAAGATAAAAAGACGATATCATAACTGCTAAAGCGCTTGTGAAAAGTTGCAACGATGGCAAAGTTCCTGTGAAATTACTTAATCCGTTTAACAGCAAGAAAACCATTAAGAAAAATTTTGAAATCGGTCGATGTGTGGCGAATTCAGTAAGTCCTAAAATAACAAATAAAGAGCGGGATTTATTAGCAGAATAGGTGGATAAATAGGTGGCAGAACTAAAATCCCCTAATAGAAACAAAGCGAAACTTCGCCTCAAATAATTAAAGCCATGGTAAAACGGCAATAAATACTAGCGACGGAAGGAACAGGAGTACTCCCATTGCAAAACGAAACGAGGTTATAGAAATGGTCAACGAAATGGAGCGTGGTGCTCGCCAATAGTTTTAATAAGAAGTAAGATGACAGCACCAGATTTGGCGCAGACTATAGGAAACTCAATGACGTCACCAAGAAACACAGTTAACCGCTGCCCAGAATTGACGATACCTAAGGCAATTTGACCGAAACGAAATGGTTCTCTATCTTGGACTTGCAGAGTGGTTACTGGCAAGTAGAAATAACCGATAAAAACAAGCAGAAAACTGCCTTTAGTGCGACCGATTGTTTGTCGTAGTTCGATGTTATCCCATTTTGGCTCTGCAACGCTTCCGCTACTTTTGGCTCAATTGCAAGACCTGTTTGGGTATATGGATGACATAATAGCAATTGGAAAGAATTTCGACGAAGACCTCAAGTACTTGTATGAAGTATTTAAGCGTATAGCGGCTGGAGGACTAAAATTAAGTGTATAAAAGTGCACTTTATTTCAAAAGGAGGTCAAGTACTTGGGGCATCGTGTAACAGCAGAGGGCGTACCAACTGATGCAGTTAAAATACTTACAATAAAGAATTGTTCTCGCCCACAAAATCTTCATCAAATCTTCTTATTGCGTTACACCACGGGAGTTTTTAGCCGTGCTGGAGTGTGTTAATAAACATTACTACAAATACTCATATGGTTAACACTTTATTCTAAGGTCAGGCCACTCCGCATTACGGTGGCTGCTGCGATTTAAAAACCCCTAAGGGCAGCTCGCACGTTGGATTCAACGTCTTCAGAGCTATGACTTCACCATTGTGCACAATGTTGATGCCCTTTCAAGACGACCAGATGCTACGTAGAATGAAGGCACTGCACAAAAGTCGAGGAAATGGAATTGGTCATTTATGTGAGACGTATCCAAATTGGCTCAGGAGAAGACTAGTCTAAGGACCAGAATGGGGACCCCGTTTTGCAAAAATTATATGTTCTTCAGCTTATATATATAGACATATATATATGTATAACAAAAGACCAGACCGTAATTAAATAAAGCAAAAAGCCCACTGGCAAACTACTGGGCTCAGTGGAATAGCCTAAAAGTGGCAGATGGGTGCTTATATCGATATTAGGAAAGTACAGATGTCAAAACTGCAACGGACTTAATCGTCGTGCCAATTTCCAGGATAAAAGACGTAATGGAGTAGCTTCATAATGGTCCTAGCGGCGGTCATCTGGGTGTAACAAAAGCTCAGAAAAAGATAAAACAGCGATTTTACTGGGTAGGCTGTCCAAAATCTATAACCAGACAGGGCATTGCGGTCAAGAGTCCATACTGGAAACCAACGCAGATATAGCGTGCGGGTTTTTTAAAGGCAACAAATAGGCACTCTAAAAGTTTTGAAAAAAAAGCATTTTTTTATATTTTTCTTTTTATATTTTCCTTTATTTAATTAAATTAAAAATAAAATTCTCCAATGAACGTTTGTAAATAATGAAAAAATAGGTTAAAGCAAAAAAAGGAAAAATAAATGTAAATATACAAAACAGTTGGTTATAAAACTCAATGATGCCACTTTTTAATTTTTTTTTGTTCCCGCAGAATTTGTGATTGGAGGAATTTTTTCTCGAGAAAATTATTTTCCGTGAGAAAGAAATTCCTAGGTAATATTCGTGATTGGGCTGATTCTGTTTATTTTTTGTGAATAAAATTCTAAAGTACTGTTTTATTATTTTGCATAAAAGAACTTATTTTTGTTCAATAAAGTTGATCTTTTCGCTTTAAACTCAAATGTTTAACTCAGGAAGATAATGAAATGTCTATAAAGCAATAACATGAAATGCAATTATAATGCATACTAATGGAAGTAACGGAAATTTAAAAAAAAAAATATGCAAAGATAGAGTAAGCTCTTTCTCTCCGAGAATTCTACAGAATACGGATGCTTAGCATTCACGTCAATTTTTTTTTTCCTGCAGCTTTTTTTTATTTTAACGCAGTTATATCTAGGTATACCTACCATACAAAATTTCTCTTTTAAGTCTGAAGCACAGTTGTAGACATTGAATTGAGCAACCTACAAAGCAAATAAGATCATCAGGAACTTTTAATAAAAAGTACTTTTAGTAAACATTACTTTTAATAAAAAGTTCTTTAAGTAAAAGGTACTTTTAAAAAAACGTACTTGAAATAAAAAGTACTTTGAAAACCACTTCCAATTAAGAGTACTTTCATCTTCAAACTGCATAATTTTAACAAGGTAAAGAATGAATCAAGTAAATTTTTGATTTACAAATCTGAAGTGAAACGTGTTCCAGTAAGGGCGTTCTGCATCAAACGAAGAAAATGGACGCAAGGTCTGGGCTATACTTCAGTATATTTTGATATATTTTGGTATAGTTTGGTATAATAAAGTATACTTTGGTATACTCCGGTATACTTTAGTATATTGCGGTATACTTTAGTGTATTCCGGTATACTTTAGTATACTCCGGTATACTTTAGTATACTCCGGGTACTTTAGTATACTCCGGTATACTTTAGTGTACTTTAGTATACTCCGGTATACTTAAGTATACGTTAGAATAATGTATACTAAAGTATACTTTGGTAATAATTGAATATACTTCAGTATATGTACTTTGATATATTTTGGTATGCTTTAGTATAGTTTGGCATACTTAAGTATACTTTGGTATACTCCGGTATACTTTAGTATACTTCGGCATACTTTTATATACTCCGGTATACTTTAGTATACTCCGGTATACTTTAGTATACTCTGGTATACTTTAGTATACTCCGGTATAGTTAAGTATATTTTAATATACTTTGGAAAACTTTAATATACTTTGGTATACTTTAGTATAATGTATACTAAAGTATAATTTGGTACATTTTAATAAACTTTAGTAAACAAAAAAAGGGTTGTATATGAAAAAGCTATTAAATTATAAAGACAAGAAACTTGGCAAATCGAATGATGTAGAAGCTCTTACAGAAATTCTTCCAATTTTAAGAATTAAGTTCCGTATCAATGGCTCAAACCAACAAATATGTGGGTTTGCTTTTCTCATAAGCGAATTTATAATAAATTTTCGGAATTAATTTTATCTTTTCTGTTTTTTCTACAGACTATTTACCTTTGGAACTAATAACGATGCCCAAGGATGGTGGCTTTACGAAGGAACAAATAAATAACCTAAAAGTAAATGTTTCATCCATATAGCCAACAATACTCTTCCGTTGTTTTTATTTTCTTAACATCGAATAATCTCTCTCATCCCTTCAAAAACAAAAAAACCAAACCAATTGTGCATTTATAAAAACTCAGAACGTAACAAATTGTATTAATGCTGCCCTTTTTAACGCAAGTTGTCTTCAAATTAAACGTATATCAATTTAGTCGGAAGGATTTAATCTCTCCCAATGATTTTCTTCAACTATCATACTATCTTCATACAGTGTCACAGTGTTTAAAGCTTTATAGTCATAGATGAAGATGCATGCAGCTAATTACTCTTTCGAATTGTAATATCTTTGTTCAGCACCGCACCGCATAGAGTAAAAGCATCAAAACACCCGACACGACAATCAAACGCTGCTGTTCATCTAGTCATCTAGTGTTTATTGAAAAATCCTACTACCTCCATATATGATCCTTCAGATTTCCTCAAGCATCGGATTGCTAAATTATCACAGCTGTTGTATGAAACACCCTCAGAAATTAGCCTTTGCCTTCAAAATTACAAAGTTTTAAAATTTTAATGCCTTACGAAATGGAATTTTAATTATGTGATTGCTACCTACCCTCTGACCATCAAACGAGATTAACTTTTTGCCTTACTGTTTACTGTGTGCGATACAGTTGTTGCAAGTAGAATATGAACGCAATGATTGACGGAACCTATTTCCATCATAATAAAACAAAACTTTTTTTGGGACGCACGCAAAAAACCAAATGAAATTCAAAACATAACCTCAAAGTAACAACTAAGTGTTACATTTGCAGTAAAAACAGTGATGGGGGAAAGCGAAAACAATTTTAATTGGATTTTTAGCTTGGCTAGCTATCGTAACAGAGAGCAACCAAACCGTTCAAACAGCTCCTTCAAGAATAAAGATTTTTACCATCACCCACTCACGTTTAGAAGATTTAAAGTGGTCGCACAGATCGTTAGTTGAATGGCGCCAACCTACTTTAGAGTATTTTAAGGTTCATCACATAAATCACAAAAAAATGAAAAACCAATTGACTTAATGACAGCGGCCGGTTTCTTTGCAGCGTTTTGAGCTTTATCACAAAAATCACAAACAACTAAAAATAACATCCTTTGCAGCTTTTTTAAGGCTTATCACAAAAATCATAAACAATTGAATACTATAAAACCAACAACCCCTCTTTTAAAAGGTTTGAAGTGGCCATCCAGAATGTGATGTTTAATGACGCCAGCCTTCTTCCTTTAAAGCTTTTTGAGGTTTATCACAAAAATCACATGCCCTGTACTACGCCTTTAAATGTTACGCTAGCAATAATTGTAAATGCAGTAAAAGAAGACAAAATTCGCCTTGACTTGCGTGTTGGTCATCCATTATTTGACCGATATGTTTTTTTTTTAAACTTAGTCGTAATTTTATAATCTTAAAATAGCAGATCTCATTTTATATTTCAACAACAACAAAATGGTAGCCAATTCATAGTGTGACATTAATTTTTCGCCATATTGTAAAAAATAATGTAAATATGTCGGCAAAATCATCTTGTGTTTCTTATATTTTATAATCAAATTTTTTTATTTTTTATTTCTTTTTTTTTTTGTATTGTAATGTATATTTTTAAGATTTTTTTTTTTAAATTTTAAATAATAATTCGTAGTAAAAAATATATTTTAGGCTATTTTTATGTTGTTTTCATTGCAATAAAATTATTTATTTTTTAATGACTGTTTTTTTATTTATTTGAATAATTGTTCGTTCGTTCGTTGTCATGATTAAATGATTTCAAGAGAGATCAGTTTTGTATGCATTCGCTGTTGAGAAAGTTTTAACGAATTTTAAATCGGAAACAATATCAGTGGCAAGCAAAATGTAGTTTCTGGCGGCGCAGTTTGTGTCAGACGACTTCAGTTTAACGAAAAATATGATTCCAAATTAAAGGCGTGCATCAAAATGTTGTACCTCGTACACCAGCTAAACAGATTTTAAACTGAAGAAAAGACATTGCCATGTGTAACGGTGCGCCAGAATTCTTATTTTAGGACTTTACACACTAATCACAAGTGTAACGATTATGAGTTCTGAAATTTGCGATACTGCATTGATACGGATACTATTCGAAAAGTTAAAAGAATTTTTAAACAAACATTGAGAAATGATAATGGCGATACAACTTCTTTCTTATTCGAATAAACTTTATCCAAAATAGCTTTATTCGATTAAAACTTATTCGGTTACACCATATCCGATTAAAACTTATTCGATTCAACTTTATTTGATTAAACTTCTTTCGAACAAAATTTGTCCGATTAAAAGTTATTTATTTAACTTTAATTCGATTAAAACGTATTCGATTATATCTCATTCGATCAAAACTTATTTGATTTAAATTTATTCGATTAATCTTTATTGGATAAAACTGCCCAACTTAAATTTTATTCAATTGAGACTTATTTCAGTAAACTTTATTTGATTGAAACTAATTTGATTAAACTAATCCGATTAAAATTTATTCGAATTAACTTTATCTGATTAAAACTTAGTCGATAAAACTTTATTCTGTTCAACTTTATTCGATTAAACTTAATTCGATTAAAACTTATTCGGTTACACTATATCCAATTAAAACTTATTCGATTTAAATTTATTCAATTAAACTTTAACCAATAAAACTTTATTAAATTAAAATTTATTCAATTCGAGTAAACTTTACTTAATTTAAACTTATTCGATTTAAACTTACTCGATAAAACTTTATTCTGTTTAACTTTATTCGATTGAAACTTATTCGATTAAACTTTATTTAACTAAACTTTATTCAATTAAAACTTATGCCTCTATTGTCGTTCTCAACTCAACTCAGTTTGGTCGTCTACGAGTCGACCCAACTTTGACACCACCAAACTGTTTTGTGGTATTGTGAAACACAACTGTTTTCAGTTGAAATTGTTATCGCATTACCAACTTCAAATATTCAGTTTGAAAAAAAAGCAGGCAAATGCATGTCAAAATTAAAAAAATATATTGCAAGGAAAGTGTTTAAAAGTGTTTAATTCGAAAGGAAATAATTTAAAATGTTTATATGTGTCGATTTATTTTATGAAGATGGAAACGAAGATGCTAATGTAGATGTGCTACGCATAAGGAGAAAAATTCCCGACGAATCCAACCCTCTTGAACTACCAACTGCAAAGTAAATACATTCAACATATTATTTGCAGTTACTGTAAGAAAATTTTTTTATAGATTTATTAGCTATTTCCGACTGAGCAAAAAAGCCTTTTGCTATTTGTTGGATGACATCAAGGATCAATTAAAGAAACCTGTACGTACGTCAGCTATACCACCGATATTGAAACTGTGCGGTGCCCTTAGATTTTCTGCTGACGGCAGCTACCAGAAGTGCAGTGGCAACGACTTTAACATAGGAGTAGCTCAATCTACCATGTCATTTATTTTAAAAGAAGTATTGGAGGTGATGGAGCAGCGCGTATGCAGCAAATGGATTAAAACGCAATTGAGTGAAGAGGAAAAAAAGTGCGTCAAAAGTTTGGTTCTTTGAAAAAAGTGGTTTTCCCGGTGTGTTGGGCTGTATCGATGGTACACATGTACGAATTATTTCTCCGCCTAAAAATGTACAGCATCTTTACTTAAACCGGAAGGGATACTATAGCTTAAATGTTATGATTGTAAGATATACATATTTATTTTGGGTATAATTTTGGTTAATTTGTTATTTAGTTGTGTGATTACAGAATGAACATACGATATATTGATGCGAGACACCCGGGGGCTAATCATGATTCGTTTGTTTTTAATTCCAGTAACTTAAAAATTCATTTGCAAAGGAACTTTCAAGAAAATTCATGGATTTTAGGTAAAATAATTTTTAGTTTATATTTTTAAAACCTAGTTTGATTAATTTGTATATTTAAGGTGATGCCGGGTATCCCCTCCGACCATACTTAATGACACCATTTCGAATGACAGACGTGGGTTCTTCACAAGCTCGTTATAACAATTTACACGCCAAAGGTCGAAATATCGTTGAGCGTACGATTGGTGTTCTTAAGAGTAAATTTCGCTGCCTTCTTTCTGCTAGAGGCTTGCATTACTCACCTAAAAAAGCAACTCAAATTGTAAATGTTTGTTGTGCTCTGCATAATATTAGTCAGCACTTCCAAGTAGAATTTCAAGAAGACGAAATATTTATTGAGAGCGAAGATACGACCGCACAATCCATAAACTTAAATGTTGAGGACACAGAACTTGGAATAGGTATAAGAAATAATACAATGCGTTCCTTTCAATCTTAATGCCAGTATTTCATTTATTCTTATTTAATTCAGTCTCAGCTTAACATTAAGAAAAAATTTAACTATAAATAAAGAGTAAAACATGGTTTTATGATTATAAATTAAATTCAGTCTGTGTTGTGGATTTATATATATGTACATTTAAATTTAAAAAAAAATAAGAAATGGTAATGAAAAAATAAATAACAACTGTTCTTGTGGCCAAACTTAAATATAACACATTTCCCTACATACAAGGTGTAAAAAATCAATGCATTACATCCTTTCTCAATTTTTCAATCTTCATTTTTTCACACTCTATCCTAAGATTTTGCAGCTCATTACCTTTATTCATTTGCCTTTCATATAAGACAATTTTCTTTTGTTTTATTTTTAGAAGCTTTTTGTTAACTTCATAGTTCTTGTAAGCTGTTTTTTCTAAGCTCTTTAAAGTTTTTAAATTTGCATCCTGTGACTCAGCTTGCTTTCGCAACAGTTCGAGACGCTCCTGTTCTGGCGAATTGACCCTTCTTCTCCCAGTCGGAACGTTTAATAATGCCTCAGCTGCCTGCTTTGTGGATTCGTTCAATTCCACGGGATCATTATTCAATGCTGGAGCAGTATTTTCCAAACCAAAAGTTTCTCTAGCTGGTGCCACTTGCTCGTTTAAAGACAGTAGCTGCGACACACAATTTTCAAGGCTGTTTAAGCGAATTTCTTCCGAAGGGCCACCTCCTGTCGTCTGATTATTTCTTTTGTTGTTAGCAAGTTTTTTCTTAATACTTGCCTTGTAATGAATCCAAACCTGTGTGAAGTAAATTTTATTAATATACGTACAATATTACAAATCATACACTTACACGTTGCCATTCTGGAGAAGTTCTACTCGGTGGTCCCAAGCTATTTAATTCCACTGCAAATCCTTCCCATAAATCTTTACAAGAACTTTTTGTCATACCAAATTTTGGTTTCCTACGAGCAATTTCTTGATTATTTTCCATAAGCTGAACTAGCCTCTTAAATTGGGATTTCGTTGTTATTTGCAAACTAAAACAAAGTGTTTAAAAATTGCGAAAAATTTATTACAAAAATTGATACTCACGATCTCTCCATTTTAATTTTAATTTTCACCGCTTTCAAAAAAATTTTACTCTAACTGATATTGGCACAACTACAATTAAGCAGTTGTGTGTATTCGACGTTTTTTACGACCAAACTTTAACAAAGTTGAGAACGGCAATACCATGAAAAACACAACTGAATAGCCAACTGCCAGTTTAGTTGAGAACGACAATGCGAAATTGTCAACGACGACCAAACTGCCACAAAAGTGGTGAACCGCAATAGGGGCATTATTCAATTAATTTGATTAAACAATATTCGATTAAACTAATCCGATTAAAATTTATTCGAATAAACCTTATCTGGTTAAAACTTATTCGATTAAAACTAATTTGATTAAACAATATTCGATTAAGCTAATCCGATTAAAATTTATTCGAATAAACTTTATCTGGTTAAAACTTATTCGATTAAAAAATGTTTATTTTTGAATAAATATTTTGTAAGAATATCATGAAATATTTATTTGAAGGAATCAAGCACGAATAAAATTTGCTTAAATTAAATTAATTAAAATTTATTCTATTACAACTTACTTATTTGATTAAAACTGATTCGAATAAACTTTATTCAATTGAACTTGATCCGATTAAAACTTACTCGATAAAGTTTCATTCCTTTAAAGTTTATTCGATTAACATCATCCGATTAAAACTTACTCGATAAATTTTTATTCGATTAAACTTTATACGTTTAAGACTTACTTTCGATTATAACTTTTCTATTAAATTTCATTCGTTTAAAACTTGTGTTTGATTTGAGTTTTGCGATTAAATTCTATTCCATTAATCTTTATTCAATAGAAACTCACTCGAATAAACTTTATTCGAGTCAATTTTTATTTGACAAAACTTATTAGACTAAACTTTATTCGACTTAACTTTGGCGATTAATCTTTATTAGATTACAACTTATTCGATTAAACTTTATTCTATTAAAACTTTTCGATTTAACTTTATTCGAATTAAAATTATTGAATTAAAACTTAATCGATTAAAGCTTAAAACTTATTTGGTTAAACTTTATTCGATTAAAACTTATTTAATTAAACTTAATTCTATTAAAACTTATTCGGTTGAAGTTTATTCGATTAAAATAAAACATTTTATTAAGTAAAACATTTTTCATCGGAAGATAATTATTTTCTCAGGCATGTTCTAGAAAAGTAGTAGAATGAAAGTAAAATGAAATTATAAAAGTAAACTTTTCGTTTTTGATGTTCTGCTGTTCTATTTTCAAATTCGAAATGAACTGCGAAAAAAAGCAGCTGATATGTAACTTTAATTTAAAAAGCAAACTTTGCTGTGTTTATAAAATTACTATTTGTATTGTTTTATGCAAAATTTTTTAAATAAAAAAAATTAAATATACCTTATGAATTTTTTGATAGTATCTATGGTGCAACAATACAATGAGTTCGCAAATGTAAAATTACAGAGGCGGTTTTTGCGAGATCATTCAAATCCCTTGGAAATCAGTGACGCTATGTACATGGGTATTTCTCAGTGGAATTTAAAATAATTACATAGTAATTTTTTTAGGTTTATACAGTATTATCGCATCAATAAGGACGCATTTCGTATGCTTTTAAATTGTGTAAAACCAAGGCTTCCCACATCTTCCATGCCGGCACAAATACAGCTTGCTGCCACATTGAGATTTTTAGCAGAAGGTGGGTTTCAACGAAGCGTTGGGAAAGATAGCGATGTGGCCCTGGGCCGAAGCACCACATGTAAAATCTTAAATCTTGTACTGAGTATTTTAGAAAAACATATTTGCGCGAGGTGGATCAAATTGACTATGACAGACAGTGAGCGTAACTTGTCTGAGCGTCATTTTTTGCAAAAGTTTGGCATACCTGGTGTGATAGGATGTGTTGATGGCACTCACTTTGAAATTACTAAGCCGCACAATGATGGCAACCTCTTTTATAACAGAAAAGGATACTACAGTATCAACGCGATGATTGTAAGTTGAACATTAAAATCAATAGCGCTAGTTAAAAATTCTTTACCCTAGATTTGTGATTATAACATGGTTATAAAAGCAGTCGACGCTCGGCGCCCCGGTTCCAGTAACGATTCTTTAATTTGGAGCGTCAGTAACGCCCGTAATTATTTTTCTCGTTGCTATGACAATGGAGAAAGAGGTATTTGGTTGTTGGGAGATGCGGGCTATGCTCTTCAGCCTTTTTTATTGACTCCAAACAGATATCCTGAAGCTGGTTCGCACTAACATAGATTTAATGAAAAACATGCATCTGCATGTAACGTAGTTGAAAGGACTATTGGTGTACTAAAAAGCCGCTTCCGATGCCTTGCTCATATTTTTCCATACCAGCCTCTAAAAGCAATTCGTATCGTAAATGTATGCTGTGCTCTGCATAATATTTGCAGATTTTTTAACATACAAGACGTGGAGCAAATAAATTTCAGTAATGAAAATGATGATGATTGGGACGAATTATTTACTGATGCTGTAGCCTCTTCAATTAGAGATGATATTGCCAATGGACTAACATAATAGAAAGTCATCAAATGTTATTTTTTTAATAAAACTTTTTTATTTAATAGAACTTAAAAACCACATTCTTTGTACTTCACATTTAATTCATTAAAAACTGAGATCAATTATTACAGAATATACTTAAATTCTAATTTAATAAGGCACAACATTTTTTTTATCACATATTATTTCCGCTTTGGTACTTAATTTTCAATTCTTCCGGCTCTAATTTCCTTCTTTTTATTTGAATTTCCTCTTCTCTAAATTATTCCATCCGAAAATGGTGTCTCTTATTTTCCTCTTGGTTATTTTGCAAAATTCATTTTATTTCTTTTAATTCATAATTTGTGTTCTTCAATTCACGCTTTATATGTTATGATCGTTGAATGGTGTCCTTATTTTCATTTACCTCTTTTAGTTGCTGTGCAATTGACACCAACAAATCAGTTTGGGCTTGCATGAAATCTTCCATGCAGTGATTCCAACTCTTTTCTCTCTGAGGTCTTGCAATCGGAGTAGGACAATTACTTTTGGAGGCTGCACCATCATTCTGCAAGTCGCCGTAATCTGTGATTTCATTTTCGGCATTTGGATCGCCGAAATATAACGCGTTTTTAACGCCTTCAACAACAGTGAAAATTCCGCATAATTGGCCAACAGTTTCCTCTATTTTCGTTAAAATAAATTTGTTAAACGGGCCGCCACCAGTTGTTCTACTCTCTGCACTGTTATGTGCGATTTTCTTTCTGACTGATGCCTTCCAATCCATCCAAATCTGTTAAAATATTGTCAATAACTAAAAAATAAATATGTAGGTACATACAAAGAATTTGTCTTGCCTTTTTCCAACCAGATGTGTCTTTTATTGGAGGGCCGTTACTATTTAAATCGGTGGTAAGTTCCTTCCATAACTCCTCCGATTTTAATCGATCTCCTTTTAAAAAGCTTTTTGCCAGGTCCTCGTGACTTTGCATAATACGCAACATAATTGCATTCTAAGTGGTGCTTTTGTGTTTGCCCTATAGAAAATTACAGATTTCTACTTTATTTTTAGTTTTAACAAGTATATTTTCATTAAAACTTTTTATTTTTTAATTTTTAACCATAAATATAGTATTTATACTAACATATTTTTCTGAAGTTTCCAATTTCACTATTAAACTTAGAAGTATTTTTAAACTACTACTTTTCATGTAAAAGTAGTTTCTAGAACATGTAAAAATCACTGCACTTTTATGTTCGAAAGCAAAAGTAAATGAAACGTCAGAAGTAAAATGCAGAACATCAAACATTCAAATTGAAGTGATATCAAACCACTTTTACTTCAAAGTAAAACGCAGAACATGCCTGATTATTACAGCGATTGAAAAGTTGCGTGTTTTCAACATGATGTCTATCGAATACTGAATTACAATGACAGTTAACCTAAAAAATATCATATTTGTTATTGTTGATATTAATGCAAAGAAATTTTTGATAGTTATGTTGTCTCCAAATCGACATTGTTGACTTGAATGCCCAATATAATATACATTGTTGTGGGAAATCCTGTAAATATGTATGCATGACTTGAAAATGTTTTGCAATATTTATAAGTTGCAAATTAAATAGTTTTCTGTGGGGATTTAACTTATTTTCTAACAAGTAATCTTATAGTACCTCAAGTAAAGTGGATAGCAAAAAACGAAAACAATTGATTAAACTTTATTCTACTAAAACTTATTCAATTAAACTTTATTCATTTTAAACTTAATCAATCAAAACTTTATTCTATTAAAATTTATTCGATAAATGGATAAAAACTTATTCGATTAAAATTTATTCGATTAATAGATTAAAACTTATTCGATTAAACTTTATTCGATTACAGCTTATTCGATTAAATATTATTTAATTAAACTTTATTCAATTAAAACTTATTCGATTAATCAAATTTTTTCGATTAAACATTATTTTATTAAACTTATTCGTTTATTCGATTAAAACTTATTCGGGCAAACTTTATTAAATAAAACCTTATTCGATTAACCTTTATTCGGTCAATCTGTTTTTGATTAAAACTTACGCGATTAAAAATTAATCGATTTAAAGAAGGCATATAGCACTTTCAGAGTAAAAATCGAACATTGTTTTGGAATGCTGAAGGAAATTTCCAATTCATACATTTTGCCGTCAGTTCTTGTGGGGGCTATGCCCTCGTAAAGTTTTTGTGAACTCATGTGTTTGTGCACTTGTTTTTTTATTGCAAAGAGGAAAACGCTGTTTTAAGATTGAGAACATTTGCAATTCGCAATCCACAATGGTTTTTGGGTGCACACATACACTTTAATTAATGCAAATCACGGTTGCAGAATACAGCGCCTATGCTTGACAAAGTTTTGCAAGAGAAGTAAGCAACGACGGTGATTTCTGCTGTAATAATAAAACCAAAGCAGGCGTTGTTGTAATGTACAAAATGAATATACAGTGCGGTTATTTGGTTGATGGTTTTACTAAATGGTTAAAGAAATAGTGAATGTGTTGTGTCTTGTTTGAATTCTTGCTAAACGCTGATGAATGTTTTAGAATTTGATTGGTTTAAAGACTTGCCACAGATAGTTTACAAAATAGTAGTAGATGCCAAAAATGTAGAGCGGTAGTGATTCCGTTGAATTTGTTACAAACGTGTTAGGTTCTGTGTTTGGCTATTAAGAGTTTTTAAATTGTTGTTGCTCGTTTTTTTGTTTGTGCGATAATGTTAACTGTTATACGAATTCGACACAGCAGTTTACAAGTCTAAACAACTACATTTTTCCGCTGGCTCCATTTGCGGCTTCTTAACTATTTTAAGCGCAATCTTGAAACATGGGAACAGATGATTTTTGTGTTTCAGTGGTGCCACTTTTAATTGTATTTATGATTTTGCCAATGTTGCCCTGTTGCAAAAAATTTAATAAAACTCAGCTGGTTTTTGTGTATTTTATTTCATGTAAAATAGTTATAGTGTCTTAATTAAAATATACTTTTTTTAATAAAAACTAAATAAATTTATTTCTTGCATAAATTTGAAATGTTTTTGATGAGTGAATAACTTTGAGGTTAGGAAGTACATTGGCATCTTTTTGACAACTTCATTTTTATTAACACCCATATAAAGTAAAAATATGAGAATTCATATTCAAGTATAATAAAGGGCAAATCTCCGAATAATCAAATAAGGTTTGATTCAATAAGATTTAATCATATAAGATGTCACCGAACAAGATTTCAATTAAATAAGATTTATTCGAATAAGGTTTAATCGAGAAAAGATGTAATTGACAAAGGTTTAATCGAATAAGGCTTAATGAAATAAGGTTTAATTGAATAAGGTTTAATCTGATAAAGTGTAATCAAATAAGGTTTATTCGAATAAAATTTAATCGAATAAGCTTTAATTGAATAAGGTATAATCGAATAAAGTTTAATCGAATAAGGTATAATCCAACAAAATTTATTCGAATTTTATTTTTAGAGAAATAAGTTTTAATCGAATAAGGTTTAACGGAATATGATTTAATCGAATAAGGTTTAATGGAACAAGATTTATTCGGATAAGGTTTAATCGAAAAAGCTTTAACTGAATAAGGTGTAATCGAATAAAGTTAAATCGAATAAGGTTTGATCGAAGAAGTTTTAATGAAATAAGGATTATTCTAATAAGTTTTAATTTAATAATTTTTAATCGAACAAAGTTTATTCGAATAAGGTTTAATACAATAATTTTTAGAGGAATAAGTTTTAATCGAATAAGGTTTTAAAATGTGTTATCTAATTGCGTAAGTAGGTTTTGGATCCACGCCACGTGATTATGGAAGCAAACTCGAAAAGCGAAGGCGTTATGGTATATAACTGTGATTATGTCTTCAATATTATCATTTAAAATGCCATCCACTAATTCAACTTAAAGGATCTTACGCCGTGTTGTGTAAAAAAATTAACAAAGGCGCGACCAACTGCGCCGTTGTTTGAATAAAAGACGATAATGTAACTTACCAACAGGATAAAATAATTTATTTGATATAAATGAATAAGGATACAAAATTTCATTTATATATTTTAAGGGCACCAAAGGTAATTTTATTAATATTATTGAATAACGATACAAAAGAAATAAAATCAAGCAATCCGAAATAAATGCAACCGTTCAGTTCTGATTCTGCCCACTTGTCCAGACGCAACCTCAGCTGAATTCCTTTCCCATGCATTTTTTGTAAGCAGGAAATTTTTTAGCCAAAGCGGATATGCGTGTGAATAATCAAAAATATCAAAAGTGCTTACACTGCCGAATTTGTCTTGTCGGCAGTGTTGCTGCTGTTGTTAACTTTTATAAATGAACATGAATCAATAATCTTTATAAATATAAATACTTTACCTTCGTGATCTCAGATCTTTACACATTCAACAACATCAAACGTGTTTGATGAATCACAAATCATCAAATTATTGAATCAAATTTTTGATTTTGTTGTTTTTTTTTCTGTTGTTAAGGCATTAACAATTTGATTACCAAGATTTTTGTAAATACTTTTATTTTTTTAATTTCCAAAATCAGCTGTTGTAATAATTTTGCTGAAAAAGAAAGTGATTTTCTCTAATGCAAAATTATATTTGATAACAATATCAGGCCACATTTAGTTTTAAGTCATTTATTTTTTTTTTTAATTAAATATAAGTTTTTAGTAAAAATTTTGGATTTTAATAAAGTGCAAAAATAAAAAGAAAAAATATATTTTTTTTAGAATTTCCAACACAAGAATTCTTAAGTTTATAAGTGTTATAAAAAGAAAAAATGGCTGGTAGCTTAAACAATACATACAAATATTAATATTAAATATTAAACTTAATGCTTAATAATTACAAACAACATATTTAGTTTAAAAGTATCTAAATTCGCCCTTCTTACCCAAATGTTTGTTACGTATCCAATCCGCATTGTCGTTGTTTGCTGCCCGTGTCTCGAAATTCTCCTTAAATACAAGAGGAGTTAAATGTGAAATGTTAATTCAAATATAGATAACCAGTAGCTATTACTCATAAAATTGTTCTCTAGTTTTTTTTTAGTATTATGCTCTCTTAATTAGGAAATGAGTACAAGTTTTCAATGGCAGCTGTTAGTGTATGGGGGTAATGAAGTTTATTTATTTATTTTTTTATTTATTTATTTTTATAATTAGTCTATGGATTCATGATCTTTACAGACATTGAAAAAGTAAATAATACTACAAACATAAAACTTAAATTTAGCAATTTAAATATAAAACAAGACGACATTTAACAATATTAACATCGAAAGAAAAAACGGATCAGAGATAGCATTATTCGATCTGAACACTTTAATTACAAGTGGATCAAAATAGCGCGTAGAACAAAATGGAACGTTAAATTCAATATTACTAATCAAAAAATCTGAACACACATGTCCATGACATTTAACATTATTATTCGGCTTTTTAGAGTTGGCAGGCAGCTTTATTAGATCAAGTCTACCAGTGTAGGATACCAGTGTTTATAAATTGGAACCCAAATTATTGAGCCATATTCCATAATAGGTCTGATAAGATAAGTATAAAGTTTTATGGCATATCGATCACTAAACTCCATCGCCCAGCGTTTTGTAAACCCAAGAACTACACGTGCTTTGTAAGTGGCCAATGAAATATGCTGTATAAAATGTAATTTAGCATCCAGTAAAATACCAACGATCTGAAATCACATTTAGTTTCTCAAGTTCACAGGCGCTTAAAATGTTCTGCACGTTTGTATGACATCTTCGGAAGAAACACACAGACTGCTTTTGCAGAAGAATATGATCAGCGGATGATTATATGTTCGAAATATCTTCACGTCGTCTACATATAATAGAACGTTGGAGTATTTAATGGCATTAGGTAGATCATTAATAAACAATGTACCTAATGGCTCACCAGATGAAACGATAATTTCCTTGGAAATAAGTGTGTTAAAATGAACTTTTTGAACTCTGTTTGAAAGATGTGAATTAAGCCACATAAGTTAACTGTTTGTGAATCCCATAAGGTCAAGTTTCCTTATCAGATGTTTGTGGTTAACCTTATCGAATGCCTTACTGAAATCAGTGTAAACAACATCAGTTTGTTTACGTTGACCAAATCCCCGATTGACTAACGTTGTTAACTCCAAAAGTAAGGGTTGAACATCCCCTTCTATAGAAGGAGTTGTTCAAATGTAAATTAATGAATTTTTTATTTTTTACTTACATAAATCGTTTGATTGTTCAGTTGTTAAAATAAAGATTATCGATAAGTTTCTTATTCCTACCGAGAATAATTTTTCCCTCAAGGTGTTTTTCACTTTCTATAGTCTGTAATTTCAATCGTGAGTTATGTCAGGCAGCACATCTATCTACAAATTCACAAAACAATTCCAAACATAACTTACATCAAATAATGTCTTGATAACAATATTACGCCACGCTACGTAACAGTTAACAGCACCATTCAAACCTATACTTCTCAACAGGCTAAAGGTATACCACAATTGACATGGATAAAGACGCTACATTTACATAAAAAAAATCAAACTTTACAAGGAAATATATAAAGGTGACTGATATATTGACTAGACATAATCTATACTATATATTCCCACCATTTTTATACATTTTACACGATATACCCTATCGGATGGGTCGAAAGTTTACAAAACAGACCGACAATCACGCCAAAGCAACTATTACTCAGTTACCAAGTGACCGACAAGAACAGGTGAGAAACAAATTAGCTGACGTACACGAAAAAACAATAAAAAGATAAATCCCAAGAAACAAAAACTTCTACACAAATAAAAGCAAAGCTGCGAAACAATGACCTACTAATTACTAAAGCGGACAAAGAATTTAGAATTACCCAACTGATTCTTTCCAAAGAGAAATACTCAGCATATTAAAACGCTGCAAAACGTTTACTGACAGAAAAGTATGGACCTAGAACCTCCAACACTCGAAGCACAATCGAAAATACAAAAGAAATACATACCAATCAGACCCATGGTAAAGTACAGACCAACGCCAGCACATCATCTACCTAAACATCTCACCGCCCTACTTAAAGGGGCGGTGAATTTAGAAAATACATATACGGTACGTAATATACTAGACCTTGTCTAAAAACTTAAAGATATCAAGATAATCGAAAACACGCGACTCGTTTCCTTTGACGTCAAGGAGTATAGAGAAAAAAAAAACACCAAAGATGGCACATGGCCGAAACCGGTATGTTTACAAACCAAATTTGACGCGGAATAAAATCATACCCAATTAAATCAAACCCCGTCGGAAAATATACGCACAGATCTACATACCTCAATACCAACACAAGAAACCTTAGTTATCGTATACAGCACACAAGACAATTTATATCGCAACCAATACATGATTTAATAACCACTTTTACAACTTACCTGACGGACTCGGCATGGGAAATCCAATATCCGTAATATTCATTGAAATTTTCATGCAACATCTCGAATTACTACACGTAAAAATACTACACGTAATGGAAAAACGCGTAGATGCCATCATATGCATCCTCGAACAAGACAACGTCAAACAAACTCTAACAGACATAAACACAATCCACAATAAAAGTAAAAAACCAACTACAATGCACATTACCATCCACCATTACCTCGAACTACCCAGCATAAGCTAGCAGAACTAAGACATATAATACACAGGCTTAATATAAAATCCCTTACTCCAGATAAGTACAACAAAAAACTAGACACAATTTACAGCATACTTTAAAACAACAGCCTAAACCCACTACTATCGACGAACTGCTTAGACAATGTACAACACTAAAAACGGGAATAAAGAAGACAAAGAGACACTTGATATAGCACAACGACACACGTTTAATTGCAAAGCACCATAAGTATATAGACGAACTAACTAACCTTTTTCACAAAAAAGGTTTACAGACACAGATCTAAAAACCAGCAATACTCCCTGGCATAATCTCAAGACATCGACAAAAACAACTGGTAAATTCAATTCCAGCAGAGTATACAAACACGTTAAATTCTACAATTTGTTGTTAGACTAAAAACACGATGGAAACGGGAAAGCGTTTAACCGAGCGAGAGAAAGGAGAAATATCGGCTTTAAAGGACACTGGACTGCCAATTAGGGTAATAGCCAGAAAAAATGAGCGCTCCAAGACAGCCGTGCAAAATTTTCTTAGGAAGGGGGAGGAATACGGCAATAATAAGAATTGTGGACGAAAACCAAAGGTCTCCGCCAGAGACAAGCGACAAATTGTGGTCAAGCGACAAAATAAGGTCTTGCAATCTAAATGAGCCTCGTTTCACAGTGTACAGAGTTTTGAAGCAATCTGGTGCAATAAAAAGGCAACGAATGGAGAGTGCACTGAAATTTAAAAAGCAGCACAAAGTTGCGCGGGCTGCTTTTGGAAAAGAATATATGGCGACGGACTGGACAAACGTAAGTTTTTTCTCTCTTTTTATAATATGTTTTTTTTTATGTGATAAATCTTTTTCCATATTGTTTTCGGACTAAAAACAATTTAATTTGAATGGTCCTGAAGGCTTTAAATTTTATTGAAGGGATCTGCGCAAAAAACCAAGGTATTTCTCTAAAAGAAACTTTGGTGGCGGATCGTTAATGGTTTGGGGTGGATTTTCTGCGTAAGGATCTTTGGAGCTGGCATTTTCAAGATGCCATATGAAGTCTGCAGAATACTTAGACGTACTGCAAATGAATTTGTTGCCATTCTTGAGATAAAACCAGGACAAAAAATATATTTTTCATCATGATAATGCATCTATTCATTGCAGCAGACAAACTAAATCTTGGCTTGATTTAAAAAATATCGAAGTTCTAAATTGGCTAGCTCGTTTTCCGGAGTTAAATCCGACAGAGAATATATGGGACATTCTCGATAGCAGAATTTATTGCGATAACCGGCAATACAGTAGTATTGCAGAGCTAAAATCAGCTATCATGGAGGCTTGGGACTCTTTGAAAATTAAAGTCGTAAAAACCTTATAGATAGCATGTCTAGTCGAATTTTTTAACTAATCAACAATAAGGGAGGTGTTACACATTATTAAAAGAGTTTTTTTTTTATAAATTATATTTCTGTTTTGTCATTTTGTGAATAAAAACTTGTTTTTGCTTTAATAAACAATTGGTCTCATCTTTTTGCTCATCCTAAAAAGTAAAAAAAAACCTGGACAAAACATAATACAATATTGTTGTTGGCTTTAGGTTAACCGTTATTTTCAATGTTCTATCGTTTCCCATACTTACATTTTTATCTTTGACTCTTTACTACACAGTACAACAAAATAATTGAGTGGTCTCATCATTTCGCTCACAAGTGTACTAACAGAACTAATACAAACTCTCCAGGAGATTGATAATGATGTTATCGCATCGAAAGTGCCTGCCGTTCGTACCAAATAAACAGCCAGAGTAAATACGGGTTTTACCGAAAGGAATGATAACAGGATAGAGAACAAACTGACATTGCCTAACAAACGGAATGTGAAAACTAAAACTAGCAGTAAACGAAAATTTATATTGCAGAGAAAGACTGCACAGAAAAACAACATGTACCCACATCTGCAGTTAATACATCATAGCCCAATAAGCACAAATTTTTTGTGAATTCCAATGTGAAATCCATCCTCTTTCCAGTCTGTTTGAAGTTTATTAAAAAACAGCAACAAATTTGTTTGAAGCATATGTTATTTATGGCGCAGAGTTGATACAAAATCATTGGCGGCGGCGGTGATGACGATTTTATGAAAAAATTTTCAGAGAAATTTTTTTATTTCTAGATTTATTTATTTCGCAGAAGTTTGTTTTCTGTTGTTCGTTTCTTTTCAGTGGTTGTGTTGTGAAAAAATAGTTTTTATTTATATTATATTATGTTACATTACATCCATTATTCCGGATACGAAACACTGCCACCTAAAGAACGTTGCTGAAAAAAAACGCCGGCATCAAATTGAGTCAGCTAAGTACCTAAATGTCAATCATAAAATATTAATGGTGAACAATTTTACAACGCGAAAGTCACAAAGTTTTTAAAGTGAAAATAAAGAAATAAAAGCGAAAATAAGCAAAAAAAAAAATAATAAGGAATAGAAAATAAAACAATATACAGAAATAAAGGAATAAATAAATATAAAGGAATTTATATTTATTTATTCTGGGAAATGAACAACCAATGGGAATGGCTTCCAACGATGTGCACGTCGCTTTAAACGATGAACCGTCTGTCTGTGAGGACACAATTATAAACAAAGATGATACTAAAATTAATTCTGTGGAAGACAGGGGCTTAAAAATACAGCTGGCTGTATGGGCGATCCAACATAACATTGCGAATAGTGCAATAAACAGTTTACTGCAAATCCTTAACCAGCATCATAAGGATTTGCCATCAAATGCCCGAACTTTAAAGAGCACTCCGAAATGTCTACATATTGAAGCTATGGGTTCGGGTGATTTAATGTACTATGGTCTTAAGGATTCCATCACAAATTATTTTCTAAAAAACGGAATGGGGACTAAAACCTTAGAGCTGAACTCTATAGATGATTTGCCCTTAGCAAAAAGCTCAAATCGGCAAATATGGCCAATTTAATGTAACGTAAATGGTTACACTTGATTTAAATTCCACTGCGATTCCATGCTTGAACTCAAGCATTAAAAACAGGTTCGGTTTGACTTGAATCACACTGTTATTCAAGACTGAAATTACACTGTAAAGGTACTGTTTTGTTCGACCGCAATTCAATGGTTAATTTTGCTGGATTAGCTATTGAACTCAACTGTGTTTCAAGTGTAATTCAACGGTGGAAATTGTGACTGGATTTCAAATGTAATTTCACTTGAATTCTAGCCAAAATGCTTATTGGGAGCAGTAGCATAGTTATAAAAGCGACATTGTTATATAATACTAGTTTATTTGCTGTTATATTTTATTTTTAGTGTTTTCATTACTTGCGGTGTTAACAGTCGTTACTGGCGGTTTGTTTAGTACAATTGGCCAGCACTTTCGATAACATCATTATAAAACCGAGTTTTAAACAGTACTGGAGAGTTAATATTAGGTGTGTAGTACAAATAGTTTTGGGTTTAGGTAGTTCTTTCATTAGGTTTATTTTACATTCATTTCAATTATTTAAAGTATTGTGTAGTGCGGTGTAACAACGATATTACTTTGAACAAATTGTTTTTGTAATGTCCCGTATATAATCAAACAATCTTGGAAAAACAAAAATAGTTATTAAAAACTATTTAGAAGATAAAACTCAACGAGAAATAGCTAGTATCGTTAAAAAAAAAACCAAGCAACTGTACAACGACATCATTACGTAACACAAAAAAGACCACAAAATTACAAATAAACACCTGTAAAAAGCTCTAAGTGAGAGATGAAAAGTTTATACTTTGCAATATACAAAATAACCGATTCTTCGCATCTCCGGTCTAAAAATTGCCACAATGTTTGAAAGGAAACAATAAGAAAAGTTAAAGAAAAAACGAATGGCTATGTTACTAGTAGCTCGAAGGAAACTATAAGCCAGTGTTAAAAAAAGAAAGGATTGTTTGGATTTCAAACGAGAGCACCATATTAAAGATTTCTTGTTTTGGAACAAAGTCAAATTAGTATGCCAGGTTGGTTATGTTGGTATTTCCTATCAATATTTTAGCATCGGATTAGCTTATACGAATAAGGTTCCATCGAATACGGCATAATCGAATAAAGTTCAATCGAATAATCGTTAATCGAATAAAGTTTAATCGATTAAGGCTTAATCGAATAACATTTAATCGATTTAGGCTTAATTGAATAAAATTTAATCGATTAAGGCTTAATCGAATAAAATTTAATCGATTAAGGCTAATCGAATAAAGTTTAACTGAAAAAGGCTTAAACGAAAAAGTTTAACCGAATAACTTCTAGTCGAATAAGGTTTAATCGCATAAGCTTTAATGCAATCAGGTTTAAGCGAGTAAGCTTTAATCAAATAATTAATGTTTAATCGAATAAGCTTAGATCGAATAAACTTTTTTTTTAAAGAGAAGTAGCACTTCAGGCAACGATTCCTATTTAGTCAAGTACTGAGCTACATTCTTTAGCAAAGGGATAGAAATGAGATGAGACAGGTGTTGAAAGTAGAAGGATAGTTACGGAAATTAACTGTCGTATAAAACATCACAGTGCCCATGCCTTTATCACTGAGCAGCAGTCAATTTTTATTTTTGTAGTGAAAAAAAAAAACAGCCAAGGTGTTTTGTGAATCGAACCCACAACTTCCAGCCTTATAAGCTAGTACACTACCTACTAGCCTACAAGGGAACCTTAAACTTTAATCGAATAAAGTGCATAAATGATGTAATAATTCCCATGTTTGCGGAACAACAACTACGCTATATTGAACCCACTTACTGTTATATTGGAATTTCTATGCTTCGTGTAGCTTGTTGGTTGCTGTTGTTGCTGCTGGTCCGCATACATGTTTTGGTTACAAACAACTTGCGTCTCGCCATAATTATAGGGAGTAACAATTGTATGGGGCACATGAGCGATTTGTCCCCGTATATTTCTTGCCTTCCACCATTTCCTTGAATCATCAAGAATCTAGTTGACGTGTATAGAAAAGGATGTCCAATCAAATAAACTAATTAATTAAAAAAAGTAAATGCGATAACAAACCTCTAGATATTCACCACGTACAACACTTAATTCTTTATCATTATTAGCGGTACGAGGATATGTAACCAAAACAATTTTAGCACCAGCTGTTTGTAATTCTTCCAGCCATCGTTCAACCATTATATCATCGTCGGAACGTGTGTTGCTGGGCAATTGTGGTGCCGGGTGACTAACAGCAGTGGGAGAAGATGAACTAGCGTGGTCTAAGTTTATACCAGGAGTTGAAGAACGTATACCTCGACTGTAAAGATTTTGTACACCAGCTGTGATTGCCTGTATACCAACAGCACCCACATCTCCACCAGCACCTGATGTTGCTGCTGCTGTTGCCACATTAGTATGAGTTTTATTTTGTTGATGATCACCGTGTGCCGTCATAGCGATTTCACTATAACGATCTGCTGCATCAATGGCATTTTCAAAATTATATTTCTCACTGCCATCATAATCATCATAACTGTCATGCGTAGCCTGCCCAATATTACCTGTTATATCTGGAGGCATTTCACTGCCATTGTCTAGGTGAGAACGTTTATTGCCACCGCCTATAATTGCTGAGGACGGAGGAGTCATGGCAACTTGTTTTTCTAATTCATCGACGATTAAGTAGTCCGGAGACCAACCATCTAGAAAAACTGGATGATAGGAGCCTACATCATCTTTCCACTGATCTCTTGGCACTGTCCAAGCGTCACCTAAAGAACGCCAAAGTTCCGTTTCTTTACTGGTTACACAATTGATAAGCAAATTTACGGCTTCACGTGTTAGCAAAGGATTTATAACTCTGTTTGGTAGCTGTGACTCATAATAAGTATCACTCGCTGCCTCAACTATCAAGGCCAAAGGTGTAAATAAAAAGTGAACCAGTTCGGGAGCATTGGGATCATGTATATGAGCCTTTAATTTGGCCAGCAGATTAAAAGAAAGCTTAAATTTAGAAAATATATCAATGAATTCCTTTTCGTGTGGCGGTCGTGTACGTAAAGTTAAAAGGCCCTCTCCTGGATCTTTTTTCTTTGATTTCCTATTACGTCTTCTTCTTTCAAGCTCTCGTAAGGCTGCTGCCGCATGCTGAAGACGAGCTATAAACTTTTCAATATCGTCGAAACAATGATTAAGTACATTGACATCACGTTCATATTTGTCACTAGAAACTGAACTTGTTTCGTCATTCAAATTAACACCGACAAATCCTCCTCCTTCAACTAAAGCACGTGAATCATGTACACCACCACCACCAGCGTGTTCAAAATCAGTTTCACTAACACCCGTTGCTATATTATCATTGTCTGAGCGAATGCCATAAGCCGTTTGTTCTTTACTCGATGAACGCTGCTGATAGCTGCCATGCTGTTCAGTATTTCGTGAGTGCATTGGCTTATTATGTCCCCCTACACCCACAAAATTATTACTATTAGCATCCATATATGCCTGTGAATGAAAGCTGCTATTATAAGGTACTTGTTGTTGTTGGTGGTGCTGCTGCTGTTGTGTGGTGTGGCGCGAACTGCCTTGAAATATCATAGCTTCACGTTGCTGTAAATCAAAGTTACCTCTTTGTAATTTTTTTAAATCCTCTACCAAATGTACCGCCAAAACACTTTGTGACTAAAAAAAATAAAAAAAATTAAGACATTAAGAGCTAGCCCATCTAATACATTTTTGAAAAAGTAACGTATATACAACAACACATGGGTTTGGGACTCAATTCTGAGAATTGCACGTGAAAGTAGGCCTAAAAATAAGAACTTTTACATCATTCGTTTTGTCATGTTTTTTCCATCCAAATCCAACAAATTTGTGGGATAAGTATATATATGACATGTCTGCGGATGTTTTCTATCGTGTACGCCATCAAACTTTGAATCCTACACTACAAATGACTGTAGAAATTTACAATGACACATTATTCATGACAGAATCATATGCTTTATTGATGGCAAATAAGATATTGTCGTGTTTGGCAATAACAGCATATGCAAAGAGTTAGAAATAGAACAACAGTACAACATTGAAGCAGTAGCTAAAACAAATCAACAACAAAGAATTGCGTACGACACTTTAATAGAAGCTGTGAACAGTGGGTCTGGTGGAATTTACTTTCTTGATGCTCCCGAAGCGACCCGAAAAAACATTCTTAAAGCAAAGCAATGTTTTTTGGCGAGGATCATACCGCAAAATACTGCAGCTCTAGCCTTGACTTAATCTGGAATAGCTGCGACTCTACTAGAAGGCGGGCGAACTGTACATTCTGTCTGCAAATAACCGTGAAATATGCAAATCAACGAAACACCAGTTTGCAACATTACCAAAAATAGCGCACTGGCCAAGATCCTAGATCCTACTGGTATGCGAATAGATTATTCGGGACGAATGCACAATAGCCCATAAAAGGTTACTGCGGAATGTACTGGACAACACGTTGAACGATTTTCGTGACAACTACAATATATTTAATGCAGCCATGATACTGTTGTCAGGTGATTTTCATCGGACTCTTCCCCGACTTATTCCCCGATCAACTGTTGCTGATGAACTAAACTCATGTGCCTAAAATCAGAAAATTTGTGGCGGCACGTAAACGCACTCCAATTAACAAACTTACATGTGAGTATTTTAACAACAAAATTAAGCTGCAAATGTTTTTTCGAAGCGTGTTGTTAGACATTGGACACCTCGACCGAATTTATCACAGATTTCTGCGACCTAGCGCAGCAGTTCAATAACCATAATTGGCTGGATGAACCAGCAGTATTGGTGGCGAAAAAAAGATGCCAATGATCTCAATGCGACCATTCAGGATTTTTTTCCGGGACAGTTTGTTTCCGGTAAATCAGTTGACACCGTTACAAACAAAGATGACGTAGTAAACTATCCCACGAAGTTTTTTAATTTACTAGAATTGCTTGGACTACCATTTCACAATTTGCAGTTCAAAATAGAATCACATGCAGACTGCGTAATGGAACAAGATTGGTTGTGAAAAAGCTAATGAAAAACATCATTCAGGCAACAATCATAAAGGGAAAATAGAAAGGAGGGAATGTCTTGATCCCACTTATACCACTGATTCCAACGGATTTACCATTCGAGCATATACATCAGTATAAAAAAAATAAATTCCATAATTTATAACCTTATTAATGAACATACCTGAAAAATATGCATTTCCGACCGTGATCCACTACAACCTGAAACAATAAATACTAAAATGTTATTATATAATTCCATAGCATCCGTGGACGTAAATGCTGTGGGTTCTAGTATAAGTGATGCGGGGAATCTTTCAATAATATTCTAAAATAAAAACAAATGTTTCGAATTATTGAAATGATAATGCTCCGAACACTTCCTAAACTTACTCCTGTCTCATAATCCATTATTAGCACCCAACGATAATCTAAACATAATTGCATTTTTTGTGACCAAATCCCGGTTGTTTTTTCTAACTGCAATAAACGTCTCATGCCGTCGGCCGGATAGACTATTCCCGAGTCTTTATTAACGGTAAAAGTAGCCAAGTGCTCTAGCAAGTATGTGGGCTTATCATGTATTATGTCACTGTCATCATTACGCGCAACATTTCCCCCACCATCTTCGCCACCACTACGTGATTCACGATCATCACCTGAATAAAGTTGATGGCTACTAGTATCAGTAATGGCCGCTCCACCGCCATTCGAATGTGGATATGACATTTTGGATGGAATTTTCACAAATTACCGCAAGAAAAGTAAATTTTTGTTGCTCCAGTCTAAAATATTAAAACCAAAACATTCAATTTAAAAAAAATTATTAAAAATCCTTTTATCACTTGTGTTTTTAAAAATGCAGTAACATCAAAAATTATACAAAAATCAAGTAAAAATGTATTTCTATTTACCTGTGCAAATTTGAGGCTAGAAGGGCTTAAAACAAGCCAATGAAAAGTAGAAATATGGGAATTAACAACGGGCAAATGTCCGAATAATCGAATAAGGTATAACTAAATAAAATTTAATCGAATAAGGCTTAATCCAATAAGGTTTAATCGAATTGGATATAATCGAATAACATAAAATTGAATAAGATTTAACAAAATAAGGCTATGGTGAATAAGATTTCATCGAATAAGCTTCAATCGAATAAGATTTAATTGGATAAGATTTAATTGAATAAGATTTAAGGAATAAGGTTTAATAGAAAAGGTTAAATCGAATAAGGCTTAAACGAATAAGATTTAATAAAATAATATTTAATCAAAGTAAGGTTTAATCAAATAAAGCTTGATTAAAAGGGTTTAACGAATAAACTTTAATCAAATAAGGTTTAAGCAAATAAAGTTTAATCGAATAAGGTTTCATCGAATAAGGTCTGATCGAAGAAGATTTAATCGAACAATGTTCAATCGATAAAGGTTTAACGGAATAAGATTTAATCGAATAAGGTTTGATCGAATAAGAATTAATTAAATAAAGTTTAATTGAAAAAGGTTTTATTAAATAAGGTTTAACCGAATAGGTTTAATTAGAAGGGTTTATTCCAATAAAGTTTAATGGAATGGGGATTTATCGAATAAAGTTTTAAATATGGTTCAATCGAATAAGCTTTAACTGAATAAGGTTCAATCTGAAAAGACTTAAACGAATAAGGTTTAATGGAATTTCGAATTAGGTTTAATCGGAAGGGTTTAATCCAATAAAGTTTAATGGAATAAGGATTTATCGAATAAAGTTTATTCGAAAAAGGTTTAATGAAAAAGATTCAATCGAATAAGGCTAAATTAAACAATGTTGAATCGTATAAAGTTTGCCGGATTGAGATTTCATCAAATCAGGTTTAATTAAACAAGGCTTAATCGAATAAGGTTAAATGGAATAAGGTTTAATCGAATAATATTCATTTGAATAAAGTTTAATCGAAAAGTTTAATTAAATAAAGTTTCAAAGAAAAAGGCCTAAACGAATATAGTTTAATCGAAGAAATTTTGATCGAATTAGGTTTGATTGAATAAAATTTTATTGAATAATAAAGTTTAATCAAAAAAGGTTTAATCGAACATGGTTCAATCGACTAACATTTAATCAAATAAAGTGTAAACGAATAAGATTTGACCGAATAAGGTTTAATTAAAAAAGGTTCAACCATGTAAGGTTTGATAGAATAAGGTCTGATCGAATAAGGTTAAATAGAATAAAGTTTAATCGCAAAATTATTAATCGAATAACGTTTTATTGAATAAGGTTTTATCAAATAAGATTTAAACGATTAAGGTATAATTTAATAAGATTTAATTGATAAAGGTTTAATCGAGTAAAGTTTAATTGTATAAATTTCAACCGAATAAGGTAATCGAATAAGGTTTGCTTGATTAAAGTTTAATTGAATAATTTTTAATCGAAATAGTTTAATCAAATAAAGTGTAATCGAATAAGATTTAATCGAAAAAGGTTTAACTAAATAGGATTTAGTCGAATAAGGTTTAATTGAATAAGATTTAATCAAATTTCAGTCGAATAGTAACATTAAATATTCATCGGTAAACGTCCTTTGGCTTCACAACATTTTGAAGCGTATTACTTAATAAAAAATGTAGGTATTATCTGGAATAATTTTTAAGCTAATCAAAAGTAATTGTGCTAGATTCTGTTAAATATAAATATTTATAAAATATTTGTGTATACACTTTTCTTTTTCTGAAGATGCCACCCAATGCTGTGGCGATATATTGAAAACAAAAATAATATTTATTTAATTTTTATATAAAGAGTTTGGACTTGGAAATTTTTTATAAATATTTTTCCTTGATTTATAGAAACTTTGCCAAGTTTTTTGAAAATTTGTCGAAATTATTAACAATAATTCGTGCATTAAGTAACTTCCGTTCGTTGATTGATTGAGGGAGATATTTAAAATATTTATTTTTAAGACGGACAAATGGTTTGCCCAACCAAAGTGGCTTGGTAGTTTAACAAATTTCTTTACTCATTAAATAGTTAGGTGGATTTTGGTTTATGGCCACGCTCGTAATAAAGCAGTTGGTCTGTCTTTTTAAACACTGGAAAATTTTTTAAAGTGCCAACACTGAAACGCAAAAAGCAGCAGGTTCATATTTTTTAAGTTGTGTATTTGTTTTATTAATTTTTATTGTGATATTTGTTTAATTTTGCTAAATTTTAGATGAAATATATGTATGTATACTGATTTTTTATTATTTATAATGAATAATAATGTTTATGATGCCGCTGCTGCTCTCAAAATTAATTAATTAAGACAGACGGCGGCATGCGCAGCTGCCGGTGGGCTTTCAAAAGATGTGCTGTTGTACAACCTGGTGTGTGAAAAGTGTTTAGTGCATTAAAAAAATATATTTCTGTAGTTGATGTTGACAGGTAACAGGCGAAAATAAATGAATTTGCCGTTACTACCATTTAGTCCCAATTTACATTGGGGAAGAGAGGAACTCTTCCCTTTACACACATTATTTACAACAAACTAAAGGCCGTGTCAGATAAAACTTTTGCTTTGCGTTGCGTCAGAGTTTCGCTTTGACATTTGAGTTAAAATGTACGTAAATGTATGAAAGTTGCCACATAAAGCGCTTTTGACGCAGCGCAAAGCGAAAAGTTAACCAACATTCAACTTTTTGCGCGCTTTGTTTGTGTATTTGTGTGTGGGCGTAAACAAAAGTTTATTGTGACATACACCACTTGATTTACGCTTTTGCTTTAAAGATTCAAATGTCACGCAAAGCAACAAAGTTTTATCTGACATCGCCTTAAGAATTGCAGCGGCAAAAATCGTCCAATGTAAATTAGGACTATGTGAGCAATTTGCCTTGTTCAGTTGTTTGCATGTGTCACTACATACATCTGTTAACGATTCGCTCTACATACAGCTTTTTTTTGATGGAGTTGCCTTGATCTTACAGTTAAGAAGCCAGAAAATTTTTAAACTTTATAAGATTTTAAACTACTTATTGTTGCATATTTTATGCACATATTTCAAAACTATGTTTGCATGCAAATAAAAAGATCAAAGGAAAATAAAAATATTTTTATTATAAAATTATTCGCGGCTTTCAGTTTTCAATAAATGAATTCATAAATATTTTAATAACACGTAGATGTGTATGGGTTATAAACCTTAACTAAAGTTAGTATTTTTTATACAATTAAAACTTTTGTTTTTTTTTTTTTTTGTTAGTTTTAGTAGGAATGGTAAGGTGACATATGCATGCACAAACTTAAAACAAACACTTAAAATAACACGTAATCACTACTTACTTAGCAAAAGAAAAGTGGTTTTTTGAAGAATGTTTAATATTTTAATTATTGTATTTATGCAATTTAATAATTTAATTATGAAAGTATTTGCAAATACAACTGTCAATTATATTTATGTATAAAATATTTCTGCAATAATTAGAGAGAGAGCCCTTTCGAGTATGCTTGCTCTACTGTATTTACTATCTTCACAGTTTTCATTTTAAGCTTAGTTTTGTATGTATGTACATATACACATTCATGCATACACACATTAGAATTTGCTCAAAAATATTACTTTTTAGGTGGCGGCCTCTTGCTTTCTTTATTTTTTTTATAAAAACCATACATCACTAATAAAAAAACCAATAATATGTTTGGCTCAAGTCTTTTTAATTTATTTATACTTTTTTATTTAATTTACATTGTCAGCATAACACCACTTTCAGCATTTATTACACACAATTCAATTCTTCAACCAATTGGTAATAACTTGTACCTTCTACAATTTTGTTGTTGCACACTTGTAACTCTCTTCATATGCATACGAGCACAAATATAAGTATATTGACAAATAAACAACAACAAAAACTGACTGTTAATGATATTGCTAACAACTGATATTCGCCTGCCTGTAGACACAACAAGTTTTGTTAGTACTAGAAACATCAATATTAATTGTCTTATGTCGGTCAATGTATCCACCAAACAAACGAATAACAGCACACAAAAAACGCCATGTAATGTTAACAAAAAACGTTAGCAAATGTCGATTTATTCGTTTTTTAATACTAAATGCCTGTCAGTTTGACCCAGTTTACATTGTGCAACTTTTGTCGCTACAACTCGTACTTTGTTGTTGTAAATAATGTGAGTAAAGAGAATAGGGGAAGAGAGTAACTCTACCACTATTCTCTTTACACACATTATTTACAACAATAAAGTACGAGTTGCAGCGACAAAAGTTGCACAATGTAAACTCGGTCTTTTTATTCAACAGTGACAGGAACCAAAATATTTCTTTTATTTGTACTTAAGTATTGAACAGTGTTACCAACACTTTATAAGTAACCAACTTATTTAAGTCCCAATTTACATTGGACGATTTTTGTCGCTGCAACTCGTAGCTAACTAATGTTTATAATTGTAGTAGAAACGAGTAACTAAAACGAGAAAAAGAAATCGCTGGATTGAAATATATTTACCACAAATAAAGCAGATTCCTTATAATTGACTTATAAAATTTGCACTTAACATTTGCTATTAACCGCTTTATTGAAAAGAGCGGATATATAGTGGCATCCTAAAAAACAATGAGAAAAAGCAAGCAGCTATACATACAATACGTACCCACCCCTAAACAAAAATAAATTTGACAGCCGCAAAATACAAAAACAAACACAAAATAAATAAGAAGTAAACTTTAAAAATTTGCAAAATTTTATTTAAAACCTTAAAATTATTAAATTAAATTGTACTATTTGAAGACATTGGTTGCTGGAAAATAAACAGAATTCAAAACAAGTTGGTAAGTATTAGCTGCAATTGAAATGTTCATTACTTTTTTAATAATAAAATTTGTTTTTTTTACAGGCACTTATATAGATGTGGGAATTACTTCTGCGGCTGGTGGAAAACAACAACAATTACTTTAAATGGTAAGTGTTCCTGAAAATAAAGAGTGAATTACATTACTATAAAAAAATCTGTTTTTGTTTACAGAGCCTTACGTAGATGTGTAATTTATTTGTGTGGCTGGTGGAAAAAGACAATAGTACTCTGAATGATGAGTGTTCCTGAGAATAAAAAGTGAATTACATTCCTATAAAAGATCTGTTTTTGTTTACAGAGCCTTACGTAGATGTGTAATTTATTTGTGTGGCTGGTGGAAAACGACAATAGTACTCTGAATGGTGAGTGTTCCTGAGAATAAAAAGTGAATTACATTCCTATAAAAAAATCTGTTTTTGTTTACAGAGCCTTACGTAGATCTGTAATTTATTTGTGTGGCTGGTGGAAAACGACAATAGTATTCTGAATGGTGAGTGTTCCTGAGAATAAAAAGTGAATTACGGGCTGGTGATAAATTATAAGAATTTCTGAAACTAAAACTAGGTTAAGGATAACTAGAATTATACTTTTTTAAAACTGGTCAAACACAGATGGTACTGGACACAAGTTTTGGCTGGCAAAAACACATCAAAGAACAGCCCTTTTAAGAGCTATCAAATATTTTGAAAAAGAGATAAATTCAAATTTAAAAGTCCTTTTGAGGGCTACAAAATAAAAATTTTTTACTGAGCAAAGATGAAAATCAGCAGAATTGGACACCAATTGGTAAGTATTATCTGAAAATAAAATATGCAGAAAACATGAAAAATATGCAATTAAGATAATTAAGAAAATGTTTTTCTTATTTTATCTCCTTTTTTTAGATATTCCGTAGCCCTTAAAAGAGCTTTTGTAAATGTTGTGATTTTTTTCGACCTTGTCTGGTCTAGATCCATCATGTTTTGCTATAAACGGCATCACCTCTTGTAGGATGTGGCTCTTCACCACGCATAACGGTCTTGAGTAAGGAGAATGCCGACTGCATGCATATAAACGCTTCGTACTTGAAATGACACCTAAAATGCGAAGCCACTCGGCACGTCTAAAAATTAAATAAAGTTATCTGTTTAAAGAAAGTTATTGTTAACTTGTTGTGTTAGTAAAAAGGAAATAATTAAATCGCGATTGCTGCATATTTGTAGAAATAAAAGTAGATGAATAAATAAAGCTTTACCAAGAATAGTCACAAAGATAAAATGTGCAACGTGAGAAAAAGAACAATGTAAAATAGATTTAAGACCCAAAATAGATGAAATTTACAACTTATAACTATTGCAAATAAAAAAAATACAACTGGCTTAAATAATTTTATTACAAACACCAATTACATAAAATCTTCAAATATTTTGTATTGAAAAAAATGCAGTACTAGTTAGTAAATTTTTAATGTTTCTGCAGCATAATACGTTTTTAATTGTAATGTTTATGTAGTTATAAATAAAGTAATTTAGTTTTAAATTTTATATAAGTATTTGTATTTTATTGAACGAAAAAAAACTTAAATTTTTTAATTTATAATTAAAAACAAAGATATAAAAGTATTTTTAACGTAGACATTAAACATATAGAGTCAATTTTGTAATATTTAAAAAACTGCTTATGATGTGGAACGATTATCTGTAGCCCCTGTTGCATTGCCTTGTACTTGTTGCTGAGTATGTTTGGTGCTCCTGCATGCTTATTGGATGCTTCAATTGGTTATTTGCTTCTTTGCGTTTGACTTCTTCATTTGGAAAATGAAAGATGAATTTTTGTAAAAAAAACTCCTTAATTGAATTTTAATTTTCCGTATAAATTATTGCAGATTCTGCATTGAAGGGTCCACAACATATTACCTTTGTATTCTTGTTCAATTCTTTTTATATCCACTTTTAAACACATAACAAATTAATTGTGCCCACATGCCAATTGGACAAATGAAAACAGAGGCATTTTTAATTTCTTAAAAGCACATTCTACGTTTTAGACAAAAAGCATTCTGCAAATTTTAAAATGTTCACAATTGTTTTCTGTTTTTCACAACGATCACAAACCAATTGAACATTATTTAATTGCCAAATGGAACCACACACGGAAATACACTTGTTTTTTTCTAAACGAACGTTCGTTACATAATAAATAAAAAAACTTAAAAAAAAACTTACCTTGTCAGATTGTTCGGGAAACGGTGGAGTTTCTTTACGTTTGGACAGTTCATTACACATTTGCGGCTCCTATAAATAAGATAAAATGTTTTATTAAGTAACTTAAACTTGTTCCTTAGAAAGAAAAATTTTTCCTTAGGAAGAAAAATACTCACATTTTTTAACCTTCTTCTTATCTCCTTTGTTGTTTTCTAACACCTCTGCATACGGATTCACTTGATGTATTTTTGACTAGCAAATTGGCGCAAAAATTAAAAAATTATGGCTAAATACCAAGATTTTCTAAATATTTCGGCCAATTTGCATAAAATTGTAAAATAAAAATGTAAACAAATAAACTTCATTAACACCCAATTTACATTGTACGATTTTTGTCGCTGCAATTCTTAGTTTATTGTTGTTAAAAAGGAGTGTAAAGAGAATAGGGGAAGAGAGGAACTCATCCACTATTCTCTTTACACCCCTTATTTACAACAACAAACTAAGAATTGCAGCGACAAAAACCTCCAATGTAAATTCGGACTAACTCTTTTATATAAAAGAAACAGATGCATAAAAATTGAATAGCATGCTGTCTTGTAAAAACAAGAGTTAACTGTGGCGGGCCACTTGCCGAGATTTTTTCTCGTGTCCCATCTAGTTTATTTATGGTTAAAATTGTTAATCATAGGTGATTTTTAATTTTATATGAGAAGGTATATTAAAAAGTGATATCCTCAAATACAACGCCCAAAAGCAGGCAAAAATTCTTGCCAAAACACACATATATAAACAAGAACAGTAATAGCTAGAAAATTAATATAAAAAATATGTATTTATTGGCATGCTGCATCAGTTTGCTAAGTTTTATTTAAAAGTAATTATTTAATTAATTTAAGGCAAATTGGTGAACATTAGCAGAATGGAATTGTTATCTTTTGTGCTGTAGTTTGGTAGCTAAAACAATTCGTTTTTTTTGATAGGCAGCACTAAGCCACAAATAAATTTCTTTTGCTTAGCTGGTGTAAAATTGGCAGCACTGAACTCAAGTTTTTAAGTATTGGCTAGAAGTAACATGTTTTTTAGTTTTTGTACTAAAACAATTTGCTTTTCGTTTACAGCAACTTGTCTACTAAAGGCAAAGAATTGTTTGGCTGCGGCATGTGAGATAATTGTACGCAGTTGTGGTAAGTTGACGCTAGAAGTAGAAATAGAAAGTTAATTGATGTTTTAGTAACACAAATTGTTTTTTTGTTAACAGACTTAAACTCAGACACTAACTCAGCTTATTTCGTGTGAGGCAATGTTTTTACTTCCTTATAAAAAAAACAACGACGAAATTGCAATTTAACAAAAAAACTTTTCGCACTCAATTCTTTGTTCGCGCTTCTTCGTATAACAATTCAAAAATTCGGAAACATTATTACAGAACTTAAAATATAGCAACAACAAAACCACTTGCGCAATCGACATCACAGCTTATTTTGTGGGTTTGCACTCTCGAGAAACATACCTTTTCACAAAATTACCTCTCGTCTAAATAAATTTTATAGGTGCCCCTGTAGGCCAGGAGGTAGTGTACTAGCTTGTAAATATGGGGGTTGTGGGTTCGATTCCCAACGAAGACCTTGGTTTTTTTCACTACAAAAGATAAAAATTGACTGTCGGTGGAGCTGCTCAGCGGTGAAGGCATAGTCACTGGTCGCTGTTGCTGTCTTTATACGGCAGTTAATTTCCGACTATCCTTCTGCTTTCACCACCTGTTTCATCTCTTCTCTATCCCTTTCCTGAAGAAGGTAGCACGGTACTTGACTAAATAGGCATTGTTGCCTGAAGTGCTACTTCTCTTTAAAAAAAAAAAAAAAAAAAAAATTTTATAAAAGTAACTTTTGACAGAAGTACCTTTTGAAAAATGCATTTTTTGAGAAAAATATATTTCGACAAAAGTAACTCTCGAGAAACATATGTACCTCTTGACAAAATTACCTCTCGTCTAAAGTAAATTTAAAAAAGTACTTTTCACAAGAAGTACCTTTTGAAAAAAAGTATTTTTTGTGAAAAGACCTTTCGACAAAAGTAGCTTTAGAAAAAAGTAGTTTTTAACAGAAGTACCCTTTGAAGAAAGTACTTTTTAAGATAAGCACCTTTCGACAAATGTACTTCGGTTTAATCGAATACAGTTTAATGGAATAAGGTTTTATGCGAATAGTAACTCCAACAAGAACTTAAAATGTTCATCGGCAGACGTTGGCTTGTTTCACATCTCGTCAATGCAGCGTCATTCATCAGAGCGTCAGTTGCTTATGGGCTGGTCGTGTAATTCCAGTCCCAGAGAAAATAATCCAGCGACGTTAAATCAAAAGAACGAGACGACCAATTAATATCCAAATCGAGAAATTACACAAGAAAATTTCTTATGCAATAAATGTAACCAAAAGTTACTTAAGTCCACATTAGCCAGTTGTGGCTAAAAAAATTGTTTATTATAGTTTGTTTGGGCAGAGAATTTATGATGACGGCTTATTTCCTTGTTCATTTTCGAAAAAAAACTATAGAGCGATACAATAACGCCTGACCACGAACCTTTTACCAATTTTTGAATTCAGTTTAGCTCTTTTTCAATTTTCTCTAACAAGTGATCTTTGCAGCAGAAACCTCATGGATGTTGGGATATTCGTTTTCATTATAGAGGGGCTCAGTTTTTCTTTTATATTTAATCGGAATTTGTGACTCAAATGTGGCGGCATGTATCATATTGTTGTGTGCATGCGTTGGAGCCGCACACAAAGGAAAATAGATGAATGTATGAAATAACTACATCCTAGCTAAAAGGGACGAAGACTAGACATTCTTGAAAACATGGAAATATACAAAACAAAAACTTTTAACAGTAACATTATAAACGAACAGGTAGCCACGACCTTAGACACAATTTTCAGACCACTAGAACTAGTTATGCACACGAACAAACGAAAAACACCCTCAGACGGACACTCGTACCTAGATAAAAAGAAAAGACGGAGATGCATAGATATGAACTTAACAACAGAACTACCTAAACGCAAACACTGACTCACCAGTACGAATCACATCGCGGCTTGACAATGATGTTTTCACATCGAAAGCGCTCGCCACTAACTTTAGGAGAACAACAGCCAGATAAGACGGGAAATAACAACAGTGCATATGATTATATCATGATTCTGCAATCATTTGTAGTGTAGGGTTCAAAGTTTTACGGCGCACACCATGCAAAATATCTTCGGACATGTCATACCTTATACTTAATCCGCCAATCTTTTGCATTCGGGGAGAAACATATATTTGAAATCGCAGTATAGCGCCATCTATTAACCAAAAATAAAATTGAAGGAGTCTAAATTGTCAGCTCATTTCACGTCTAAACACCAAAAAAAATTTAACGAGACTAAATTGTCAGCTCATTTCACGTCTAAACGCAGTAATAATAATAAGACTAAAGGAGACTAAACTGTAAGATCAGTTTAGTCTAAACAAAAAAATAAAATTGAACGAGACTAAATTGTCGTATCGTTTCACGTCTAAACACATATAAATATTTGATAGCCAAGTGTCAATTTTAAACAAAAGACATCAAACATTTCACTATGAATATTTGTATGGGAAAATTAAATATTCGTTTTCGATATTTATCGTTATTGATTATGTATATTTCTTGATGTTTAATTTTTCCCTGGACATTCAATAATAATTCAAAATAAAGATTTGCCAAATCGAGTTTCAGCGAAACTACCGAACAGCAAATAATTTTTATATAGTAGATAGATTTATGTATTTATATATTTCTTTTAAGTTCAAAAGGCATAACGACTTTCAAGTTTATTTATTCAATATTTTTTAGAAACTTCTTGATTTGTTAACAGACACAATAGGTTCTGCGTGGTAAGATTTACATCTGTACCTAGCTGTGTAAGCTATAACCAGATGGTGTATCATACCTCTATGGATGAAATGTAGCGACAAATAGCTGAACTGTGGGGCTTTACTGATTCCCGTGGAAATATAATGGATTGTCCAGTTGCCTCCTGCTAGCCTATTAGGAGACTGGGATCCTTTTTACCCCCGAAAACACATGTAATGACGGTGGGATTCCGTCAAAACATATCAATGTGCCGCCAGGGGGGATTGATGTATGGAATTGCACCATTGTTTTAAAAGGAAAACTAGCAAGTAACCTATGGAGCGTCCCTTACGGAAACCATACTGTTGCTCGCTAAGTAAGCTACTGGACTCCAGGTACATCGCAAGATAAAAAATAATTATACTTTTTATCACTTTAGAAAGTCTGGAATAAGTTGCAATTAGGCAGTAATTTTCAGGTGTTAGCCTCATCCTTTTTGGAATCGGCGTTACATTAGCAACCTTTCAACATTTGGAAACTCACCGGCATTAGACAACGTGCAGAAAAGTTGTTGATGTTGAGATCTGCTAAAACTGCTTTTAACTGCTCGAGCTTGAAACAATATCTTCGGCATATCTTCATCTTTTTATAACTTAATCTAAGCATTCACGTAACGAAATATCTTTATTTTCGCAAGCTACACATTCAAAATAAATTTTCTGCACGCATTTGTTTTCATAATTTAATGCTTTCGTTGGGAATTAGTTTAAGTGGCAACACACACACACATACGATATATCCACGATAGCTGTATTTACAAATATTATTGGTTGTAGTAAATTCCTATTAACGAGCATGCATACGACCATAATAAAATTTAGTGTTTTATTTAAGATTCAGACTTACATGATGGAATGGGTTGGAATGGGATGCCAATTTCAAAGTACCTGCCCAATATTCATTAAATATTGACCTAAAAGGTTGTAAATTTTTAATAACATAAAAATATAAAAAAACAAGCATTTCTTCATATAAATGATATTCAATATTTCGCTTCCTATTCCTATTTCGTTTTCTAATGCCAAAAAGCAATCACATTACAAATGCTATTCGGCATAAAATTGGGAGTATACAATCAAAATTGGGTTTGTTGTAGAAGTCAACATTATTTTGTTTGAAAAGAAGAGAAAAATAACAATAAGTTCAATAAATATGTCCTTCCATAATGACTGTGTATGTCCATTAGGAGGCAACTTATTGTACTAAAAAAAACTAATAATGAAAAAGAAAGTATCCCATAAAATTTAACTGCAAATGCAAATGTTTCGACTTAATTAATAAATGCCTAAGCTGAATTCATTACATATTGCTGTTAAATATGTTGTTATGTCTGGGTTATCGTTTGATAAAAAAATTAAAGCTCAATGCTTGAAATTTAATTATTTGATAAGCAATTTACTTTCTAGACTCAAATTTGCCCACTCAATATTATTTTAATATTGAGGATGCAAGGCATTATTCGAATCGTAAGGCCACCACACCTTGGCCTATATTCAATTCTTCCTTGCCACAACCCTTTCTTAATCCTTGCAATAGATAATACTAGACAATAATTTTTTATTAACCAAACAAAAAGAAACTCAAAGTAATTTATTCGAATAACGTTTTAATCGAATAACGTTTTAATCGAAAAAGTTTTAATGTAATAAGTTTTAATCGAATAATATTTAATCGAATACGGCTTAATCTAATAATCGACTAACGTTTAATCCAATATCGTTTAATCGAATAACGTTTAATGGATACGGTTTAATCAACTAATATTTACCGAATAAGGCGTAATCGAACAAGTTTTAATTGAATACCGTTTAATCGAATTCGGTTTAAGCGACTAAAATTTAATTGCATAAGGTTTAATCGCATACGATTAAATCGAATATGACTTAATCAAAACAGTTTTAATCAATTTTATTCGATTAAACTTCAATCGAATATAATTGATTAAAACTTGTTTAAACTTCAGAGACTCACGGGCTGTCGTTCGATCAGGATCATTCGCCTACGAGCACAGCTTATGAAAGCACCTCAGCCTTGTTAACAGAGTCCATCACATTGTTCTATATATTTATATACGTACCACAGCTAGAGCCTTGTAAACAACCCCGTGTAACAATGTTTAAGCTGTATAGCTTGCATCTACCAATCAAGCGTTTGTATCAATGTAACGCCACTAACCTATCAGGAACCCGAATCCATTAAAGATACTCAGACGTAATTACAAAGTCCACAAATTTGCCAGAAAGTTAATATTCCTGGGCCTCAAATTTCACGATAAAAATAAAAATGTATTATTTAACCTTTTTATTTGTTGCACAATATTTTGACAAATTTTAGTGTGATAAATTTTAGGAGCCATTAGTGTGCTGTATTCCACTTTAAAATTGACATATGCTTTTGTTGATATTGGACTTTAATCACAAATTTAAGGGCGAATGAAACACGGCTTCTCGTTATATTGGCTAATAAATTTACTTCGAAATTTTGCAATATGAAGAACATTTCGAAAGAGAGTTACAATTGAAACCGAAGCAAACATTTTGGCCCATACAGTTAAGAGGCACCCTAATTAAAAAAAAATGTAATTGTAAGTGTGTTTGTAAGTGTGTACAGAAGAGAAGGAATACCATTTCCTTTTTATCATCATAATTCACTGTTAATGCCTTTTTTGGGATTTTTTTAAAAGGTACTTTTTACACACTCACTCCCCCAAACCCAAAACCAAACACATGAACAATAAAAAACTTTTGAGTACAAAAAAAGCACATGTTTGATTGAACCGTAATAAATATAATAAATATTTTACTGGATGGTAAGTGTAAGTGCAAGCGTAGGCATGTGTGTGTGTGTTTGTGTGACTTACTTTTTAAAATTGAAACAGAGACTCAAAAATTTTGATGTACGGATTTTTAGTATTAAGATCTAAACTCCCCCCCAACGCATGAGACTAAATGCGTTTTTGGTTTGTTTCTTGCTTTAAGTGTGAGCGCACGTACGTTTATTTGTTTGTTTGTGGTTCAAAAAGAAGTCAAGATTTATGAGGAAATTTGAAAAAACACACACACACAAATGTTTAAAGTTTATTTTATTGTTTTGAACTGTTATTGTTGTGGTGGCACGCGTCATTGCCTCTTCTTGTCAGTTGATGATGGTTAATTGATTAATGATGGCTTTATATAACAACAACTCATATATAAACCAGGCTATAACATATCAATATGTGTACCGTTTCATATTTTCTTTTTTTAAAGGACAACAACAGCAAAATCCAAAAGATATTTCTGTAATACATGGGTTAACTTGTTATTAGAATTCAGTTATAACTTGAAACACTTTTGTTAAATATTCGTTTAAACTTTATGTGAGAATTAGGTGTCTAAAAATACTATCTCTTTTTAATTTCTATCGGGACGTTCCATTGCAAAGGGTGGTTAAATTTTAAGGGCCAATGTTGATTTTGAATAAAACACAATTTATTTAGGAAATTATTGTATGGAACAAAATATCGGCCAAATCGACCGCCGCAACTTCTCCAGCACACCTCCATCCGATGGTAAAAATTATCTCATCCTTTAGCTCTTGGATTGTTGCTGGCTTATCAACGTAAACCTTTTCCTTCAAATAACCACAAAGAAAAAAAGTCCAACAGTGTCCAACTCATATGATCGTGACGGCCAATTAACATCGCCACCACATGAGTTAACACGGCCATTAAATTTGTCGCGCAAATGGGCCATTGTTTCGTTAGCTGTGTGGCAAAAGTTTATTATCATCTCACGATAGCTGAGCACCATTCACAGTAACTGCCTGACCGACTTCATTTTGCAAAAAATACGGGCTGATGATGCCGCCAGCCCATAAACCGCACCAAATAATCACTCTTTGTGGGTGCATTGGGTTTCGACAATAACTCTTGGATTATCATTTTCCCAAATGCTGTAATTCTGTTTTTTATTGACGAATCCGTTGAGGTCAAAATGTGCCTCATCACTAAAGATGATGATTTTCTTTGAAAATTGATCATCCATTGTTGCCATTTCACGCCACCATTCTGACCATTGACAATGTTTGAAATGGTCAAGAGGCTCAATTGCACCTTGTAAGCGTATAAATGAAAGTATTAATACATAATGTTAATCAATGACGAGCGTGAGAGGTGCAATTGTTGGGCACGATGACGAGTTGAGGTTGAGGCTCTTCAGCCGTCACTTTCGCGAACAACAGCAACATTTTCTGCAGTAAGAGCTGTATGAGCATGCTCAAATTTTTGGACGATTTTTCACAAAGTGCACCGTATGCATTTTGATTTGAATGACCATTTTCATTATAACCCTGAATAACTTTAACGCGTTTGCTCGATTGTGTAACTTTCCATAGTTCAAATTAACTTAGTCTATAATTGAGAAATGTCAAATCAAATGCAGAAAATAACGTAACGTTTAGGTATGGTTCACATTCAACATCGGCCCTTAAAATTTAACAGCCGATATATACGCAATGAAGCTGTCGTGTTTTACTAGTGCCAGCAACAACTAGGCACATATGATCCTGAATTTAGTTGTCTCTGAGTTATATTCAGGATCAGGTCACGTCTCTTGCATTTTCGGCTTCTGTATAGAAATCCAAACGCAGGAAGGGATAGATCCTTAGCTGGCTTCGATTCTATTTCAGACTCCATATCGAAAATTCTCGACAGTCGCCCGAATAGTGAAATTGTTGTTGCTGGTGATTTCTATGTCCACAACCGTTCTTGGCTTCGCCATTGAAGCCATACAACTACAGTAGGCCAGTATGTTGAGTTATTTGTCGCGCACAACCACCTTGTGCAATTAGTGAATGAGTCAACAGACATTCTTTGTGTTGAAGGGTATCACAGTTATACGCTCGACGTTTTTCTAACTTCACATTTCCAAAAGTATGAAATTAGTGTTTGTGCACTTCTCGACAATTCCGAACACTGCACCATCTCCGCCTCCTTTTTACATTCAGAACTTCACAACGTTTCGAAATCAGCTACTGCCCGTTTTATTCTCTTTATATTTAATTCCAAGTTACGAGTCGGCGTATTTTTCCGCATCTTGGGAATTATCGAATTTGGTTATGATACTAAAACCAGGCAAGGATGCCACACAGGCGTTATTATATCGTTCAAAAAGTTTGCTGCCCATTCTTTTTAAGATGTGTGAGTAAATGCTTCTAGAAAGTTTAGTAAGACACACACAGATGGTAACGTAACAATTTCCGATCATAAGTTTGGATTTCGAAGGCGACATAGTACTATTCAACAAGTGCACAGAATTACCAATTTATTTAGATGTGCTTTCAAAAATAAACACTATTGCTCTGCGCTGTTTATTGACATATCTCAAGCTTTCGACAAGGTTGGCACGAAGGTCTTTTATTTAAGATCACGCAGTTGCTACCCGAGAGATATTTTCAAATAAAATTCAAATCTGCAATTTCTTCGCGTAGAAAGATAACCGCTGGCGTACCGCAAGGATGTATACCGTGGCAATTTTTATCAAATTTTTTTCCGCTGATATGCCTACGAGTGAAATGACTCACACGTCTACCTTGGTTGATTATACGGCTTTTTTGACTATCCATAAAGAGTCGTCATAAGCCCATGTTAATGAGCTGAAAAGTTGGCTACAAAAGCGGAAAATAAACATTAAAGCTTCTAAGTGCGTCCGTATTACGTTCACACTGAGGAGGGAAAATTGCCACTCATCCTGATTAATGGTGTAAGAGTGCCGGAAAATAACAATGTAAGATATCTTGGCATATACTTGGACCATCACCTTACGTGGTCCTACCATATAGCAGATAAAATCACACATCTGAAACTAAGATCTGCACAACTATAATGGCTTATTGGCATTAAGTCACCTCTTGACTTAGGTCTTAAGATACTTTTATACAAGGCAGTAGTACTGAAACCTATTTCAACGTGGACGTAGAAAAGCTCCAAAGAAAGCAGTCTAAACGTCTCAGAATAATAACAGGTGCACCATAGTATATCAGGAACAACAACATCCATAGGGATGCGTGATATGATTTACGTCGGCACCTAGCGTGTGTATGCCATAACTCGACTGTGGTCAAACCACTTGGGCTATATAATGCATGCGCCGCGCCCTAGGAAGCCGAAGACTTAATTCTAGCAACAAGATTTTCCCAGTTGCAAATTCGGAGGTTTCAAAGCAGGGTCGCCAATCACTACTCTTTGCTGAAGAGCTGGAGGCTATTCAATTCCTGGTCCAGAACACATTACAAGCATGCTCACTGGATCCGGGTCATTCAGCCATTGTTCTCAGTAAAGGTGAGATGATCCTGGCCCCTTAATCAAAATTCATGAGGGCCACGAACTACAACCACCACAATACTCCCGAAGGGCCGACCTCAATAATCAGACAGAGAACAGCTAAAAAGCTAAAGAACCAATTAGCTGAACTCTGGGGCTTACTGATTCCCGTTGAAATAACGTGGACCTTCCAGTTGACTTCCTGCCAGCCTTCAGGGGACTGGGCTCCCGTTTTTCCCCCGTTGACACATGTAATGATGGTGGATTTACATCAAAATATATCATTGTTCCTCCGGGGGCGGAACATCCATAGGGATTACGTGATAAGATTTACATCTTCGCCTGGCCGTAAGTCGTAATCAGATGGTAGATCATTACCAGTGTGGATGAAATGTAGCGTCACCCTAGAAGGCTTTCGGATACGTATATCCTCCGGTCACTCCTAGTTGCAGCTTCAAAACCCGGAGCAGGCCGCAGCCTTCACTGCTTGCTGAAGAGTTGGAGACTATCCAACTCCTAGTCTAGAACGCATGAAGCTTAATATAATTAAGAACACGACGGCATTCATACCCACTGGACCTGGACCATTCATTGTGAATGAACTCAAACGAGGGCCTCGAAATACATAGCCACCACGATACTGCCGAAGAGCCTAACTCAATAATCAGTCAGAGAACAGCTAAATGCCTAAAGAGACAAATAGCCGAACTCTGGGGCTTTACTGATTCCCGTAGAAATATGGTGGATTGTCCAGTTGGCCCCTGCTAGCCTGTTAGGGGACTGGGCTCCCTTTTACCCCCGCAAGACACAAGTCCAGATGATTGTGTGAGCCATTAAGATTCATAATGTGCCCCCGGGGGGAACATCCATAGGGATCTCAACATACCTTTCTTTGGGGAGGAAATTACAAAGGCAGCTACCAACTATGTAAGAAAGCTTGGAACTCACCCTAATCGTCTCGTCAAAGACTCACTTTCATTTGACCACTGACCTGTTGAGATAGATGTATAACGAGCAATTTTTAGTTGTCGACCGCAGTGGCAGTAGCAACTTTTTTCTTTTAGATTAAGCTTTGTAGAATTATTGTTAATTTCTTAGGGAAAGATCCAATAAATAAATGAATTGAAAAAAAATTAAAAGGCTCGTTGGGAAAACCTCTCTAGGAAATTTAATTGCTTCTTAGTTTAATCAACGTGTAGAAATGCAGTCAGATCAAGAGAGGAAGCATTCAGTATCGTCGTGTGCCAATGTACTAAGGTGTGAAAAAAATCTGTACGATGAACGCCTTCTGACGCTTTTAAAGAATGACCAAATATTCACTGACCCGATTGATAAAGCTAACCTTTTGGCTGGTGTATTTGCAAATAAATCTTATTTCGCTCGAGTTTGACAGAGTATCCGTTACTATGCCAAAGATATTTTTTCGAGCTCGAGCGGTTACGCACTATACGAGTTGTTATAGATCGATTTTCATCAGACGAGTTGAAGATTAATTCAAGGGTACCGCAAAGCTCCGTTCTTTCTCCTACCCTATTTCTTATTTTTCTAAATCCTTTCTTAGTCAAACTTTAACTCTTTCGCAAATGACAGCACCATTTGTCATTCGTTCATTCGTATTCATTTGGTAATATTCCGCACCAGACGAAGGTGAGTTTCAAAAGGCACAATATGAATAAAACGCTCAATCACGACCTCGCAACAATCGGAATGCGGTCGTATGAATAGAGTCGATTTTAATGCATTTAAGACTCAATGTTGCACGCTTACGCATAAATGTGTGTTCGCAAGTGGTGCTGAATCTAGTACTATGGGTGATATAGGTATTACGGAATCGGAAGCTCTTGATGTTTTTGGCATGAAAATTCAGTGTGATGCTCGATGGACTAAACACATTTTTCAGGTTTCTAAAGAAGGTTTCAAGTGCCTCGGTTTTCTAGAATGATGTAAGAGATACTTCACTCCGATCTTCGTACTATTTATACCACCTATATCCATCCAAAAATGGAATACAACTCTCATGTATGAGCCGGTGCCCCAAAGTTGCTTGAGCGCGTACAAGAGATGGCCAAGAGGGTCATTGGCGACAGTATGGTGTCCAATTCTATTGATTCTCTAGAGCACCGACGCAATGTAGGATGTATTTCACTGTTTTATCGTTACTACAATGGTAAGTGCTCTAATGAAGTTAGGGAACTTTTTCCTGCTACTCGCATACTTTTGAGTTTAACTCGATTTTCGTTGAGATCGCGTCCATTTTGGTTAATTGGCCAGTGAATCGCACTACACATTGCAGGGGAAATTCGATGTTCAGCAGAACAGTACGTTTGTGGAATATACTCCCTCCAGAGGTCTTTCCTGTCTATTTCAATGCAGGAATGTTCAAATCGAATGTCCACAAGTACTACTCCCTCTATTCTCCTCCCCATGACCTAATTTCCTAGTTTGGGCACAACGCATTGCATGTGTTAAAGTCATCGCCTGAGTACTGGTCCAAAAAAACCTTATTCCAATAAACCTTATGCGCCTACGTTTTATTTGAATAAAACTTATTCGATTAAAGCTTACGCGATTAAGCCATATTCTATTAAACGCTATTCGATTAAACTTTATTCGGTTAAACCTTATTCCATTAAATTTTATTTGATTAAACATTATTCGACTAAACCTTATTCGATTAAATCTTATTAAATTCAACCTAATTAAATTAAAGCTTATTCGATTAAACTTTACCTGATTACACCTTATTTGACTAAATTTTATTTTATTAAAACTTTTTCGATTAAACCTTATTCGGTTAAACTTTGCTCGATTTAAGCTTATTCGATTAAACGTTATTTGATTAAACCTTATTAGATTATACCTTGTTTGCATAAACTTTATTCGATTAAAACTTATTCCAAGGAATCGTTATCCGTTAATCGAATAAGGTTAAATCGTGTTCGATTTAACCTTATTCGATTAAACCTTATTCGATTAAACTTTATTCAATTAAAACTTATTCAAATGAACCTTATTTAACTAAACCTTATACGATTAAAACTTATTCGATTAAACCTTATTCGATTTTTGTTCCATTAAAACTTATTGGATTAAACATTCGATTAAAATCGCATTCGATTTAACATTATTCGATTAAAACTTATTCGAATAAACCTTGTTCGATTGAACTTTGTTCGACTAAATCTTATACGAAAAATATTAGTGGATTAAATTTTATTCAATCAAGCTTTCTGCGGTTAAAACTTATTCGATTAAACCTTATTCGATTAAAGTCGTATTCGATTAAACTTTATTTGATTAAAACTTCTTCGAATACCCCTTTTTTCATTAAGCCTTATATGATTATACTTTATTCAATTAAAGTCTTAGTCAATTAAGCCTATTCGATTATATTTTATTCAATTAAAACTTTTTCAATTGAACTTTATTCGGTTTAACTTAATACGATTAAAACTTATTCAATTATATCTTATAGGATTAAACTTTGTTCGATTAAAACTGTTTCGTGTAAATCTTATTAGATTAAAGTCGTATTCGATTAAAACTTATTTGATTAAAATTAATTCGAATAAACTTTATGCTATTAAAGTATATTCGATTAAACATTATTTGTATTAAACCTGTTTTGATTAAACTTTATTCGATTAAATCTTATTCGATTAAACCTTACTCGATTTAAATCATATTCGACTAAACCTTATTCGATTCAAACTTATTCGATTAACTGAAGTATAAATAAAATTATATTTTAAACAAAAACTTCAGTTTAAAATAGTAAAACCATTGCAGTGCGAATTGGGTAATTCGATTAAACCTTATTTGGTTTCCATTAGTTATGGAGTAAATCATGTTAGATAAAAATTTATTAATGTATTTAAACATTTCTTAGACAATTTACTTCCTAACCTTAAAAATAAAGTTGGCTGGTTGATAGAGATAATACAGTATTTTATTATAAAAAAGACGATTTAAAGAAAATCTTTTTCTTTAGAGAGAGAGATAGAGAGAAAGAGTAGCTTTGGTACTAATCTTAATCCTTACCCACAACAATGAACGTTCCTTCTATTATATCTGGCATTAAATAAAAATCAGAAGACTGTAATTTAATAATTTTTATAATTTTATTATTTTATAATTGCAAGGAAAAATAATGACACTCACTAACGTTTACGTAAGAATATATGTATACGCAATACGTAAGAACATAATTAATCTAAGCTTAAATTTAAAATGATATAAAAATACAATAGTAATAATAAATAAAACGACTTTGTTTGTTTAATTATACGATCTCTAGTACTAAATGGCACAAAAATTACTTTGTATATTAATTAAAATATGTATTGTTTGCTCGAAAAGAATAAAAATTATGTTGTATGTATGTGTGTGTATATGTGTCTGTATGTGTTTATACGTATGCATGTGTGTGTGTGCACTTGTCGATTTAAGTGTGTATTATGTGTTTTTTTTTAACTCCATATTCAAAATATTATTTTTTTCTTTTAAATGGATTTTTACTTTTGCCGTTTTATAACGCCGCCATAAATAAATAGCATGTACATCCGGTACTGATTCTTTCCTAGTTTTAAATCAAAGTTAAACTTTGATTTAAAAAGGAGCCATAAAAACTCGACTAAAAACCACCATATATTTGTTTTAAAGGTTTCGTACCCGAAAGGTAAAACGAAACGCTATTGTTAACGCCTACAATGTTTTCCTGTCTATTCATCTGTCACTATTCGATTAAACTTTATTCAATTGAAATTAGTCGATTAATCTTTAGTTGATTAAACTTTACTCGATTAAAAGTTATTCGATTAAACTTGATTCGATTAAACGTTATTCGATTAAAATTTATTCGTTGAAAACTTTATTCGATTAAACTTCAATCAATTAAAACTAATTTGATTAAATCTTATTCGATTAAACGTTATTCGACTAAAACTTATTCTCTTTAGCTGTATTCGATTTAATCTTATTCGATAAAACTTTGTCCGATTAAACCTTATTGGATTAAGTTGTATTCGATTTAAACTTATTCGATTAAACTTTATTCGATTAAACCTTATTTGATTAAACGTTATTTGACAAAAAATTTATTCGATTAAGCTGTATTCGCTTTAAACTTTATTCGATTAAACCTTATTCGATTAAACGCTATTTGACAAAAATTTATTCGATTAAGCTGTATTCGATTTAAACTTATTCGATTAAACTTTATTCGATTAAACCTTATTCGATTACATTTTATTCGACTATAACTTATTCGATTAAGCTGTATTCGATTTAAACTTATTCGATTAAATTTTATTCAGTGAAACCTTGTTTAATTAAATCTTATTCGATTAAACTTTATTCTATAAAACGTTATTGGATTAAAATTTATTCGCGTAAAAGTTATTCGATTAAATTTCAATCAATTAAGACTTATTTGATGAAATCTTATTTGATTAAACCGTATTTGACTAAAACTTATTTGATTGAGCTGTAATCGATTTAAACTTTATTCGATTAAACTTTTTCGATTAAAACTTATTTATTTAAAACCTATCTATTAAACTTTATTCGAATTAACTTATTCGAATAAACCTTATTCCATTGAACAGTATTCGTTTAAAACTTATTAGATTAAAACTTGGTCGATTAAAATATCTTCGATTAAACCTCAATAGATTAAATTTATTTGATTACACCATATTCGATTCAACTTTATTCAAATTAAATTTATTCGATTAAACCTTATTCCATTAAACATTATTCGTTTAAAACTTATTGGATTAAAACTTAGTCGATTAAAACATCTTTGATTAATAGAATTAAATTTATTCGATTAAACTTTATTCAATTAAAACTTATTCGATTAAACTTTATTCAATTAAAACTTATTCCATAAGAAATTTTCCCTTCGCATAATTTATACATTTGCCGATGTCTATTGTTCGATTTAACGCCTCTGCTTTATTTTCTCTGTGGCAATTTGAAAGGCCGGGCTTACACGAACAACACACTAACAGCTGACTTGTAAATGTGCTTCAAAATTTTAAGAAAAGGGCGGACATTTGCGTGCCAAAGGTGGACATTTATTCCCATATTTCTGCTTTAGATTGGTATTAACAAAACTGAAGTTGTTAAAAAAGGTGTGCGTTTGAAGCGAATTTATTTATATATTATATTTGCCCATTTCCTTTATATGGCTTTTGTATGGTTTTATATGGTTTTTGCAATAGAAGCAGAGAGAAAAGAGACATTCTATTAACTTACTGTATTGTAACTGTAAAGCAAACATTTTTTTATCGACTTAAGTATGTTATATCAACAAAATATTTATTTTGTGTTTTGGACAAACAAACATGTTCATTTTATACTAATTGTTAGCTTGTGGCTAAACTTTTGTCCATAACTGTATGTTTGCTTGTAATAAACGTCTAACGTTCAAAAGATATGTTCAAGGTCGGTCAAATATTAAGTTAAAAAAATTTACCTGGTGTTTTTGGTATAGTGAATTAATGTTTGGTGTTGGTGTGTATGTATGTGTGTGTGTGTGTGGCTAATAACCTATATTTACATATTTGTGTCACACGCTTAATCTGTTTTATTTTGAAAAATTAAGCTGAAATTAATGGCTTTGTACGTTTAGTGACGACTTGAAATTGTGTGTTTAAGTGGGTGTGTATGTGTGTGTGTGTGGGTGGGTGTATGTTTGTGTGCCAGTGTGTTAAAAAGTTTTCAAATTCTTTAGATACTTTTATCTCATACTCATACTCGTCGGTATGTATGTATTTGATGTGAGTGCGCGATTGTGTCATCATTCATCCATTTGTAAAGGATTTTGCTGTTTGTTTAATTTTTAATTTTAATTTAATTTTATAAATTTGATTATAAATTTAAATTTTTGTTGAAGCACTCAGTCTTCGTCCCGAGCTTCAAAGCCAAGTGCGTTATTATTTTCGCTTGAAAATTCCAGCTCTGATATACTTTCTGAAGGATAATAATTGCTATTGCTGCTGCTGGTTGTGGGCGTGTTTCGATCAACTAAATTTGGATTACATTGTTCCATATTGTTAATGCCGGCGGCGACGGCTGCAGCAGCAGCTGCAACAGCTACCGCCTGTCCCATATCTTGTAGTTGATAGGCAGCACTAACGGCAGCTTGTACCTCATCTTCGCATTCGGGGGAATGATGACAGGGCAGGTTAGAACCTGTTATATTTGAACCGGGTGAGCCGGTGCCACGACACCACAGCTGTCTCATTTCTGCACGTCTATTGCGCATCAGAACTTTATATTCAGAAATTCTCATTTTTTTGCCATCCACAATACAGGTGCGCTTCGGCCTTGGTCGGTATCTGTAATCGGGATGTTGTTCCATATGCAGCTTTGAAAGGCGTGACTGTTCCTCGTAATATGGCTGTTTATCGGCATTTGACATGGCTTTCCAACGGGCTCCTAGAATTTTCGATATATTTGAGTTGTGCATATCGGGGCAGGCTTTAAGAATTTTCCGACGTTCATCTTTGGCCCAAACCATGAAAGCGTTCATGGGTCTTTTTATATGCTGTTTGCTGTGATAACTATGACCATGACCATGACTGTGTTGATTGCTGTGTCCATGTGTGCTGCTGCTACTTGTATTGTCACGGCTATTGCTACAACTCTCACGTAAATTGGAATGAATGTCTTGGGGCAAGAATGTTGCAGGCGTATGTGTTTGCTTGCTCACATTAGCAGGCTTTAGTTCTTGATGAATCGATGATGATGATGGACTAAAGTGATCGGCCACGCGTTTACTAGCGCCACCTGTTTGATGATGATTATTTGACGAATCTCGACTGCTGCGTGTAACACGTGTCACCGCTATATTTTCAATATTATTAAACTGTGCTATCGTGTCGGCATCTTGTGTTTCCTGGTTATTCCAAATGTGTATGGCAACGAAATTTGTATCGGCATTGGAAGATGATGACGATTGCCAGTGGAGGGCTGAATCACAGTTTGAGACGGGTGTAAGGCGGTCATTTTCTCGTTTTATTAAAATGGCGCTATTAATTGCCACATCAACCGTTGAACGTGGTGAATACTTTGGTTTTGATAAATTTAATGGGGCATCATCTGCAACATCATCTTCCTCATCTAGGGACTCTTCTTTGCCCATTAAAATAACCTCCTCCTGCGCAGAACTATTTGATATAGATCTTGGACTGCCGGTGCCATTTGAGCTGGACATTAGGTCCGTGTCATCTTCTAAAGATGTATTAACATTCATCTGTTCAATATTATCAGTTGGTGGACAAGATGTTGGTGAAGAACAGGCGCTATTGTTGTTGTTGTTATCATTATTATTTACATTATACAAAGGTGTCGTGGGCGGTGTTGCTGTATTCGCCACAATATCCACGAAATTTAATTCCGAACTTAGATTTTGTAAAACATTCTTACTGCCCATATTATATTCATGTGGCAACGCTGTGCCATTTTCGTTAACTGCTGTGTTATTACTGTTAATCAGTTTACTAGGAGGATCCGTTTTATTGGTATTACTGTCGTTATTAACTGCTACAGCTGCCACCGCTAAGGCGGCCTGCAAATGGGCCGCTGCTACAGCTGCCGTTGACCACATTGGTTGCATTGTCATCTTATTGTGTTGCGAGGCATGTAGGGCGTGCGTATGAAGTACAGTTGGTAGATTGCTAGCTGCTGCCACCGGTAAATGAGAATGAGGTGGTGGTGGGGGTGGTGGACGTAAAAATGAGGGTAAAAATGGCACAATTGCTGTTGATGGCGTTGGCTGTTGTTGTTGTTGTATTGTTGTTAGTGTTGTAAAACTTGTCTGCTGGGCCACAGCACATATTTGTGAATTAAGTTGATGCTGTAATTCTTGGAAACAATTCTCCTGTTGCTGTATGCACTCTATTTGTTCCTGGTTGTGATGAAGATTTCCATCTAAATTTGTCATGATTTCAAACTGAGTCTAAAATATAATAAAATATTGAGATGATAAACAATTACTATTTGTTTTTGTTTTTGTCTTTTAAACTAAAAAAAAATATGCAAGGCAAAAGGAAATTTTCTCGTGGGTCTACAAATTTATAATGTAAGTTTGGACGACATATGGCAACACTTTTTGAGGGTAAACGACAAGCCATCAAACAAATTAGTTGGATGTAACTCTCAAAACCTTGAGATTATACTTTATTCGTTTAAAACTTATTCGATTAAACTTCATTCGGGTAATTTTATTCGATTAAAATTTATTATTTACCTTTCCTAATTCACTTTATTCGATTAAATTTTCATCGATTAAACTTTGTTTCGTCAAAATTTATTCGTTTAATTTTATTCCATTAAAACTTAGATTAAACTTATTCGATTAATCTTTATTCGATTGAACCTTTTTCGATTAACCTTTATTCGATTAAATATCAGTTGATTCAACTTTATTTGATAAAAACTCAATCGATTAAACTTTTTTCGATCAAAACTTATTCGATTAAACTTCAATCGGGTAATTTTATTTGATTAGTATTTGCCTCACCTAATTCACCTTATTCGATTAAACTTTGTTCGATTAAATCTTATTCGATTAAAACTTATTTGATTAAATTTCATACGATTAAACTTTAGTCGATTAAAATTTATCCTGTTAAACCTTACTCGATTAAAACTTATTCAAATAAACCTTTCTCGATTAAATCTTATTTGGTTAACCTTTCTTCGATTAAATATCAGCTGATTCAACTTTATTTGATAAAAACTCAATCGATTAAACTTTTTTCCATTAAAACTTTTTCGATTAAACTTCAATCGGGTAATTTTATTTGATTAGTATTTGCCTCACCTAATTCACCCTATTCGATTAAACTTTGTTCGATTAAATCTTATTCGATTAAAACTTATTTGATTAAATTTCATACGATTAAACTTTAGTCGATTAAAATTTATCCTGTTAAACCTTACTCGATTAAAACTTATTCAAATAAACCTTTCTCGATTAAATCTTATTTGGTTTACCTTTCTTCGATTAAATATCAGCTGATTCAACTTTATTTGATAAAAACTCAATCGATTAAACTTTTTTCCATTAAAACTTTTTCGATTAAACTTCAATCGGGTAATTTTATTTGATTAGTATTTGCCTCACCTAATTCACCTTATTCGATTAAACTTTGTTCGATTAAATCTTATTCGATTAAAACTTATTTGATTAAATTTCATACGATTAAACTTTAGTCGATTAAAATTTATCCTGGTAAACCTTACTCGATTAAAACTTATTCAAATAAACCTTTCTCGATTTAATCTTATTTGATGAAACTTCATTCGATTAAACTTTATTCGATTAAAACTTATTCGATTAAACTTTATTCGATTAGACTTTATTCAAATCAATTAAATTTTATTCGATTAAATATTGTTACAGTATATCTTATATGATTAAATCTTATTCGATTAAACCTTATTTGACTTAGCTTTATTCGATAGCCAGCTGTAGCTTGTTTGCGCTTCCGCTCTTTGTAGAAATAAAAATTTATTATTTACAAGAAATCGACTTTTTTTTACTTTTTATTCGCAATTAAAATAATTGCGAGAAAAGAAACAAATTTTTTCGGAAAAACCTCACGGGAATAAAAATCGGCGACGCCGCACACTGGGGATTTCGCGGAAAAAAGTCAAATTGTCAACATACTCTTCATGCATTATGCAATGATATTTTGAAATTTTAGGCTAAATGGTACAATCAAATCAAAAAGAATTACTCCGATCTGACTGCTATTTTTTTATAGCCCTCTTAAGCTCACTACTTGTATGTTTTACTGAACCAACTTAATTTAAACCTAAGAATTTCAAAACGAATATTATTTTATTATGTGAGCTAACGTTTTTCTTTTTATTTTTTATTTAAAGTAGGATATGTCAGTATACTAAAATTGAAAAAATAAACTCTGCAGAGACTTAAGTTTTTTTTGTTTGTTTATTTTTATGAACATATAAAAAAAATCCCTTTTTTTCCCAAACATTTGGACCTAAAATTTTAGCCATACTTTCCCACAGTTGGAAATCGTTACTAATACAGTTAAACCTCGATTAACCGGCTCGCGCGGGACCGGGACTAGCACGGATAATCGAAATACACTGTTAATAGAGGTTTTATTAAAACGTATAAAATTTCATTTTTTTAAATTGTTTTTATTCAAGAATTCAATTTATGTATATATTTATAGATTCAAATATACCACATATTTTAATTTAAAACATACAACTATTCGTTTATTTAAAATATTCTTTTATATTAGTTTGTTTCATTGTTTTTAATTGTTCCTTAAATAAATGGTTTTGAATACGATGCATCTGAAGTTTATCTGTTTCTGATATAGCTGGAGAATTTTCTACGAACTTTAACAAAACATTACAGGCCTCTATTGCCTGTGATAAAGTTGGAGTTTCAATTTCAGTATCTTCATCTTCGGAATTTGAGCTATGATCACTCTCCTGAGCTTGATTGACCATGTCAATGATTTCATTGTCTGATAAAATAGCAAACGGCATAACATCAGTATCGCACTCCATCCACTCTGATAAATTATCAATGGAACAACCAGCCGGTATTTCTATATCTGATTGTATTTCAGGACGGCCACTTAGTTCATTTTCAAAAGCTAGTAAATTAGACATTGATCAAAACCTTGGCGGATACTGCATCCCAAGAAGCAGCTGCTGTCCACATTGCTATTTTTATATTTAATGATTTTACGAATTCATGTCTGCTGTTTGCACATAAGAGTTTCTGCACAATTGACTTGCGATAATTGCATTTAAAACTTCGAATCACTCCTTGGTCCATTGGCTGAATCAAAGATGTGCAGTTGGGAGGAATATATTTTACTACAACGTTTTCAGACATCATTGCGTCCAAATCTGGGTGAGCTGGGCAGTTGTCCAGAAGTAAAAGAATTTTACAATTTCTTTCGAAACCACTTTGTTTCATATGTTCTTTAACTTCTGGTACGAAATTATTATTGAACCACTCCAAAAAAATTTGTTGGGTTACCCAAGCTCTTTTATTGGATTTGTAAATTACAGGAAGGCTCTTAACGTTTTTTAAAGCTCTTGGCTTCGCACTTCTTCCAATAATCATTAATTTACACTTATGAGTCCCAGCTGCATTGGCACATAACAAGGCTGTGATTCTTTTCTTAGACTCTTTGTATCCCTCAATGGAACGTTCACTTCCACAGGCTAAGGAATATTGAGGTAAACATTTCCAAAATAGGCTGGTTTCATCCGCGTTGTAAATCTGCTCGCTTGTAAGTTTTTCCTTCTGAATATATTCCTTTAAATCCTCCACGAACTTTGTAGCAGAAACATAGTCAGCACACTCTTTTTCTCCCGATGACTTCAGCCTTCGAATTCCGTTCCTCTTTTTGAATTTCTCCAGCCATCCAGATGAATAACGACACTCGGAATTAATGTTTAACTCGGCATGGAAAAATTTTGCTTTTTCAATAATCATCTCTCCTAAAGTTTAAAAAAGTTGTTGCTGATTCCATACTACACCATTTTAAATTGTAAATGAGAAATTTAAAGTTAAAATAGAGAAATTTAAGTTGAAAATGAGAAATTTTTAATTGAAAATGAGGATTTTTCAATGTAAAATTTCCCATTTACAATTTTAAATTTCTCAATTAAAACTTAAAATTTCTCATTTACAATTGAAAAAGGTATATGTGCGCCCTGCTTTGAAGTAAACTTACCTGAAACTGGTGTTCCCTTAAATCTTTCTTGTCGAAACCATTCACTTAATGCCAAATCTACTTCCGGATTTTCAGAATTTTTGAGCGTATATCTATTTTTTAAGCCATCTATTGAATCACTTTTAGAACCATAAAGCAAAATTTCTTCTTTCTTTTTCACTAAATCGCGCACAGTTTGCTTACCAACTCCATACTGTTCAGATAGTGACCTTACAGGTATGTTCTTATCGTAATCGTTAATCAAAGCAATTTTGTCTTTAATTGAAAGAACTTTTCTCGCTCTCTTTGGCAATTTGCTATTTGAAGGAGCCATCGTCCCAAAACAAGTGCTAACAGATCAAATTTCACTTACATAATGAATTAAAATAGAAGCACGTAGTACAATTGTGTCCACACATTAAAAAGGGGAATCACCGGATTCAAATTAATATAAGTAATAAAAAATCATATGAATGCTGCACGGATAATAGAGGTAAAGCACGGATAGTAGAGGTAAAAAATCAAAAAGATCTGCATGCCGGTTAATAGATGTAGCCGGTTAATAGAGGCCCGGTTAATAGAGGTTTAGCTGTACATTGTCTTATGTCCGTTTTTACATTTTTAACCAATTTCAAGTGCCACCAGGTGCCGCCTCTCAATTTGTTGCATTACACAGTACAACATTTTTCAGCTGATTTGTTCGCGACTCAATTCTGATAAGGCTCTTTTGTTTAAGATAACTCAAGAACCACTAGTCGGATTTTACTTAAACAAATTTAGAAAAATCAAGAACTACAAGTACTTTCATCTGTTTATATAACGTTTCGCTACATAAGCAACAGTTTCGAAGTTATAAATAAATGTATGAAGAAAAAAAATATTTCTTGCCTAAAAAGTTATTTTTTGTTTTAATTCATAAAAAATCCAAAACGGATTTTAAGTCGGATTAAAGTCGTATAACCCATTAACAAAATGAGACATAACTCATGAAAATCGATGAACGCGTTTCGCTTTTATGCACAATTAGGTAAAGGTATGAATTTAAAAAATTTGCTCGAGATATGCACAAAAAAAACATTGATTATTTTTTTATGATTCTCGTACCATACAAAGAACTCACGAAAGAAAAAACTGACAGTTATCCGCAAGGAATTTCTATTCCTGAAAGTTCAGGCAGTGTACCTCTGCAAAATCTGTTGGATCATACTGCTTAAAGAATCCTAGAGACCAAGTCGGCAAAGGAAATAAATAAAATTGAAAACGGAAATTTAATAATGTTCTATAAATGGGGATGTGATGGGGCATCTAGTCAAAGCGAATACCAACAGAGGTTTTCAGATGATCAAATTTCTGGCTCTCATTTACATATGACATCAGTTGTACCACTTAAATTATCATTAAGTGATACTAAGTGTATGGAACAACAATAAACCTTCTTCCACACAGTATTGTAGAACACTACAGTTTGCATGCGTTAAAGAGACACCTCAAGTTATACGAGATGAAAAGAGAAGAGTCGATGAGGAGATATCTCAACTAAAAGAAGTTGAGTTAACAGCAAATGATCGTAACTTTAAAGTAAAACATTAATTATATTTTACAATGATTGACGACAAGACAGCACAATCAGTAAAAGAAACACCAGCAGAATCTTCTTGTTTTATTTGTGGAGTCACAACATCCAAGATGAATAAAATAAAAGAAGTTCAAGCTATGCCCCCAAAATGAACAAGCACTGCAATTTGGTATGTCACCACTTCATGCGCGTATTAAGCTAATGGAGTATCTTTTGCATGTAGCTTCTAAATACTCGTCCGATAAAAGAAGCCCGAAAATGTTTAATAAAGCGTGAACTTAAAGAGAAAATTGGAATACAGGTAGATACTTTTAAGGAAGGCTCTGGTACGACAAATTCAGGAAATATGTCAGGAAGATTCTTTGCTAATCCTGCTTTGATTTCCGAAATCACGGTTCTAGATGAAAACATAATCAAGAGGTTTTCGATAATTCGCGAAGCTATAACAATCACCGAGGTAGTAGATCCTAAAAAACTTGGTGATTTTTGTTTGGAGACGGCAAAAGAGTTTGTTGCACATCACAAAATTCTGATTCATGGAAAAGATATAATTGAAAAGTGTATTTTTCCTGTAGGCCTACTATCCGAAGAGGCTCAGGAAAGTCGTAACAAAGACTATAAAAAATATGGCCTTAGACACTCTAGAAAATGCAGTCGAATTGCCACGAACGTAGATATTATGCACAGAACGATGGTAACATCATATCCCATGATTTTACATTTGACGTCTTCATTTAGCTAGAAAAAGCATAGTGTTATAAGAGACGAAGTTAAGGCTCTTTTAGAATAATAAATTAAAAATTAAAAAAAATCATTTCAATTTTTTTGTGAGTTATGGCTTTTTACATTGCAGGTAGCGATCGACATTTCTCTAACTTTCTTTGTTTTGAGTTCTTTTGTGTATTACTATATAAATAAAACTAAATTTGTGATGAAATCACTACATTTTTTGATAAATATATTTTTTTCCTCACCTCCATACAAAAATCCCCAGTGTGCGCCGTTGTTTTTTTTCCAACATGCAAGATTTTTCTTAAGGGAATAATACACGATTACAATTTAAGGGAACAGGAAAATTGTTCGAGGGAAAATATATTAACTGCGTCTAAGCGTTGCCCAGAATGAAATTTGTTTTTATTGTCGCTGGAGGATTCGGAGATAAATATTTTGTTTAAATCTTTCTTAGTTAAAACATAAAGTTTAAAAATAAAAATTAAGTTTTTTTTTTTTAAATTCTTACTTTAATGGGTCTTATGTCATCAATGTTGTAATTTGTGTAGCGCGATAAATTGGCTTTCCAGGTGTTAAAATTCAGATTCTGCAACGCTACTTTGTATGGTTTATACTGTGTAGCATTAAGAGCTTCAAGCATTTTAGCTGTTAAGCTCCTAAGGGCAGCTTAGCATAGCACAAACTAATTTCATTATGCCACGTGTGACCACCTCGACAAACGGTCCTCATCAAGCGCATCAAACTGATTGCAGTAGCTGGGTTACATTCATAGCCATTTACTTAGACCTAAACCGGAAGACAGAAAGATTAAAGTTAATATTTGGGTGTCATCTTCAGGAAACGAAAAATGCATAAAAAAATTAAAATTATCAAAGTATTAATATAATAAGATGTAATCGAATAAAGTTTAATCGAATGTAGTCTAATCGAATAAGTTTTTATCGAAGAAAGTTAAATGGAATAGGGTTTAATCGAATAAGGATTAATCGAATGAGGGTTAATCGAATAAGGTTTAATCGAATAAGGTTTAATCGAATAAGGTTTAGTCGAAAAAGGTTTAACCGAATAAGGTTTAACCATATTAGGTTTAATCTAATAAAGTTTAAACAAATGAGGTTTAATCGAATCAGGATTAATTGAATGAGGGTTTATCGAATAAAGTTTAATCAAATATTAATCGAATAAGATTTAATCGAATAAGGTTTACTTAAATAATATTTAATCGAATAAGTTTTAATTTAGTAAGGTTTAATTCAAAAAGTTTTAGTCGAATAAGGTTTATTCGAATACAGTTTGATCGAATAAGGTTTAATCTAATAAAGTTTAAACAAACGAGGTTTAACCGAAAAAGGATTAATCGAGTGAGGGTTAACGGAATCAGGTTTAATCGAATAAGTTGTAATCGAATAATATTTAATCGAATAAGGTTTAATTAAATAATATTTAATTGAATAAGTTTTAATTTAGCAAGGTTTAATTGAAAATGATTAAATCGAATAAGGTTTAATTGAATAAAGTTTGATCGAATAAGGTTAAATCGAATAAAGTTAAAGTTTGATCAAATAAGGATTAATCTAATAAAGATTAAACAAATTAGGTTTAATCGATTGATGATTGATCGAATGAGGGTAAATCAAATAAAGTTTAATCGATGAAGTTTTAATAGAATAAGATTTAGTCGAATAAGGTTTAATTAAATAATATTTAATCGAATAAGTTTTAATTTACTAAGTTTTAGTTAAAAAAGTTTAAGTCGAAAAAGGTTCAATTTAATAATGTTTAATCGAATACCTTTTTTTCGAATAAATTTTAATCGAATAAACTTTAATCGAATAACTTTTAATCGTATAATGTTTAGTCGAATAAGGTTTAACCAAATAAGGCGTAATCGCCTTAATCGATTAAGTTTTATGGATTATGCTTTAAGTGAATAATCTTAAATGTAATAAATTTTAGTCGAGTAAAGTTTAATCAAATAAGTTTCAATCTAATAAAGTTTAATCGAATAAGATTTAGTAAAATAAGGTTTAATCAAAAAAAGTTAATCGAATAAAGTTTAATCAAATAAGCTGTAATCGAATACACTGTATTCCAATAAGGTTTAGTCGAATTAGGTTTAATCGAATAAAGTTTAATCGAATGAGTGTTAACCGAATAAAGTTTAATCGAATAAATTTTATTCGAATAAGATTTAATCGAATGAAATTTAGTCGAATGAAGTTTGATCGAATGAAGTGTGATCGAATAAGTTTTTATCAAATAAGGTTTAAGCGAATAAAGTTTAATCGAGTAAGTTTTAATCGAATGAGGGTTAACCGAAAAAAGTTTAATTGAGCAAAGTGAGCGAATTATGCAACTTGAACAACTTGAGCAAATAAAACATATTTTTTATCTTATGCATCATCCCATCCATCCATCCATTCATTCAGTCATAAATGGCCAGTGCAAACTGATTCTATCTTTTTTATTTTTTGTATATCAGCAACGACAATATTTCAAATTAAAACTATTCAAACAAGGATGCAAAATTATTTTCTATTTTCTTTGTTTTTGTTGCTTTTATTTTTTCTGTCTAAATGTTTGTCTGTCAGCCGTGATAAACCGAATACTCAAATAGATGTAACAAACAAAACTTGTTTTATAACAGATCTTGTTTTTAGCAATTTAGTATGTAATATATTACAACAATCGTACTAAAAACAAAAACAAAACAAAAATTTAATTTTCATGTTCAAATAAACTCTGCGTGAATTTGTTGTTTTTGTTATTTTAATATTAATTCTAGTACGTTCGTTGATAGGATGGATGCGTGGCAAAAACTTAAAAAAATGAACACTTGTAACTTTTTAGCCTGCTCTGCAACATAGTGGTAGTATTAGAGCTGGTGGTGCGGTGTTAGTGGTGTTACTTATGTATGTGTATGTATATTGACCGCAGTTCATTTCGCACATATCTTATCAATTTACTATTTTTTTTAAATTGTACAATAAACATTTTTCACAATTCTTTCAGAGAGGCAGGTTAAAAATATTTATTTTATTCTAATTTACAGTGGACGCAAAAAAAATTCAAATAAGTTTTAATCGAAAAAGTTTGAATTGCATTAGGTTTAATCGCGTAAGGCTTAATCAAATAAGGTTTTATCGAGTAAAGATTAGTCGAATAAGGTTTAATCGAATAAGTTTTAATCGAATAAGGTTTCATCGAATAAGGCTTAATCGAATCAGGTTTAATCGACTAAAATTTTACTAAATAAGATTTAATCGGAAAAGATTTAAGCGAAATCGAAAGGATTTAATAGAATAAGTTTTAATCGAATAAGTTTTAATGGAATAAGCATTAATTGAATAAGTTTTAATCTATTTAGGTGTAATCGGAAAAGGCGTAATCTAATAAGGTTTGCCCGAATAAAATTTTATCGAAAAGATTTCATCGAATAAGTTTTAATCATATAAGCTTTAAGATAATAAATTTGAATTGAATAAAGTTTAATCGAATAAGTTTTACTCGAAGAAGCTTTAATCGAATAAGTTTTAAGGTTAAAACGTATAAGTTTTATTTAAATTAATTAATTATTAATCAAAGAAATTTTAATTGAATAAGTTTTAATCGCATAAGGTTTAATCGAATAAGTTTTAATCGAATAAGGCTTAATCGAAAAAATTTTAATCGAATAAGCTTTAATCAAATAAGTTTAATCGCATTAGGTTTAATGGGATAATGCTTAATGAAATAAGGTTTAATCGAATAAGGTTTAATCGAATAAGGTTTAATCAAATAAGGTTTAATCGAATAAGGTTTAATCGAATAAGTTTTAAACGATTAAGGTTTCGTCGATAAGGTTTCATCGAATAAGGTTTAATCGAATAAGGTTTAATCGAATAAGGTTTAATCGAATAAGGTAAAATCGAATAAGTTTTAATTGCATGAGATTTAATCGAATATGTTTAATTGGATGGGTTTTAATCGAATAAGTTTTAATCAAATAAGATGTAAACGAATAAGTTTTAATCAAAAAAGGTTTAATCGAATAAGATTTTTGCCAAATAACTTTTAATCGAATACAATTTACTTCATAACCTCAAATATGTCTATCCTTTAAAAAAAAATCAAAAACGAAAAACACCAAAACAAACCATTTCTACACCACAAAGATGAACCTTATCTAACGAACAGCACTTGTCAGCGCCAAAGACTTGTTCATACTCGTTGGAGCCATATGTTTCTTCATTTTGCCTCGTATGTTGACGATTAGCATCTTAAAATTTGCAGAACAATTTTAAAGTAATTATACTACTATCTTCTAAGTAGATTTTCTATTTTTTATATTTTCAGTAAAGTGCAGTGCTTCATTATAACGGCTCACTTCTTTTGTGTTTTGAATTTAAAAAGCGAGTGATTTTTGGAGGGGGAAAATTTGTTTGTTTCACGAATTAAGACGATCGAACCTAGCATAGTGAATAGTTATTTGGGAAAAGTGAACGATGGTTATGTAAACAAACGAAATTCTTGTATATGGGACTCACAAAATCCTTAAACAGTCCTCTTTATTATCGATTTATATTTTTCGAAAATTACTAAGAAATTTAACGTCACCCGTGAATTTTCGGAGCTACCAAACCATGATAACAATTTTTTTGTCGCTACAGTGGCCTTTCGTTTGAGCTAGATGGCGCCACAAGCCACACAGCTAACCAAAAAATTCAGTTACCTGATGAAAATTTTCGTAGTTGCGTTATTTCTTGAACTGGCGTTGTCAACTGGCCGACTAGTTTTTTATGCTTTAACCCGGCTGGAGTATTTTCTCTAGGGCCATTTGAAAGACCAGGTTTACGTTAACAACTTACAATTAACTGAAGCTCTCAAGCATGAAATTCAGTGCTGCTTTCACAAGACAATCGAAGCTTTGTTGCGTTTAACGAAGGACATTTGACGTTCATGTTGGAGTTACTCTTCAAACGAAATTATTCGATTAAAACTTATTCGGTTAAACCTGCTTCGAGTAAATGTTAATCCATTCAGCCTTATTCAATTAAACCTTTTTCAATCTAAGTTCATTCGATTAAACCTTATTCGTTTAAATCGTAGTCGTTTAAACCTTATTATTATTCGATAGAATCTTTTTTGATTGAACCTTACGTGATTTAACCTTGTTCGATTAAACAGTATTCCAATAAATTTATTCGATAAAACCTTATCCCATTGAACATTATTGGATTAAATTTTGTCCGCTTAAACCTAATTCAATTAAACATTATTCGATTAAATTTTATTCAATTATACTTTATCCGATTAAACCTGATTCGATTAAAAATTATTCGATTATAGCTTATTCGATAAAACCTTATTCGATTATGCTTTATCCGATTAAACCTGATTCGATTAAACATTATTTGATTAAACTTTATTTGATTAAACATTATTTGATTAAATCTTATTACATTATACGTTATTCGATTAAACCTTATTCCACTTAACTTTATTCGATTAAATCTCATTCGAATAAAACTGTTTCTACCGAACCTTATTTGATTAAACGATATTCGATCAAAGCTTATTCGATTAAACCTTATTCGATTAAACCTTACACATTAAACCTTATTCGATTAAACCATATTCGATCAAAAGTTTATTCGATTAAACCATACTTATTTAAATATCTTTCGATTATTCCTTATTCGATTAAACCTGCAATGTTCAGGCATTTTTTTGTATTATTTTATTTTATAATTAACTTTTTCAAAAATATAGCATGTGATAAAAAAATGGGATTTACTAACGATAAATTTGGTAGAAGTATGATACAAAAAATATAAAAAATAAATAAAAAACCTTTTTAAAAAATATAGCATGCGATACAAAAAACTTTTTTCGAAACTCCGGATGTTTACTATCTTTATACGGTTTTGAACAATTTGCACATCTTTATAAAAATTATAGCATGCGATAAAAAAATATAGCGCGGTTTTCTTATATCCGAAATGGTGTTTAGGTGTTTAATCCAATACAAAGATGTTCAAACAAAGCTAAGATATTATTTTAGATAAGGTAGCGACACTTTAAAAAACTATCTTCTGATTTAACGCCGCTAAATTATTTTCTGTGAGGCCATTTGAAAAATCGGGCTTACGGGAATAACTCACAAACATGTGACGTTTTGAAAGCTGAAATTCGGCACTGCATTGATGAGATAAACGAAGCTTTGTTGCAAAATGTGCCGCAAAATTTTGTGAAAAGAGCGGGAAGGAGGAAAGAGGGAGGGGTGTCTGCGGACACTCAATTTGAACTTGGCCTGATTGAAAGTGACAGGAAAGACCTCCGAAAGGATTTTATTCCACATATGGGCTGTTCTGCTAAAAAAAGAATTTTCCCTGTAATGCATAGTGGGATTCACTGGTCAATCAACCACAAATGGATGCGCTCTCAACGAAAATCGAGGTAAACGCGAAAACGTGCGAGTATCGAGAACAAGTTTCCTAATTTCATTAGAGCACTTACCATTGTAGTAACGATAGAACAGGTAGAGTAACTCCAAAATAGACTTTGGAGCGCCGGCCCATACATGAGAGTTGTATTTCATTTTTGGACGAATATAGGTGGTATAAAGAGATAGTACGGAAATCGGGTGAGGTGAAGTATCTTCTACACCACTTTAGAAAACCGAGGCACTTGAAAGCTTCTTTAGAAACCTGAAAAATGTGTTTAGTCCATCGAACATCACACTGAATTTTCATGCCAAGAACATCAAGAGCTTCCGATTCCGTAATACCTATATCACCCATAGTAACAGATGCAGCACCATTACCGAATGTAGATCTTTGCTTCTTACGGGCATTAAAATCTACTCTATTCACACGACCCCATTTCAAGATTGTCGCGAGATCGTGATTAAGCGTATCATTCATGATGTGCCTTTTGGAACTAACCTTAAAATCGCCTGGTCTATTACGAAATGAATACGAATGACAAATGGCGCTGTCATCTGCAAAAGAATATATAGGGTTGAAGGTTCGACAAAGAAGGTCATTTAGAAAAACAGGAAATAGGATAGGAAAAGAACGGAGCCTTGCGGTCCCCTTGAATTCATTATGAACTCGTCTGATGACATCCCATCTATAACAACTCGTATAGTGCGATTTCTGAAAAAACTAGATATAAATCTGGAGACTTTTCAATTTTATGTAGCACCCAGTGCATTTTTTTCGTACGAGTCGGTTGTGTGTATTTCGTGGAATTTCGTGTTAACTATGCCCAGAAAACAAAGTTGAAATTGAAGATCCTGAAGTGCTAGTGGAGATTGTAGTTCTCTGAGGAAGGTTATTGTCTGTAATTGATGCTGCTTGTCCAAGGAAATACCGGACTAGATGTTCTCGAACTTGCAGTACTGTCAACTTAGGGTCGTCTACCATCTCGTTATAAAAATGCATTTAGAATTGCAACTGCCACTTGAAATAGTAAATCCACGGCTATCTTCTCATACCAGGTCAAGCCTTTACGTAACAGAGAATGGAATGAAGCATGTTGGTCCCTTTTTTTGCTTCATTATAGTCAATTATAACGTCTGGTTTCATGACATGGCCTCTTTTTGTACCCACTTTAGATATACCATCTCCGTGGCATGTTGAAATCATTAGTATGTCTCATTTATCATGCAATTATAGCACAGTATAGAGATTGTCCTTTTGTCTTACTATTTTGGTCACCTCTCTTTGGCTTGGCTTTTATTATTTCTTCAAGTTAGTTTTATGGCCTTTTATGTACTCAGCCAATGGTAAAGTGGTACAATAGTTAACAGCAATAATAATACGACTTTTATCTAACACCGATTCCGTGAGCTGCACTATTGTTGAACCAGGTTTATCAAGATCCTCTAAATGTTGTGACGTCTTAGCATAAATTTTGTAGGACCATGTGTAATGCCGCGTTGTAAGTCTTTATTATCATCAATTTTCCATGAAATTTGACCATAGACTTATCGACTACTATAATATCTGAAGGTGTATATATATATATATAGACTGCGAAAATTGGTTACCACTTTTTGTATAAGTGGATCGATCTATTTTATAAGTTCGTTGCTTACCAATAACACGTATTTGGACAGCTGTAAAATCTTAGAATTGAGGAGAATCTGTTATATGATATATTTATTCTATGGATAAGAGGATTATAGTATAGAACGTCTAACTTCCAGTAATGCTCAATTGATGGCTTTGGATTCAGGCCCATATACATAATGATTCCAAAAAACAATTTCAGATCGTCTCTACTAACACCTTTCCATCTCATCATTCGACTACTGTGCATAGATTTTGCTCAAACTGATTCGCCAATCTTTTGCAATTATGGCAATGTTTTTGTCCACCATGGATACCTGAAAATGTTTCTCTCCCCAAAGGCAAAACATTTCTAAAATTGTAATTTAGGTGCATTAGATGACGACGACGGGGCTTCCGTTGTTTGTAGGGGAGCTACGCTATTTCTAGTTTCCCTACCCGTTCTACAGTTTGCAGATTCGTCGATAGTCTCGCATTGTTCATCATCCTCACTGGAGTAGTATTCTTCATCACTTCCACCACTAAAAACTGATTCATCATCAGAATTTTCCAAACATCGGACTAGCTCTTCAGTCGTTTGTTATCCATTTTATTTTAATAAAATATATAAGGTGCCTCTGTAGGCTAGTAGGTAGTATACTAGCTTATGAGACTGGGGGTTGTGGGTTCGATTCCCAATAAAGACCTAGGAAGTTTTTTCACTACAAAAATAAAAATTGGCTGTCGGTGGGGGGCTGCTCAGTGATGTAGGCAGGGTCACTGGCCGCTGTGCTGTCTTATACGAGAGTTAATTTCCGTAACTATCCTTCTACTTTCACCACCTGTCTCATCTCTTCTTCTTTATCCTTTTTCTAAAAGATGTAGCACGGTACTTGACTAAATAGGTGAATATGTACTTTTAACCTCAAAAAAAAAAAACAGAAATACGCACTGATCTAAGCGTTTGACAATGATATATCATTTACAGTTATTTACGCTTACTTGTCATTTAGATTATTACACTGTGATCGGTGTGATCACGTGTGACTCATTGAATGTGGTTTAGAAATTGCTAGCTTAGCTATGTTCATGAGTCAAATAAGACTAACAAAATAAAACATCCAAAAAAAAGGATAAATATATATATATATATATATATATATATATATATATTTAAATTATTTAGTAAATAAACTCAAAGAACTGTTAGACGTGATGCTTTCACAAAATGCATTGTAAAGGGATAAGAAAGTTGTTAAGTTTATTTTCTAACCTTAAATTTACCCACACCGTTTAAGTTACGTATCGTTTTGTTGCCAAATATGCTTATGTGCAATGAGCGGACGTCTAACGATATGTTATTGTTATTATTGCTACTATTATTATTATTATTATTTGTTAATTTCCATATTTCTGCTTTGCATTGAAATTAGTAAAATTTAAGTTGTCAAAACAACTATCGGTATTTTAAGGCAATTTACTTTCTAACTTTATTTGGGTACGGTTTTCCGTCGACCTTTTTTTCTAACCATTCTTTCTAACCCTAACTTTTAAAAGCCAGTTATTTGTTTTTTACTTTTGTCGATGTACTGGAGATGTACATTTAACTGGCATTATAACCCCTTATTAATTTCCATATTTCTACTTTACATTGCTGATAACAAAACTGAAGTCGTCAAAAAAAAGTATGTGTGTTTTAAGTTTATTTCCTAACCTTAATTTTACCAACCGGTTGTGTTGCAAAATGTGTTTTACAAATTTTGTGAAAAAAGAGCATACGTCTAACGATGTACTAATAATGGATATTTACCCGTTATTATAATCTGTTATAAATTTCCATATTTTTACTTTGCATTGGAATTAGTAAAACTGAAGTTGTCAAAAAAAGTGTATCTGTTTTAAGTGCATTTGCTTCCTAACCTTAAATTTGGTCACTGATTATAAAAGGAATTTAATTTTTTTTGCACGTCTACCGACGTACTAGAGTTGGATATCATATTATATTGTTAATTGCCAAATTTTTACTTTACTTGGGGGGTAACAATAAAACTGAATTTGTAGGTAAAAATTGTGTGTGTGTTTTAGGCCAATTTACTTCCTAACCTTAAATTTGCCCTAACATTTAAGTTTGTTTGGATTGACTGATTGATGATGTACATCATTTGATAAATTCGTAGTTTATTTAGTATTAATTATTGAGTCATCAAAAATTCCTTTTTTGAAGACAATGATAAACAAATTTCTCCCTGTCGTAAAACTATCCATTTGTGGAGTTGGGTGGTTTGAGAGACATGGTTATCAAACATCAAATAGAAGGAACGTGTTTAAAAAAGATTAATGAAATGTTATATGAATCGAGTAATAAACAGAAAAAATTTACTATGATTAAATTATGATAGCTGATAGCTAGAGATGACTGTTTAAGTTAGACTTTGCTGCCGGTAGTTAAGTTTTTCCATAATAATTTTTCATATTGTAGAAAATTGTTGTTTAAATGCATGCGCCTTTGGTAACAAATGCATTGTATTGGTTTGGTTAGTTACTTGGTTACAAGTTCGCTACATCCACATTCATATTCACATCCCCATCGATATCCACCTTACCAAACCAATCATTCGCAAAACAAGTTTCTTTGTATCAAATGAATATCAAACCTGTTCATTTCAGTTGATGCTGTTTGTGATGCAAATTTCATTGCAATAATTTATTTTCCGTAGGATTAGGAAGATTTTTTTAATGACAACAGGTGGATAGTTTTTATATAATGCTGGGACGCAGCAAAATTGCTTTTTATTTCAAATTGTTTCTGTTGTGTGTTTTTGTTTTTTTTTGTCGTTGTTTACTTGTTTTGTTTTCGCAATAATCCTGTTCCTGGTTGCTGCACCAGGTAGACACCACTGCCTCTTCATGCATTTGCAACCTGTAGTGTTATAAAAGACAATTTGTACATTTATGCTTTTTATATACGACTGGTTTGCAGATAGATAAACGGCTGGACGTATATTAAAGACAGACAGACAAACACTTTGAATGGAGAACGAATGAACGAACGAACATTCCGGCAACTTGGTGCTGCAGTTCAGAAAGTTAATCTGTGTCGATAAATATTGTTTGTTACTACTCTCATCTCTTGTTTACAAATAACAGAGAAATTTACTCGTTTCTTTTCTGGCTTAAAAGCATTTAAACTCAATATACGAGGGCAGTCAAAAAAGGCCACACAAAATTTAAAAAAATGTTCTTATAGTAAATTGAGCTTTTAATATTTTTTGATATAAAACTTGAAAAAATTCAATTTTCATTTACCATTTCACCACACCATTGGGTGGCATGCTTAGAAAAAAAATAAATTTTTTTAATTTTTATATTAAGACCTTGTGCCTTATTTTTAAAATATTACAAAAAATTTATTTAATTTTTGTTTTTTTTTAAGAGAAGTAGCACTTCAGGCAACAATGCCTATTTAGTCAAGTACCGTGCTACATTCTTTTTAGGAAAGGGATAGAGAAGAGATGAAACAGGTGGTGAAAGTAGAAGGATAGTCGGATATTAACTGCCGTATAAGACAGCAATAGCGACCAGTGACCATGCCTTCATCACTGAGCATCCCCACATCAATTTTAATTTTTGCAGTGAAAAAAACCAAGGTCTTCGTTGGGAATCGAACCCGCAACCCCCAGACAGACTGACAAGCTAGTACCTACAGTGGCACCTAAAATTTTTTTTGCTTAAAATAAAATAATATACGAGGGTAGTCGAAAAAGGCTATAAAATTTTTAAAATAGTTCGTATAGTAAAATGAGCTTTTAATTATTTTAATATAAAAAAAAAATGTAATTTTTATCTTTTATTTCATCACATAATAAATAAAAAATATTTTTTTTTAATTTTTATATAAAGACTTAAATATAAAATTTAAAATAATTAAATTTAATTTTCCTTCTGGCTCAATAGCATGAAATTTATAAAAAATAAAAAAAATAATTCTTATAGTAAATTGAGCTTTTAATATTTTTTTATAAAAAAAAACAAATTTTATTTTTATCTTTTATTTCACCACATAATAAATAAAAAATATTTTTTTTTTAATCTATAATATAAAAATAAGTCGGGTTTTCCTTCCTGACGCTATAACTTCAGAACGCAAGAACCGATTTCTACGGTTTTGCATTCGTCGGAAAGGTCTCGGGCTCCGTGAGGTTTATAGCAAAGAAAATTCAGGAAAAATCAAGACAAAACAGGGACAATCATTTTTCACATACAGCGCCACATCTAATACATAGCATGCACTACAACGGCACCAGTACATTGTGTGTGAGTATCCCTCACGAAAATAAGTACGTTTCCTTTTAAGTGGACCAAAAACATTTGCGCATTTCAAAACTGTGAGTGGCCACCAATGCCAAACATATCGAGAAGCGTGTAAGCTATTGGGTTTGCTGGAGAACAATTCTCATTGGGATTTAACAATTGCGGATTCAGTTGTTTCATCAAATGCGTACCAAATACGACCGCTATTCGCTGTTATCATTACCACATGTTTCCCTTCACAACCAATTCAGTTATGGAACAAATACAAAGACGACATATGTGAAGATATCTTGCATCGCTTGCGCATTCGAACGAATAATCCCGACATGCAAATAACCGATGAAATATATAATGAAAGATTGATTCTGATTGAGGATCAATGCTTGACTATTGCAAACAGGCTTATGATTGAAGTAGGAATAATGATTGCGCCAAATCGATCGATGCGCCATGCACTCAACCAAGAATTAAATCGAGAGCTGTAATATTATGTTAATACATTGTAGGAATTCGTTTGAAATAATGTGCCGTTACTGAATGAACAACAAAAACAAATATACGAAACATTTATGCAAGCGGTGGACAATTCTTTCTGGACGCACCTGGAGAAACAGAGAGGAACATTTGTCATTTCATTGATTTTGGCCACTATTCGATCAAGATGTGACATAGCTTTGGCGTTAGTATCATCTGGAATTACGGCGACTCTTCTAGATGGCGGTCGTACGGCACATTCTGCGTTTAAGTTGCCACTCAATTTAAACACAATTAATACACCAACATGCAATATTTCCCGATCCAGTGCAATGGAAAAATTGTTGATGAAATGCAAGTTCATTGTTTGGGATGAGTGCACAATGGCACATAAGAAATCACTTGAAGCACTTAACTTCACACTGAAGGATCTTCGGCGAAATAACAACATCTTTGGCGGCTTGACGATATTGTTGGCAGGCAATTTCAGGCAAACGTTGCCAGTAATTCCCCATGCAACGCCTGCAGATAAATTAAATGCTTGCCTGAAAGCATCACCTTTCTGGAATAACATAAAAACATTATCGCTAACCACTAATATGAGAGTTCAACTTTAAAATTATCAAAATGCTGCACAATTTTCCAAACAATTGTTAGCTGTTGGAAATGAAAAAGTCCCAGTTGATGCGACAGCTGAATTAATTACTCTTACCAACGACTTTTGCCTCAATTAGCTCTTATTGAAAATGTTTTCTCAAACATTAGTGAGAATTATCAAAATTAAGCTTAGTTAAGTCAACGAGCATTTCTCGCCGCAAAGAATAATAATGTTGTACATGCACTGAATTTCACCATTCAATCAAAAATCGATGGCGATTTGATGACATACAAATCCGTTGATTCCATAACAAATCCCGATGGTGCAGTAAATTATCCAACGGAGTTTTTAACTCTCTGGAGCTACAAGGATTTCCACCACATAACTTGCAACTCGAAGTTGGTTCAGTGATTATGATATTGCGTTATTTGAATCCACCGCGACCTTGCAAAGGTACTCGACTTGCGGTGAAAAGACTTATGCCGAATTTAATTGAGGCAACCATTATTAACGGAAAGTACACAGGTGAACGATTGGAATTTCCCGGTTCGCCTTGCGTTCGCAGTTACAATTAACACACAAGTTGGGAAACCATCCGCTTTATTTGTGTTAACGTCAGACCAAAAAACAAAAAATGTGGTTTACCAAATAGCACTTCAATCAAACGGGTAATTTGCGGGCACGTATAACGCTTCGATTCAATATTTACTTTGGATTCACTTTCATTTTTTACTTAGAGAAGTTCAACTAAATTCCACTTAATTTTTGTAATCGAAATGAATTCATTACTGTTGTGCAATGAAATAAAATTTTTCCTTTTCAAATATAAAACAAAAAAATTAGTTTTCTTTATCCTTTAATCCCCAAACGAAATGTTACAAAAAACGAAGCCATCTGGTGGCAAACGTGGCGAACGGCCACGTTTGCTAGTTTTTATATAAAGACCTGGGCTTAAATATAAAATTTTAATTAATTTAATTTAATTTTCCTTCTGGCTTAAAAGCATGAAATTTATAAAAAATAAAAAAAATAATTCTTATAGTAAATCGAGCTTTTAATATTTTTTTTATTCAAAAAACAACAAATTTTATTTTCAATAATCGCCACACCATTGAGTGGCGTCTTTGGAACAAAAATTCAATTTTTTTATAAAGACTTTGTGCTTACAAAATATTTATAAAATATTAAAAAAAAATTAATTTAATTAGATTTCTTTTCTGTTTTAATAAAATGTAAACCCAATAAACGAGGGTGGTCGAAAAATGTTAAAAAAAAAAATAATTAAAGTAAATTGAGCTTTTAATATTTTTTTATACAAAAATTAACAAAAAAATAATTTTCATTTATTATTTTACCACACCATTGGGTGGCATGTTCAGAAAAAAAATATATTTTTTTAATTTTTATAGTAAAACCGTGTGCCTTATTTATAAAATGAATTTCTTTTTTGCTTAAAATAATCTAAACTCTATATACGAGGGTAGACGAAGAAGGTAAAAATTAAAAAAAAAAAATAAAAATTATAGTAAATTAAGCTTTTAATTTAAAAAGCAATAAACAAATTTTCTTTTCATTTTCCATTATTAGATGGCATCTTCAGAATAAAAAAACTATTTAATTTTTAACTAACCACCCTGTGCTTAAAAAAATTTTGTATAAAATATTTAAAAACAAACTTTTCAGAAAAATGTATTTAGAGCGCTGCTTCTTTCATTTTCGCAGTTAACAAAGCCTGAGTCCAGCATTTCATCAATCAGTTCATATAAATTTGGAACTTTTTGTGTAAAAATAATAATTTCTGTACTTTCAACATCTTTATCTTTATTCGAACTAATTTTATTCGATTGAACTTCATTCGATTAAACTTTATTCGATTAAATTTTATTTGATCAAATTTTATTCAATTAAACTTTATTCGATTAAATTTTATTCGATTAAACTTTATTCGATTAAATTTTAATCGTTTAAACTTTATTCGATTACAGTTTATTCGATTAAATTTTATTCGATTAAACATTATTCAATTGAAGTTTTTTCGATTAAACTTTATCCGATTAAATTTTATTCGATTACACTTTATTCGATTACATTTTATTCGATTACACTTTATTAGAATAAATTTTATTTGATTAAACTTTATTCGATTAAATTGCAAAACACCTCGATAGTTGGCAAGAACCAGCCCAAAACAACGCGTTTTTCTGCAGCAGCTGCAATCATGCCAGCGTCGCCAACAACCTAGCAACACTTGTCTAGTTTGGTATTTATTTACTATGGGTTTACAACAAACCCCACTACAACAACAACAAAAATAGCTTCTTAGGTTTTGTACTTAAATGTACATCAGTCATCATCAATCTTACTAAAAACCAAAATTCAAGGGTCCTCTAACGATGACAGTTTTCGCAAACATTAAGGCATTTTGAACTAACCTCGTACTACACATGATTAAGAAACTGATGTGGTGAATAGGTCTCCAGCACAAATAGTGGTTATTACAATTGCATATTTTTGGTCTCCTAATTAAACGAATATTCAAACATCGCAAGACATGAAGAGCCATCATCTATATAGAAAACCGGTCATCAGCAGATACTCGTATCGTTCTTTACATTCTTTCAGTCAAACAACAAAACGAATGTCGTACACACACACACACACATACACACTTTATTGTTATTATTACTATTATTTTTGTTATTGGAAGACATATTCGACAGTTGTGTGTGTGTGTGCGTATGTGTGTGTGTGTGTGTGCACATTAATTTAAGTTTTTAAGTTTCCTCACAAAAACAAAAATTAATTAAATTCTTTCCCGCAAAAACCAACTTCTTGGTACAAAAATTATGCCACAAAAACTATGGTACAATAATTAGGTGCAAATCTTATGATTTAATACTATTGTTTGATCGAAATAATTTTATTTTATTATTCTTTTGTACCGCTTGCATATATACTGTCAATATAAAGAAAATAAAGAATTTTTTTTGAAATTCTTTGGCATAACGCACGTGTATCTACAATTGGGTGGGCAAATTTTGCGGTTGGAAGTAAATTTTCTAACAAAAGATTAATTTTATTAAAAGTTATACGATTAAAACTTATAAGATTTAACCTTATTCGCTTAAAACTTATTCGATTGAAACTTATTCGGTTAAACCTTATTCGACTAAACCTTATTTGATTAAACCTTATTTAGTTAAAAGCTATTCAATTAAACTTTATGCAATAAAATTTTATTGTTGTTAATTTCATAAACTTTAGCTAGCCAGGCCTAATATATTCCGTGTCAATAGAAACTTTTTATTACACTTTTACCCAACGTTTCGTCAATTACTTGTTGACTTTCTCAAGGGGTTTCGTCTATTTAAAAATTAAAATCTTACATTATTACAATTTAATACACCACAATAATTTACTTACAATATAATATTGATTATATTCCTAACTTAACATTTAGACAAACTACAAAAACCAATTTGAACTTGAGTAGAAACAAACACAATTTAAGGTAATAAAAATTTTATTCGATTAAAACATATTCGATTAAAACAAAACGATTATATCTTACTCGATTACACCTTATTCGATTAAAACTTATTCGATTAAATCTTATTAATTGATTAAAACTTATTCGATGAAAATTAATTCTACTAAACCTTATTCGATTAAACATTATTCGATTAACCTTATTTAATTAAAAGCTATTCGATTAAAACATATTCGATTAAAACTATTGCGATGAAATCTCACTCGATTACACCTTATTCGATTAAAACTTATTTGATCAAACCGTATTCGGTTAAACTTTATTCGATTAAACCTTATTCGATTAAAACTTATTCTATGAAAACTAATTGTACTAAACCTTATTCGGTTAAACCTTATTCGATTTAACCTTATTAAGTTATACTTTATTTGATCAAACCGTATTTGGTTAAACTTTATTCGATTAAACCTTATTCGATTAAAACTTATTCGATGAAAATTAATTATACTAAACCTCCGACCTTATTCGATTTTACCTTATTAAATTATACTTTATTTGATTAAACCTTATTCGATTAAAGCTAATTCAATTAAAAGTTTTTCGATTAAACCTTATTCGATTAAAACTTATTCGATTAAACCTTAGTCGATTAAACCCTATTCGGATAAAACTTATATGATGAAAACTAATTAAACCTTATTTAATTAAAAGTTGTTCGATTAAACTTTATTCGATTAAAACATATTCGATTAAAACTATTGCGATGAAATCTCACTCGATTACACCTTATTCTATTAAAACTTATTTGATCACACCGTATTCGGTTAAACTTTATTCGATTAAACCTTATTCGATTAAAACTTATTCGACGAAAACTAAAAGTACTAAAACTTATTTCGGTTAAACCTTATTCGATTTAACCTTATTAAGTTATACTTTATTTGATCAAACCGTATTTGGTTAAACTTTATTCGATTAAACCTTATTCGATTAAAACTTATTCGATGAAAATTAATTATACTAAACCTCCGACCTTATTCGATTTTACCTTATTAAATTATACTTTATTTGATTAAACCTTATTCGATTAAAGCTAATTCAATTAAAAGTTTTTCGATTAAACCTTATTCGATTAAAACTTATTCGATTAAACCTTAGTCGATTAAACCCTATTCGGATAAAACTTATATGATGAAAACTAATTAAACCTTATTTAATTAAAAGTTGTTCGATTAAACTTTATTCGATTAAAACATATTCGATTAAAACTATTGCGATGAAATCTCACTCGATTACACCTTATTCTATTAAAACTTATTTGATCACACCGTATTCGGTTAAACTTTATTCGATTAAACCTTATTCGATTAAAACTTATTCGACGAAAACTAAAAGTACTAAAACTTATTTCGGTTAAACCTTATTCGATTTAACCTTATTAAATTGTACTTTATTTGATTAAATCTTATTCGATTAAAGATGATTCGATTAAAAGTTATTCGGTTAAATTTTATTCGAATAAAACCTATTCGATTAAATTCGATGAAAATTAATTCTACTAAACCTTATTCGATTAAACTTTATTCGTTTAACCTTGTTTAATTAAAAGCTATTCGATTAAAACTATTCCGATGAAATCTCACTCAATTACACCATATTCGATTAAAACTTATTTGATCAAACCGTATTCGGTTAAACTTTATTCGATTAAACCTTATTCGATTAAAACTTATTCGATGAAAACTAATTGTACTAAACCTTATTCGGTTAAACCTTATTCGATTTAACCTTATTAAATTATACTTTATTTGATCAAACCGTATTCGGTTAAACTTTATTCGATTAAACCTTATTCGATTAAAACTTATTCGATGAAAACTAATTGGACTAAACCTTATTTCGGTTAAACCTTATTCGATTTAACCTTATTAAATTATAGTTTATTTGATTAAACCTTATTCGATTAAAGATGATTCGATTAAAAGTGATTCGATTAAATTTTATTCGAATAAAACCTATTCCATTAAAACTTATCGATTACACCTAATTCGATTGAAACTAATTAAATGTTATTTGATTAAACCTTATTCGAATAAATCTTATTCAAGTAAACCTTATAGGATTAAATCTTAATTGATTACGTTTATTTGATTGAAAATTATTCGTTTTAAACTTATTCGATTAAGACTTATTAGATCAAAACTTATTTTCCGAAACCTTGTACGATTAAACCTTGTTCGACTAAATTTGATTCGAGTAAACCCTATAGGATTAAATCTTATTCGATAGAAACTATTTCTATTTTTGCGTGTTCGCTGTATCATAATATTGGGTGGACAAATTTGAGGTTAGGAAGTAAATTGTTAAAAATATGATTAAATGTCAAGAATTGAGCTGTAATATTTTGAATTTTATTTAGTAGGAGGTTGGGAAACTTAAGCTCTCATGAGCAAAGAATTTTTTATTGTGAGAATTTACTATCAAAATAATGAAAATTTTACTGTATCACTATGTAAAATTGCAGCAGCTTTTCCTCGCAATTAGCCGCCTCACAGAGGAGTAGTTGACCCAAAAAGCTGGCCAAAAGTATTAAGCGTGTTTTTGGTTTTAAAACTTTAACTTTTTTTGATAGTTTTAGCTCTAGTTTGATAGAAAAAATTTAGTGGCAGATTATTATTGGGTTAGTGTTATTTTTACCAAACAAACAATATCAAGTTTACGACAAGGTTAAGATAATTGGAGATAGAGGCTATTAGATTTTAAGTCATTTATTATCAGATATAATCTCTTATAAATTGGATCGGCTAATAGTTGTAACGGGTCTTCATTTCTAAATATGTCGGATCTTTGTGTGGAGAAAAAAGGACAGGGTGTAAAAGATGTATCAGATCATCGGTCCGGATAGTTATTAGGACTGTCCTGTTTTGGAGTTTTATCCGTATGCCTCGCTACACGATTGTTGTGTATTTTTAGAAAAATTATTTATTATTACGTATGCCGATCTCCCCCTCGCATTCCGCCAAATTTTGGTTTGCAACTGTACTTTATTCTAAGAGCAACTTTAATTAAATTTAGATAGTCGAACTATTATAGTTGTGTAGATACAGGGAAATAAAACATAGCCTTTTATGGATGTTGCAATGTCCCCCTTGTCAAAATTATAATTTATTCAATGTTAAATATTAAAAAAATTTGGTCTCATAGATTGGCTTCCTATAAGGGAGAAACAAGCAAAAAAAAAACAAAAACAAAAACATATTCACTTTTGATATTTATTTTATGTTATTAAATACTTATCACATGAAAAAATTAAATTAATTAAAAAGTTCAAAATTATAATCATGTCATACATATTTCATCATGGGCGGCATCATCCGTATCAGGAAGAAGATGTTTTATTAAACTTCTGATGAAAAAGGCTTTTTTATCATTCGTGTTTTTTGTGTATTGCAGCTTAAGAAAGGGTCACTGTTAAAAAATAACCTGTTTCGAACATCTCGATTTGTATCGATTCTGCTAAATTTTATCGAATAATTAGCAAGATATAATCTGAAGTGCTTATTTACGGCCTCGGCAGCTTCTTCTGACAATTGCCCAATGGGCAAGATTGTATGCTTTATTAAAGTACCGCCATGAATTAGAGTTTTGTGCATCGTTGGAATCATGGGATGCCAATTGTAGAGCTGTACATACATACATTTCAGCTGTGTTATGTGCATATTCATCAAATTTTTCAATATTAATGCGGTGCCCACTAGTTATTGTTTCCAATATTATATTCAGGCGTTTGATAAGTTCTTCATTTATGCCAGTAATTTCTAAAAATGATGCGTTGCCATCATTAGTGTTGCCATATCCTGGTTTATACAGTTTAATAGGTGTGTATGCGTGTGATTGACTTATAATTATTCCTGATAATAAAACAGTAAATTTGATATTATGTTGTTTGGACGAAGACTAGACATTCTTGGGAGTATGGGAATCTACAGGACAAAAACATTCAACAACGACATTATAAACGAACAGGTAAACACGACCTCAGACACAATTTTCACACCATTGAAACTACTCATGCCAACGGGCAAACGAAAAACACCCTCAGACGGACACACGTACCTACATAATAATAAAAGACGGAGGTATCGTTAGGTTCACTTTGCATACAAATGCCAGGTGGCTGGTATTCTGCTTACCTGAATATATACGAACCTAATAACAGAACTACCTGAACGCCAACACTACTCACCAGTACAAACTAAACCGTGGCTTGAAAATGATGCATACGCATCGAAAGCGCTCGCCATCATATACAAACCGGCCAGTTACGACGGGAAATGGCAATATCAGTAAATTTGAATTTATTAACTAAGAACTGAATTTTAAGAAATTCCTTTTTTAAGGGCAGGTAATCCATCACATTGGTAGTTGTTAAAAGTGATGTAAATAATATTTCACATCAATAATTCGAAAAACACAAAAGTTTATGACGACAATAAAGTACAAGAAGAAGTGCCTTATGAGCAAAAATAGAAAAAAGATAAAATTTTCAAGAAATCACCAAAAATATTGACGCAAACTTGCGCAAACTTTTTTTCTTTTTTCTTAAATTAGAGATCTTATATTTCATTGCGGTATCTAACATTATTTGTACAATAGCTACCTTCACTTTCGAAACACTTTTCCTTTTCTTTTGCTAACATTATTATTACAACCTTTAAAATGTGCGATATGATGTAGAATTCTCTATCGCTCTCTATCGATCTGCGTACATAGTTTTTAGGATTTTATCAAATTTATTTTTGCCTTTTTGACCTTTTGGCTTTTTGGGTCAAATACTTCTCTGTGTCAAATACTCATGGTACTATTGCTGACAATAGACCAAAACAGTATGCTCATAGCGGCTGCTGTCATTCAAACATAACCGATTTTCAGCGAAGTATTGAATATAAGCCTGAAACATCAACTCATGAACGTTTGCAATACTTCGTTATCAGTAGAGATACTTAAGGCATTAAGATTCTTTTGTTTATGCGTTTAAAGTAAAACTCATAAAAAAAGCGATCCGGCCACTGTTTATTTCGAACGTTTGTGAATTGCTTGTTTGAAAAACCGAACAAAAACAACGATGCATTTTCAATTTGGCGATGTCAATTTGCCGCCTAGTTATTGTGATCAAACGTGTCGCTTGATTATTTTCTAGATTTATATAAACAACGTACTGCATTGGCGAGATAAGCATAGCTTTGTTGTAAAATGTGTTGCAAAATTTTGTAAAAAGCTCGGTCGCCTGATGACGTGCTAGAAGTAACTTTTTTACCGTTATGATATTCCATAATTAATTCCCATACTTCAGCTTTATACGGGTATGGGATATAAATTCTACTGAAATTTTTTCCTCGCATCCATCAAAATAATCGAATAAATTTTAATCGAATTAGATTTAATCGAATAAGTTTTAATCGAATAAATTTTAATCGAATAAGTTTTAATCGAATAAGATTTAATCGAATAAGTTTTAATCGAATAAATTTTAATCGAATAATATTCAACCGAATAAGTTTTAATCCAATAAGTTTTTATCGAATATGATTTAAATAAATAACCTTTAATCGAATAAGGTTTAATTGAATAAGGTTTCATCGATTAAGTTCTAATCGTATAAGGTTTAATCGAATGAGCTTTAACCAAATAAATATTAATCAAATAAACTTTAATCGAATTAGGTTTGATCGATTAAGATTTAATTCAATAAGGTTTAATCGAACAAAGTTTGATTGATTAAGATTAAATCGAATAAAATTTAATGGAATAAAATTTAATCTAGTAAGTTTTAATCATATAATCTTTAATCGAATAAGATTTAATCGAATAAGGTGTATTTGAATAAGTTTTAATCGAATAAAATTTAATCGAATAAAATTTTATCAACAGAATAAAATTTAATACAATAAATTTTTAATCGAATAAGGTTTAATAGAAAAAAATTTAATCGAATAAGATCTGATCGTACAAGGTTTAATCTGCTAAGGTTTAATCAAAAAAAGCTTTAATCGAGTAAGCTTTCACCGAATAAGTTTTAATCGGATAAGGTGTAATCGAATAAGTTTTAATCGCATAAGGTGTAATCGAATAAGTTTTAATCGAATAAAATTTAATCGAGTAAAATTTAAGTGAGTAAAATAAGGTTTAATCGAATAAATTTAAATGGAATAAGGTTTAATCGAATAACGTATAATCTAATAAGATTTAATCAAATAAGATTTAATTGTACAAAATTTAATCGAATAATGATTAATAAAAAGGGGGTTTAATCGAATAAAGTTTAATCGAATAAATTTTAATCGAATAAAAATTCATCGAATAAAGTTTAATCGAATAAAATTGAACAGAATAAAGTTTAATCAAATAAAATTGTATGTAATAAAATTTCATCGCAATTAATCGAATAAAATTTGACCTAATACGGTTTAATCGAATAAAATTTAATCCAATAATATTTCATCGAATAAAATTTAATCCAATAAAGTTTAATCGAATAATGTTGAACCGCATAAAGTTTAATTGAATAATATTTAATCCAATAAAATTTCGTCGAAATTAATCGAATAAAATTTAACCGAATAAGGTTTAATAGAATAAATTTTATTCGGAAAAAATTTTGTTGAGTAAAATTTAATCGAATAAGGTTTAATCGAATAAGATTTAATCGGATAAAATATAATTCAATAATACTTCATCGAATAAAATTTAATCGAATAAAATGTAACCGAAATGTAATCGAATAAAATTTAATTGGAAAAAATTTTAGTGAGTAAAATTTAATGGAATAAGATTTAATTGAATAAAATTTAATTGAATAAAATGTAACCGAATAAGGTTTAATCCAATAAGGTGTAATCAAATAAGTCCCGGAACAAAAGCTGTCATCATTATTTTGATTACAAACTTAAGCCGTTTTTGAAGCGTTTAAAATGACATTTTGTTTTTCGTTTTTTCATATCGATTGGAACGTAAAAATTAATTACTCTACTTGATAACATTAAAATAATTGAACAAGTGTTTCAATGCATTTCAATATTATAACCATTTTTGTACCATTTTGGCACCATTTCAGCTTGTTTCTGTGTGATTTTAGGCAGCCAACAATTTACTCCACAAAAACACGCCGGCTCAAATTACCTAAACTTCCAAATAATTTTTTTAAAAACTGTTAAAATTTTCTTTTTTTATAATTAATAAATATCTTTTTTTCTTTTTAACGATCTTTTTTTTATATTTTTTCTTTTCGATATTTCGCTTTCCTTTGGAAAGCTTCTTCAGGAAAAAATTTTAATTTTTGAAAACAAAAAATTATTAACATATTGAAAAACTTTTCAAAACATTTGACAAAAACATATAAAACATTTTTTCATACATACATACAAAAATTTAAATTTTCAAATATTCAAACATACAAAAACAAGGAAACGGAAATAACAAATAAATAACAAATAACAAATTCTCTCTTATGAAATAATTATAACAAATTATGTGTCTTTTTAATTAAGCACCTATAATTCTAAGCTAAATTGTCTGTGTCTGTCTTGAAATTTATTCTCCTTACATTTGGTAAATTAACAATTTCTAACATTTCCAACATATAACGTCTCTTGTAGTTTTTTTCTATATCTAATACTGATGATGAAACAGTTGACCTGGTCATTTCCTCCACACGGTATCCTGTATACTACATCAGATATTTCCATTTTTCCTATTTTATCCTTCATACTGCTAAATAATTTATTTAATGTGTTATGTGTTTTGTGTGCAATTATATATTTATGTGTGTCATATATTTTACACTTTCTTAATCTTGCTGATATTCCAGGAACATAAGTTAATGATTTATAATTTCTTGGCTCTGCCGTAGAATTTCCTAAATTATGCCTATAACTACATATTGTCTAATTAACTACCATATTGTCTAATTAATCTGTTAGTTAATTATACTGGAAAATCATTATCATTAAGTATATCTCTTATTGTATCCCTATTCTTCAAATGAAATTCTATCTATTTTTCGCTGTGTTTATTATCATTTTCCTCGGATGTTTTGAATAAAAATTAATAATTCTTCCAGAAGATGTTGGTTTCTTATACCAATCAAATACTAACTTATGTTTCTTCCTTATTATCAATATATCTAAATATGGAAGTCTAGATTCTAATTCTCTTTCAATCGTAAATTTATTATCCGGATAATAATCACAAAATATGTGAATGATTTATTTTGTATAACTTCAGAAGATGCAGTGGATGATATTTTGTCAGAATTGAATAGTTTCCATGCGGATATTAAATTTACGATTGAAAGAGAATTAGAATCTAGATTCTACGGCAGAGCCAAGAAATTATAAATCATTAACTTATGTTCCTGGAATATCAGCAAGATTAAGAAAGTGTAAAATATATGACACACATAAATATATAATTGCACACAAAACACATTAAATAAATTATTTAGCAGTATGAAGGATAAAATAGGAATAATGGAAATATCTGATGTAGTATACAGGATACCATGTGGAGGAAATGACCAGGTGAACTGTGACAAAGTTTATATTGGGACAACAAAAAATAAACTTAAAACGAGATTAGCTGGTCACAGGTGTGACCAAAAATATAGGAATATTTCAACACAGAAGACATCCTCATCTTCACATTGTAAGAAATATAATCATTATCCAAAGTTTGATGAAACATCAGTATTAGATATAGAAAATATCTACAAGAGACGTTATATGTTGGAAATGTTAGAAATTGTTAATGTATCAAATGTAAGGAGAATAAATTTCAAGACAGACACAGACAATTTAGCTCAGAATTATAGGTGCTTAATTAAAAAGACACATAATTTGTTATAATTATTTCATAAGAGAGAATTTGTTATTTGTTATTTATTTGTTATTTCCGTTTCCTTGTTTTTGTATGTTTGAATATTTGAAAATTATATTTTTGTATGTATGTATGGAAGAATATTTTATATGTTTTTGTCAAATGTTTTGAAAATTTTCTTAATATGTTAATAATTTTTTGTTTTCAAAAATAAAAATTTTTTCCTGAAGAAGCTTTCCAAAGGAAAGCGAAATATTGAAAAGAAAAAAATATATAAAAAAGATCGTTAAAAAGAAAAAAATATATTTATTAAAGATAAATTAAACAAGATATTTTTTTTTAAATTTTATTATGAAAAAAAAACAACAAAATTATTAAGAATTCATTACATGAATAACACATCTGTACGAGTTTAAAATGTTAAAGTGAAAACAATAACTTTGTTTGTATTAAAAACAAATTAATCATGATTTGTTGTTGCCGCCTATCCATCATCCGACAGCTGATAGAAAGTAAAACAATCATTCATTACCAGGACAGAATAGAACGAACAATCATTATAACAATACGAAGAAAATTCCTTAATTGTCACGCCTTTGGGTCTTTGGGTTTTCTATTCCACTATTGAAAGAAAAGCTGCCCAAATTACAAAAAGTAAAAAAAAGATGAAATGGAAATATTTTAAATAGAAAATATTACAAAAAAAAATAACAACAATAATAAAATTTAAAATTAAAAACCAATTGATGATTAGTTCGAATGATTTATAAAATATTCACAGTTTACGTGAGCGAGCCACTTTAAATTTACAGAAATATTTGTAAACATGCGGGCGTATGCTGTGTGAATGTGTGTGTTTCTTTGTTTGTTTTTTTAGTATTTTATTTTACTAAAAACAATGTGCTGCGATTTAAGAACGGCCGGCCTCTTAGTGTGCTTGTGAAATGTATTAAAGCCATGATTATAAGGACAAATTTGTGGTTAGAAAGTAAATTGTCTAACGAAGGCTTAAATATCAAATAAAATTGTCAAGTTTTTGGCTTCTCATAAATTAGGAGGGCAAATTTGAAGTTAGGAAGTAAATTGGCGTTTACAACTTCAGTTTTATTGACACCCATGTAAAATAGAAATATGAAAATTAATAATGGATAATAATCCACCTCTAACCCTTTTTTACAAAATTTTAAAGCACATTTGACAACAATCACACGGGGTTCACGGGGTTCAGAAATAGTTTTTTTTATCACATGTTATCATGTGAAACAATATTTTAGGTTTGTTCGAAAAGCTTAAGATTTAAATTTAACCTCTGGATCTCGGAATATATATTATTTTTATCGCATGCTATAATTTTTAAAAATTGTTCAAAAACTTTGTTTTAATTTTGCTTAAATTCAATACACGTAGTTTAGAAAAACTTTTTTGTCGCATGTTATATTGATTTCAAAAACGTTTTTCACTAAGGCTTTGACTTAGCATATTTCTACTTAATAAAAGTGCTAGGCGTCTGGATTTCAGGACAACCATTTTTTATCGCATGCCATGTTTTTTTAAAGACATCCATAGCTCATCTAAAATAATATATTATCTCTAATAATAGAAATAAAAATATCTAAGCTCATTGTTAAGGGTTTTATTATTATTTATCGCATGCTATAATTAAAAAAAGTGTTAAAATTGTCAAAAAACGTTGTTTTAACTTTGCTTGAGCTCATTTAAAGAGTATAAAAGTACTAGGCTCTATTCGGATGAACTTTTTCGTCGCATGCGAATTTTTTTGAAAACGTGTTTAACTTATCCAAAAGCGCGACTTAGTTTTGATTTAGGATATTTGTACTAAATTAAAGTACTAGACTCTATATTTAGCACCTGGATTTCAGGAATACCAATTTTGATGCATGCTATAATTTTTTTTAAAATATCGTTAGGTAATCTTAAATAATATTTTAACTCTAATAATAGTAATATTAATAAAAATAGATTTAGAATAACACGCTATATTATTTTGTATCGCATGCTATAATTTTTAGGAAAAGTGTTCAAATTGTCCGAAAGCTTTGTTTTCACTTTACTTGAGCCCGTTTAAGAAGTATATGCACAGCGTACAACGACTTTTTTGTCGCATGCGATATTTTTTCAAAAATAGTTTCAACTTATCCAAAAGTATGATTTAGCTTTGGAATGCAAGATTCCCGGAAAATTCATTTTCTGACATTTAATCATTTAACAGACAATTTACTAACTAACCTCAAAATTGCCCACCATTTAGATAGTTAACGTAATCAGTTAAGGACGGCATATAATTAACATATTTCTCTCGAATTAGTGTTGCTAAGGTCTTTTTCGAATTATAACCTCTTGATGATGAGTTTGTGACCCTGAAACATAAATTTCTGTATATGTTAGACGTGTAGTTAGTTGTTATTTTAAAAATAGCAGCAGATAAGTATTAATGTGAATTGAGTGGGTTGGGTCTTAATTTGTTTGCAGAGAATTCATTGATTGATGTGATTAAGACACAAATCTTTGACTAAAAGGACTAAAGCAAGAACAGATTTACTGGATTTGTACTCACAATATATTTTATCTGCATTAAAAGTGTCCGTCCACCGTCCGTCCACATCTAAAATTTTGATAAACATTTCATTTGCGTGTCAAACATTGAAACCTGATACGTTGCAACGCATCACATTATTTTCACAATGCGAAGTAATAGGCAAAATATTATAAATAATAAAAAAATATAACAAATAACAAGATTAGAACTGACTTGACAGTAAAATAAGAGAGAGTCACAGTTCGTGACTTCATATAAAAAAAATTTCGATAGTTGTCTCAGAACCTTCTATCGCAGTATCAATTTGAGTTTTGCAAGTCGGAAACTTGGCGAGATGATGTAATATTTGCAGATGAGAGAGTATTTGAATCCGGCCGGCATGTAATAATGTGACGCAAACTAAGCGAAGAGCTGTAACCACAAAATCTATCTTCCATTTAAAAATGAATTGTGGACGGTTTGGCTAATTTGTTGTTTTGAATTGTTGGCGAAAGTCCAGGGAAGGTTTAGGCGGTGAAAAATATAAACAATAAATAATGGAAAATAGCAAAAACGACAAATTTAATTTGTTCCACAGAAAACGTTTCCAGATGTGAAATATTTGATATCTTTTGTCATTTGGCTGTTAAATATTTCGATGTGTTTACAAGTGACACAAGTTAATAATTTAGTTTCCTTCAATTTTATTTGTTGAGCTGTTGACCCAAAATTGCATGCATGCACATGACATCAGGGCCTTGCGGAGTTTCGAGCTGCAAGTGGTCGACGGCAAGTATTCCAAGGAACAAGGTTTCTCACCAATATTGCCCAAAGCATTGTGAAACTCACATAAATATGGGATATTCACCCTTCCAGTTGCCAACATGAAAAAAAACGATATTGTTTTGACTTGTTTACATCAAATTGTTATTCCAGTTGTCGTTGTCGAATATTATCGATGACTGTCAACATAGAATTTACATTCTACAAGAAAATATGACAACGATATTGATTTGAAACGACTTTGATTTTGTCGTCGTCGTAATTTTTCATAACGAATTGAGTTTATTTGAAATTAATTCGACGGTGGTCAAGCCACTTGAGCGATATGATGCGTGCGCCGCGCCCTAGGAAGCGGAAAACTAATTTCTAGCAACAGGGTATTCCCAGTTGCAATTTCAGAGGTTTCGAAGCAGGATCGCCAACCGCCACTCCTTGCTAAAGAGCTGGAGACTATTCAACTCCTTGTCCAGAATACTTTACAATCATGCTCACTGGGGATCCGGATCCCATTGTTCTCAGTAAAGGTGAGATGATCCTGGCCCCTTAATAAAAATTCATAAGGGCCGTAAAACCACAACCACCACGATACTTCCGAAGAGCCTACCTCAATAACCAGGCAGAGAACAGCTAAAAAGCTAAAGAACCAGTTAGCTGAACTCTGGGGTTTACTTATTCTCGTGGAAATAACGTAGAGCTTCCAGTTGACTTCCTGCCAGCCTTCAGGGGACTGGACTCCCGTTTTTTAATAATGATGGATTTCCATCAAAACGTATCAATGTGCCCCTGTGGAGAATCCTTCGCTTTCAATGGGATTTCGCAGAGGCACTTGTACAAGTAATTTCAAGAAACAATGGGAAGAAATTACAAAAGTGTTAAATTCTCTTGGCCTGTCGATATGTTTAGGAGATGGGTGCGGTGGCAAAAGGTAGGGAAATAATGATCGTAAATAGTGGAATATAAAAATAAAATTCCTTAATAGGTTTGGCGAGACTTGAAGTTTAAAGTGAAGAAAAAAGTGGTTGCCAACAAAGCTGAATGTAATGCAACGGGTGAAGGAGTATTTACGCAGTTTTGATTTTAGCCCGCTAGGGGAAGCTGTGGTAAATCTGCTACAGTTTCGAAAGCTACTCAACCCAGGGTGAGCAGTGCATGGTACCCAGCCCATAAATATATCCAATGAGTTGGCGGAGACACAACAAAGTGCATCACTGGTAGAAGTAGAAACAACCGCAATTATTGTGCGTTCTATGGAAGTTACTGTGGACTTAAGTTCCAACAAAATTCCATTAACAGCTCCACCTTCAGTGCCTCCACTGAAAGATAACAATGCTAAAAGGAAGAGCGGGAATTCCTCATTTAAGAAAAATGAGAATTGCTTAGGCCATGGCGAACTACTACATAAACATAGTAATGAGCAAGCAAAACTGTTAAAGGATATATCCAATTCAATGGGATTCATTAAACACAACCTCAGGGATTTTGCGGTTGAAGTACAAATGTTGGTCTTCTTTATTTGGGGCAATAATGCCAGTAACTCTGTTTAAAAAAAATGTTAATTTTGTATCAATTCTTTCACTATTCGTCATTTCGAATTTAATCCATTGGGGACAAACCGTCATTTCCAATGGATTCAGTGTTTCCGACAAAATCTTAGAAAATATTGGTTGCGAGAGTTTTTTTAAATATTTAGAGATGTGTGCTTGATATGTTGACAAAAACGAACGATAAGTCGTTAACGTCGTCGTCATCCTGTTATAGAATGCAAAATTTTTATTGAAGACGACATTGAAACAAAATGATGTTGACAGTAAAATGACGGCGATGTTGATGACGACAACTGGAATAAGGGTGATTGTAACTCTGTCGATAAAGTACATACATATGTAAACATGTTAGCAAAACTGGCTGTAACCAATGCAAATTACAAAGTATTTTAGTACCAGATGGTACAATGTAATCATAGTATCTTTTTATTTACGATCCATGAAAGACACCCTACACAGTAGTCCATTTGGCAGTCCCTTTAGACAACTGGACAACGAGTTTATATTAATGTCCCTGTTGGCTAGTAGGTAGTGTGCTTCTCAGTCTCGGGGTTTTGGGTTAGATTCCCAGCAAATACTGGCTGTTTTTTCACTACAAATATAAAAATTGACTGTCAGTGGGGGCTGTTCAGTGATGAAGGCATGGTCACTGGCCGCTGTGCTGTCTCCTACGACAGTTAATTTCCGATAACATGGGCCTTCTAGAAATGAAAGCTGCCCAGGTAGGCTAGGGGTGGTTATTTTCACTACAAAAATAAGAGTTTAAAGGCTATGTAACTGTTCTTCTACTTTCAGCACCTGTCTCATCTCTTCTCTATTCCTTTCACAAAGAACGAAGAACAGTACTTGCCTAAATAGGCATTGTTGCCCGAAGTGCTACTTCTCTGTTAAAGAGTGGCACGTTCACCACCAACAACAACATTAATTTAAGTTTGTCAAATTGATAATTTTGCTCTTATTTTGCTGTATGATGATTATGCCACGCTACTAACACATGGAATACATTACTAAATTCGTTTAGCGTTGAAAAGAAGGATCACTAGTTGAAGGACATCCAAATGTACTCGCTTCGCACTGGGATGATACGCTCAGCATTCTGATGATACGCCGCATTAAATTTGTATATTATGCAAATATGTATGTCGGTAATAATGTTTACTTGAATCTAAAAGGGGGATGTTTTGCATCGTGTGTGCCGTTAAAGTTTGAATTCTATACTCTACAAATGACTGCGGAAATTTTCCGTGATGATTGTCATTATTAACAGCCAACAAATTTGCCAACAAATTTTGGTAGGATGACTTTTTCAGCACTCAGAGGATGATTTTTTTTAAAAAGCTTTAGATTAAAAGCACAAGATGACAATTGGTCTAGATTTCGAGTCAGTTTTAGGAATTGGCATAATTTTTGCACACTTCCATTTCGACAGAAAATTGTTAGTCATTCTAATAGTGTTAAATAAAATGTGTTATATACGGCAAGATCTTAACAAGTTATCAGAGCCCCCTACATTCGATTTGATCAAATTAAGTTTCATATTAGCTTTCACAAGCGTACGTTGTCGTTAGGATTGGTACTTAGATAGTTCTGAAATGTATGATCTACAGATTATAGCGCTATAGTTGTGAAAGTTCTATTAAGCTCTTTAACATCGACTTGATAACTGCTTGAGCTCTCTTTACTACCAACTCCAATCTAGGTTATGTGTCTCCAAGCTTGTCAAAGCAAAAGTTTCTTCTTGCAGTGTTAAACTTAGTCTTTAAACCTGAAGTTCTAAATCGCTTCCACTAGGCTATCCAGCTCTATTGATTCTCTGGAGCATTGATGCAATGTGGGTTGTGTTTCCTTATTTTATCGTTACTACAATGGTAAGTGCTTTTGAAATCAGAAAACTTGTGCCCATTTTTCGCCACGTTTTTGCATTTAGCACGCTATGCGTGGTTCATTCGCCGGGAAAATTCTTTTAGCAGAACAGTTCGTATGGGCAATAAGCTCTTCCAGAGGTCTTTGTTGTCACTTTCACTGTAGGAAAATTAAAATCGAATGCCCGCAAATACCACTCCCTCTTTCCTCCCTCCCATAACCTGGCACAATGCATTCCATGAGGAGGGGTCATCCCCTGAAAGCTGGTCCGAAAAAAATTAATCATGTTTCCATGATTAAATTAAATTTCCCAGATTAGTTAGGGGAAAAAGGATTATAATTCCTTTACATCGTTTTCTTGTATCTGAATGGTAGTTTTTCATTTTTTCGTAGCATTATATAATTAATTATTAGTTAATTTTGTCTGAATAGTCTGTGTATTTGACCTCTTAACCTAATTTATCAACAACACTGTTCTGTACTGTAAATATAAAATTGTTTCTTGAACGATTGGATTTCTTTTTTTTGGATTTTACAAAAACTGGTGGGCAATCTTTTTTAGTCTAAAACTAAATGAACAAATATAGTTTGACTTATCAACGATTTTCTACTTCGCAAAATATTCCTGTAATAAATTTAGGTCGTTTGGAACATAAGGTAAGGGAGGCTGTAGACGTAGATTCATCAGAAGCTATTACTGCTATTGTACTTTTTAATAAGTTGGCATATCGGCTTTCAGTTGCGTACCCTGCATAAATGAAATGTACCCCCCCGGGGCACATTGATATGTTTTGACGGAATCTCACCGTCACTACATGTGTAAACCGGGGTAAAAGGGAGCCCACTTCCCTTCAAAGCTAAAAGAGCCAACTGGACAATTCCACTATATTTCCACGAGAATCAGTTAGGCCCCAGACCATCTGGTTATGGCTTACGCAGCCAGGTGCAGATGTAAATCTTATCACACATCACTTATGCCACTCTGACGTAAAACGATGTTTTATTCAAATAAAATATGTTTGGCATATTGTCCTGCATTTCAGGAGATCTTCGAATGTTATTCCATAATCAATAAATTTAGAATAGGATAAAATATGATCGCTGCCGTCGTTCTAAAATATATAGCGAGCAATATTGTTGTATCCATATTGTCATAATTACTCTAAATTTCAAAGCCATAAAGGAGTGAGGAGCCTTTGTCAAAAAGATACGTGTACCACACGGATTGGTGTTCTTTATCGTCCATAGGGTGCAAAGCATTCCGTAAACTCTGCCAACAACAGTGTTGATGTGATTCAGTCCTGGTTAGTCTACCATTAAAAATTATGCCTAAGTTAGACTCAGAGTTCATGAAATCAATAATATTGTCGCCAATTTGCACAGTACTCCTACATTTCGAGAGGAAAACACATTTCGGATTTGAAGCGTTGATATACAAGCCATTATTCATTGTCCAGCAGTTGATCAAGTTCAAATCGTTGTCATACATATGGAAACATCATTTACTCTGCTCCGATTATTTTTACTGCTGATAGCAACATCAGATAAGTCTCTTATGTAAAGACAGAAAAGAGGGGGTCCCAAGATAAATAGACGCTGTTAAAATTGTCTAATTATCTTGGTACCAGATTCTGCCCAAAGGCCTGCCTGACAGCCAAAAACACTGCTAAGAAATATAATTTTTCTTTAAAAAGCGTTAAAAGCAACATAAATTATACAGTGGCATTACTCAGGGGTGCCATGTTTCTGACGAAATCCAAATTGAGAATCAGGTATCATATTTTGCCTTGCTAAGATTAGCGTTAGACGATTTGAAACAATTCTCTCAAATATTTTTGAGAATAATGGCAGCAAACTGATTGGTCTGTATGAAGAAACATTATGTCCGGGTATGTTCGGTTTAGAGAAGTATAATAGTTTCAACATATTTCCAAGACGTATGGGAATCAGTGACAGTTTCAATATCGAGTTACATATATTAATGTTAAATATAGTCTATTTCGTCGTACCCAGGCAACAGGCGACAACTTTCATCTATTTGAAAAGGCGAATTTAAAAACTCTACAATTTGGTTGTCTTCAGGAGAGTTAGCAGGTGGTAAAGCTTCGAAAGTTTCTTTTAAATGCCCTTTCGAATATTTTGTAGTTTTCCATAGGCTATGATTGGAACGGAGGCTAATAACCCTGAAAATTGTCGCCCAATTGCAATTCGTTCTGCAATTTCTAAAATGATGGAATGTATGATTAATTTTCATCTTACAGCTTACTTAGCAAACGACCGTATGTACGGTTTCCACTAGCTTTGCTCTTGGAACAATGGTGCAACTCCATACATCAATTCGAAAGTAAGGTGGTAGCGCTAGATACTCCCAAGAGTGTGGCATGATGCACTACTGTCAAAACTTCTTGCTTTTGGAATCGCTGATAATTTCAATAGATTTCACCAAACGAGTTCCAGAGTAATTTAGTGATATCGAGAAGCTCTGTTCTATCTCCTAGCCTATTTCTTATTTTTCTCAATCACCATCCACGTCACCGTGGGTTCCACAAGGAAAATATGAATGGTACGCTTAATCATGATCTCGCAATTTCTTAACTGGGGTCGTGTGAATAGAATCGAATTTAAAGCCCATAAGACTCAATATTGCATGCTCGCACATAGATCTGTGTTCGGAAATAGTACTGCACCTGTTACTATGGGTGATATAAGTATTACGGAATCGGAAGCTCTTGATGTTCGCGACATGAAAATTCAGTGTGTCCGATGGACTAAATACATTTTTCAGGTTTCTCAAGAAGTTTTAAGTGTCTCGGTTTTCTGAAACGGTGTAAGGAGATACTTCACTCCATGCGATCTTCGTACTATTTGTACCACCTATATCCGTCCAAAGATGGAATACAACTCTCATGTATGGCCCGGCGCCTCAAAGTCTATTTTGGAAGCGCTCGACCGCGTACAGGAGAGCGCCAAGAAGTTTATCGGAGACGGTAAGGTATCCAACTCTATTGATTATCTAGAGCATCGACGCAATATAGGTTTTATTTTCATGTTTTATCGTTACTTTAATGGTAAGTTCCCCAAATTTCGCACGTTTTCGCGTTTGGCTCGCTTTTCGTTGAGAACGCATCCATTTCTTGGCGATTGGCCAGTGAATCGCATCACGCATTACAGGGAAAAGTCGTTTTTTAGCAGAACAGTTTTAATGGGGAATAGACTCCCTCCAGAGGCCTTTCCTGTAACTTTCAATGTAGGAAAATTTAAATAGAATCTCTACAAACACTACCTCCTCTTTAATGAGGAGGGGGTCACCACCTGGTCCGTACTGATCCGAAAAAAATAAAAATTGACTCTCACTGTGGGCGTGGTGTTAATAGTATCGCTGCTTCGTGAATAAGACATGTAAGTTTTTCTAGCGCTGTTTCTTTATCGTAACCAGTTTGGATTTCGGTGTTAAGATTTAGATTTCTGTCTTTCCCGCATTTATTTTTTCGAAGAATTCACTAGATTTGCCACCACATGTTCTTATATTGAAAACTGCCATATCTATTATTCTACTCCGAAACATTAATCCACTACGATTTTGCACTAAGGTACCACGACTCTCAGCCAAGAAAATGAGGCAACAATTTTGATCGGGAAAATTCAAAGATGAAGACATACGGTTGCCACGTATCCCCATGATTCCGAAAGTTATGCCCTTCAATTTTAAATCACTTTGTTGATAGTGATTACTTGCGCACTATCAACAAACCACGAGGATAATCATTGGAATTTTGTGAATTAAATTTGTGTAATGTCTGCCCTTTAAAGGTAATGGGGTAGAAACTCGCCTAGGGCACAGCTAGCTGGGTGTTGTGCAACCGTTTAAGTTCTATCAAGATAACGTCACAAAACATAAGGCAACGTTATCCAGAACAGATTATTTTATACATGGTTTGTCAAACGCGCTTTCCAACAATGAAGTCTTCTATCAACACTTTCCAGGCTCCACCACGATTTTATTGTCTGTCCAGAGATACAGTTTTAAATAGTGAATTAAGTTATTAACCGTTTAATTGTTAAAATCAAAACGATTCTTTGAATCTTAAAAATTTTGTGAGCAATATTTCGTTTGGACAAATTTGAGGTTAGAAGGTTAATTATAGATCAAATGATTAAATCCATCAAAATTAATACTTTTTTATCTACATTTTTATCTGCTAAAACTTTATTTTATATTTCTTTTTTTTCAATTGTCCATTAATAGCCATTGTGTGACTTTAAATTGGAAGTCCTCTCCTTTTCAAATTATTCTTTTGTCAACTACTTGCTGATGAACCATAAATTTTCGAACTTCTTATTTATAAATATGCACCGTCGGCTTAAATTCGCTTGGGTCCATGTGACAAAGCTAATCACATATTTGTGGAAAACGTTATTTTTGCTCATGAGTCAAAAAAAAATATTTCTGGCGCAGATGCTATTAATTATGTGAGGCGTAAAGCCAATCCACAGCTCCAAATAAACACTCAGATTGTTTGAACTTGTATGGCTGTTTCTGGACTTGATAATATGTTGTTAATCAAAGCAACTATGATCAGAGATGGATATTTAAATGTATAACAAAATAATTTTCTACTAAATTTCGATGCTTTGGGTATAGGCAATTGTTTTTAGTGACCCGAACTGTCATTGAGCTGACATTTATTAACAAAAAGATGGGGATTTTTAAAAATAGAAAGTTACAAGCTTGAAGCAGAGAATTTTAATTGGCGAAAATTTTTCGAACTACCCTTACTCCTTTAAACTTTATTTAATTCAACCATGTACGCTTAATTTAATTATATACGATTAAAACTTATTCGATTTAATCTTACTCTATTAAATCTTATTCGATTAAACCCTATTCGATTTACACTTATTCGATTAAAGTTTATTTCACTAGACCTTATCTAATTAGACCTTATTCGATATAAACGTATTAATTAAAGGTTATTCGTTAAAATTTTTTCGGTTAAATCCTATTCGTTTAAACCTTTTTAAATTAAATCTATTCGATTAAAACTTATTAGATTAAAACTGATACGAATTAATCTTATTGGATTAAATTCTGTTTGAATAAAGCTTATTCTATCAAGTATTATTCGATTAAAACCTTGTTCTATTAAAACTTATACAATATAATCTTGTTCGATTAAATCATATTCCCTTAAAACTTATTCGATTTAAACTTATTCGACTAAATCTTATTCGATTAAAATTTTTTCGATCTTACTCGATTAAAACTTTTTCGATTATAACTTATTCGTTTTAATTTTATTCGATTAAAACTTATTTGATAAAGTCTTATTCGTTAAAAACCTTTTCGATTAAAACTTAATGTTTAACATTATTCGACTGAACCGTATTCGATTAAGTTTTACTCGATTGAATTTACCCTTGTTTAATTAAACTCATTTGATTTAAGTTTATTCGATTAAGTCTTATTCTCGACTGAAGCTTATTCGTTTAAATCTTATATGATTAAATTTTACTTGATTTAACTTTATTTGATCAAGTCTTATTCTATGAAACCTTGTTCATTTATGGCTTTTTTGATGAAGTTTTATTCGATTTGTTCGACTTAAACTTATTCGGCTTAATCTTTTTCGATTAAACCTTATTCGATTAAATCTTAAGCGCCACTATACGATTAACCCTTATTGAATCAAACCTTATCCGATTAAACGTTATTCAATTAAACCTTACTCGATTCAACTTTATTCGATAAAGTTTTACTTCTTTAAACTTTATTCAATGAAAACTTATTCGTTTAAATATCGATGACACTTCCTTCGATTAAAACTTATTCGAGTAAACATTATTCGACTAAGCCTTATTCAATCAAACTATATTCGATTAAATCTTATGCAGTTAAACCCTATTTGATTAAACCTTATTCGATTATTTGATCAAACTATATTTGATGAAACCTTATTCAATTAAAGTCTGTTCGATTAAACCTTATTAAACCTTAAACTTATCCATTTAAAACTTATTCGATTAGAGCTTATAAAATTAAACTTTTTTCGGTTAGGTCTTACTCGATTAAATTTTTTTCCTTTAAGCCTTATTTGATTAAATTTAATTCGATTAAATCTTATTCGGTCAAACTTTATTCGATTAAACCTTTTCGATTAAGTCTTATTCGATTAATCTTTATTCGAATAAATTTTATTCGATTAATCCTTTTTCGATTAAAATTTATTAGACTGTCTTTTTCGGTTCAATCTTATTCTATTAAATTTTATTCATTTATTTGATTAAATTTAATTCGATTAAACCTATTTCGATCAAGTCTTATTCGATTAAATGTTATTCGGTTAAGTCTTATTCGATTTAATTTTAAACTTTTTCAAACTCGATTAAGTTTTATTCCTTTAAGTTTTATTTCAATAAATATCATTCGATTAAGTCTTATTCGGTTAAACTTTATTCGATTAAACCTTATTCAATTAAACCTTATTTCATTAAGCCTTATTCGATTAAAACCTATTCGTTTAAGTTTTATTTGAATACACTTTTTTTTTTCAAAGAGAAGTAGCACTTCAGGCAACAATGCCTATTTAGTCATGTACCGTGCTACATTCTTTAGGAAAGGGATAGAGAATAGATGAAACAGGTGGTGAAAGTAGAAGGATAGTCGGAAATTAACTGCCGTATATAAGACAGCACAGCGACCAGTGACTATGCCTTCATCGCTGAGCAGCCCCACCGACAATCAATTTTTATTTTGTAGTGAAAAAAACCAAGATCTTCGTTGGGAATCGAACCCACAACCCCCATATTTACAAGCTAGTACACTACCTGCTAGCCTACAGGGGCACTTTTTCCGATTAATCTTTACTCTCTTAATCTTATTCTGTTAAACTTTATTCATTGATTTGATTAAATTTAAATTGATTAAATCTTGCTAGATGATGTCTTACTCGATTAAATTTTATTCGTTTAAGTCTTATTCGATTTTATTTTATTAGATTGACATTATTTGTTTAAATTTTATTAGATTAATCTTTATTCGATTTAACCTTATTAGATCAAATCTTATTCGGTTAGGTCTTATTCAATTAATCTTTATTCGATTAAAACCTTTTCAGTTAAGTCTTATGCGATTAAACTTTATTCGATTAACACTGGTTCTTTTGAACCTCATTCGATTAAACCTAATTCGATTAACCTTTATTCGATTAAATCTCAATTTAAACTTATTTAATTAAACCTTGTACGACTTAAACTTATTCGAATAAATCTTATCGATTAAACTGTATTCGTATTTATTTATTCGGTAAAACATTATTCAATTAAACTTTACTCGATTCAACCTTATTCGATTAAGTCTTATTCGATTACACATTATTCTATTCTATTACAAGTTATTCGTTTAAACATTATGCGATTGAACCTTATTCGACTAAACTTATTCGATTAAACCTTATTCAATTAAACCATATTCAATTAAACCTTATTCGATTAAATCTCGATTTAAACTTATTTGATTAAGCTTGCACGACTTAAGCTTATTCGAATAAGTCTTATTCGATTAAACTTTATTCGTTTTTGTTTATTCGGTAAAACATAAACAATTAAACTTTACTCGATTCAACCTTATTCGATTAAGTCTTATTCGGTTACACTTTATTTCATTACAAGTTATTCGTTTAAACATTGTTCGATTTAATTTTATTTGGTTAATCCTTATTCTATTTAACCTTATGTAATTATATCTTATTGAATTGAATTTTATTAGTTTAAGTCTTACTTAATCAAAACTTATTCCTTTAAGTTTTGTTCGATTAAATTTTGTTCGATTAAACCTTATTCGACTGTTTTCTTCAGTTAAATCTTATTCTATTAAACTCTATTCATTCATTCGATTAAGTTTTTAATTTGATCAAACCTAATTCTATTAAACTTTTTTCGATTAAATCGTCTTCAGTTTAGTTTAATTCGAATCAATCTCATTCGAGATTTATCTTATTCGTTTAAACTAATCTGTTTAAAATTTATTAGATTAATCTTTGTTCGACCAAACCTTTTTTGATTAAATCTTATTCTATTAAATTTAATTCGATTAAACCTTATTCGATTAAAATTTATTCGATTTCGCCTTATTCGATTAAACTTTTTTCGATTAAACCTTTTTCAGTTAAGTCATATTCGATTAAATTTAATTCGATGAATACTTATTCGATTTAACCTTATTCGATTAAAATTTATTCGATTAAGTCGTATTCGATTAAAACTGGTTCATTTGAACCTCATTCGATTAAACCTTATGCGATTAACCCTTATTCGATTAAATCTCGATTTAAGCTTATTCGGTTAAACCTTGTACGACTTAAACTTATTCGAATAAGTCTTATTCGATTAAACTTTATTCGTTTATATTTATTCGATTGAACCTTATTTAAATAACCGTTATTTAATCAAACCTTATTCGATTAAACGTTATTCAATTAAACTTTACTCGATTCAACCTTATTAGATTAAAACTTATTCGTTTAAACATTATTCGATCAAACTTTATTCGTTTAATCCTTATTCGATTTAACCTTATGTAATTAAATCTTATTCGATTAAAATTTATTCGATTAAACTTTTTTCGATTAGGTATTATTCGATTGCGTTTTATTAGTTTAAGTCTTCTTATTCGATTAAAACTTATTCCTTTAAGTTTTATTCGATTAAACCTTATTCAACTGTCTTTTTCGATTAAATCGTATTCTATTTATTAAATTTTATTCATTCTTTCGATTAAGTTTTTTAGTTCGATCAAATCTTATTCGACTAAATCTGTTGTCGCTTAAGTCTTATTTGTTTATATTTTGTTAGATTAATCTGTATTTAAATAAATCTTATTCGACTGTTTTATTTCATTAAACTATTAAACTTTTTGCGATTAAATCGTCTTGAGTTAAGTCTTATTCGATTAAATCTCATTCGATGAAATTTAATTCGATTAAATCTTATTCGATTGGGGCTTACTCGTTTAAGTCTTATTACTTTAAATTTTATTCGTTTAAGTTTTATTCGACTAAGGCTTATTCGGTTAAATTTTATTCGACTATACTTTATACGATTAAAACTTTTTTTGTTGAAGTCTTATTCGTTTAAATTTTATTAGATTAATCTTTATTCGATTAAAATATATTATATATTAAAAGTTGTTTGTTTGATGGTCGGTTCAAATCGGACAGAATTTTTGAATTTTTGACTATCGAATAGAGTAGCAGGAGAAGGAAAAAAATTATTTTTGTAGTTTTTGCCAATTCAATTGAGTTCAATTCTGAAAACTGCTAAAATCCTTCCTTTTTTTGGTTTTGTTGTTGTTAACATTTACCTTATTGAAAGCTGGGTAATGGATTGTAAACAATTCAAGATTTTTCGGTGTGATGTAAAAATGTTTTGTATTTTTGTTGTTGCTGTTGCTTCTGCTGCTGCTCTTGTTGTTGTTTATTATTCAATAACAGTTTTAATTGTTTTGATTGTTGTATTGATACTATTTGATTGGTTAACTTTAGTATTATTTAGATGTATAATTTGAGTTGATAATTTGTAGAGTTATTAACTTTTTGTTACACATTTTGTTGTTGTAACATATTTGATTATTACAAACGACACACAAACATAATTACAGTTTTAATTTTCAAAATCATTTTATTAGGTAAAAATTTTAAGGCATTTTGTGGCCTAGGCACACTAGGCAGCCCGCAAGCCTTAATTACCAATAAGGAAGTTTTTGATTTAGTGTAACCAACCTATCAAACAAATCTATCACCAATTCTCTATTAGGAGGACTAGCGGCAATTCACTGGGTTTGTGGTTCATTTGAATTAAATTTATTCTGTCTGGACTTTGCTTTTCATTGCTTTTGCTTATATTAAGTTTTAAAGTTATAAATAAGTTGACAAACGTTTTGCTGTACACTACGTCCCTTGATTGCGCTCTTTAAGTTTCGTGACCGTTATTAGTTAAGGTGGTTTGATGTTTGTTGTTATTATTTTTAGTTTTATATTTAATAACTTATTAATATTTAATTAAAATGCTGGTTAAGGGGTTTGATTTCTATAAACTGTTTGGTGATGCTGTGTTTTGCTATTTGTTGTTGTTGCTTTTTTATATTTATTGTGTTTTTGTTATCATGGCACATGAGCACAGGCTATCGTTTTTGCCTGCTGACTGTAAGAGCGATCGTTTTAATATTATTCGATCTTACATCAGTCAACTATATTTAAACCTAAAATATAGCATTTAAAATTTTTTTTATTTAATTATTTTAAATTATAAATATTATTATTATTTTTAATTATTTTTATAATTTCGGATTTATTTATTTTTTTTTAGAGAAAATTTTCCATAATTCTATTTTTATACATTTTTACCTTTTGTGTTTTATTTTATTACTAAAACTTTGACTTGTGTTTTACTATTGCACTTGCAACCTGAAATTGTTTTAGTATTTTTTGTTTTCTTTTTTGTATTGTATGGACTGATGGATGTTGCAAGTTGTTGTTAGCAGCATTAAATTATTAAAATATTGTATGCTGACTGACTGAGCGATGATTTTTCGTAATATTAACGGTTGTTGTTTCAGCGTTCGGTAGAGAAGAGAGAACTTGTTTGTTGTTAAAACTAAGCGTAAGACTAAACGACTAATGGCTTGACTGGCTTAACTAACATGACTACTCAAGTCGTTGCGCGTTAATTTGCGAATGGCTGAACACACTAGCAAAAGGAAACAAAAATATTATAACGACGACAACAATAATAATACAACAACAAAAAAATAAAAGGAAAAAAACAAAAACAAGTAATCACAGACACAGGCCTTCCCTACTTGCTGCTGCATGGCAAAAATATGCATGCATGCGTACGCGCGTGTCTGAACACACACGTTCAACAACGAAGGCGAGCAAAGTCTCACTGAAAAACAAACAACTCTCATAATTTAACAAAAGGCATCCACAATTTTGTACTTCACACTAAACAGTCTGTATGATATTTGAAGTAAACGCTTGTGTGTGCACAAATGTTTGCTTTGGTAGGCGATTGTTATAAGCCAGCATACAAAAACATCACATTATCCACAGTGTAACGAACAGCTACAAAAAATTAAGCAGTTACAAATTAAACATAATAGTTGAAAAAATAGTAATTTTATGTAATTTGATTATTTAAAAAGGGTCCTGCTCTCCCTTTCTTTCCCTCTTTATCTTTCGCTCTCTCCACGTTCATTCAATAAATCAAAATCTCTCATTTTTGTTCACAGAAGGCAATGCATCCACGTAAATGTCTTCTTTGTCTTCTTCATTTTCTTAATAAATTATTTAATTCATCTTGTGAGGTACCTGGAGTCCAACAGACCGACAGTATGGTATCTGTAGGGGGCGCTCTACGGGTAACTTGCTGACTTTCCTGTCGGAAAAATGGTGCAACACCGTACATCATTTCGGACAGATTGATATGTTTTGATGGAAATCCATCATCATTACATGTGTCAACGGGGGGAAAACTGGAGCCCAGTTCCCTGAAGGCTGGCAGGGAGTCAATTGGAAGCTCCATGTTATTTCCACGGGCATCAGTAAGCCCCAGAGTTCAGCTAATTGGTTCTTTAGCTTTTTAGCTGTTCTCTAACTGATTATTGAGGTCGGCCCTTCGGGAGTCTCGTCGTGGTATGTGGTTTCGAGGCCCTCGTTTAAGTTGTGTGGGTGGGATCGTTCACAATAAACAGAATGAGTGGCCCAGATCCAGTGAGCAGGATTGCCGTTGTGTTCTTAAATTATATTAAGCTTCATGCGTTCTGGACCAGGAGTTGCGGCCTGCTTCGGGCTTTTGAAATTGCAACTAGGAGTGACCGGAGGATATACATATCTAAAGGCCTTCTCCGTTCTTTCTCTTTCCCTTTTTCTTATTTTTCTAAATAACCTTCGTTGTAAAACTTTCAACTCTATATATTCTCTTTCGCAGATAACAGCACCATTTACCGTTCGTACTCATTTAATAATAAACCAGACCATTTGGAGATGGGTTCCAAAAGGCGGAACATGAATGATACGCTCAATCACGATCTCGCAACAATCTCGGAATGGAATCGTGTGAATAGAGTAAATTTTAATGCTCGTCAATTGCATAAGCATAGATCTGTGTTCGGTAATGCTGCTAATTACTGATTAATCAAATAAGATGTAATTGAAAAAGGTTTAATCAAATATATTTTAATCGAATAAGACTTAATCGAGTAAGTTTTAATTAAGGTTGAATCTGTTCGATTATTCGACCCTATTTCATTAAACCTTATTCGATAAACCTTATTCAATTAAGTCCTATTTAGTTAAAACTTATTCGATTAAAGATATTAGATAAGAGTTTATTCGGTTAAATTTTATTCGATTAAAAAAAACGTTGAAGTTCTTGATGGAGTTACTTATTCGAATTAATTTTTATCCTTATAAAAAGCTTAGTCGATTATACCTTATTCGATTACCAGGGGTGATAAAGTAAGTTATGATAAATTAAATTTGTATTATTTGGCAACATTTTTAACTTAATCTGCGGTTAATTATGCTATAGTGTGTAACTTTTATAAAACATTAATTGTTCAAAAACAATTTACTTCCTAACCTCAAATTTGCCCTAACCTCATTATTGCTGGAATCTGGGTTGGCGAGACAAGTGTTAAATTTACAATCAATAAAGAATATTATCCATTGATTTTTTTGAAAAAGAAATTCGGTTTTATGAAAATTATGGTTGGTAATGAGTTAGAAAATTATAAGACAATTTTTTGGTGCATTACGTTTTACTGTGCTTTGTACCACCACCTTTGGGTATGCATTCTTTGTTTTTGTTTTTTGTATTTTTTGTTTTTGTATTTCGTTTTATTGTTAATACCAAATGTAAAACGTATTACTATGTTGGATTCATTCCCATTGTTGATTGCGGTGCAATTCTGTTGTTGTTACGATAAATATTTATTTTTTGAATTTGGAATCGAATCTATGTACATATATAAATATAGATGGGTGTGAGTGTTTGTTTGGGCTTGTGCAAAGATTTTCATTCTAAATTTCCTATTGTTTTTGAAGACTTGACTACAAAGTAAGCATTTGTTTAGTTGGTTGCTATTGTTGTTTATGCTGTTGCTACTGCTGCGTATGTTGTTGTTGTCGTTGTTGTTCTGTTGTTGATTTTATACTTGTTGTTGCATCTGTACTATTTTGTTATTGGTATATTTCGGGTTAACGTATTGCAAGCTTACCAGCAACAAATATCATCGTTTCCTCCAAAAAAAAAAAAAAAAACAATGAATGAACGAAAGGCGAACGAACGAACGAAGTAAGGAAAAGTTTGAACACAGTCAAATATTTAAGTAGAAGAATCGAACATCTGAATGAATGAACGAACAAGTGCATTTAAAGAATAGAATAGTATGTTGAGTAGTGAGTGTGAGTTCAGAGTGCTTTGTTTTTTATTTGATTGCTTGGGATGTGTATGGTCAGGTGTGTGTGTGTGTTATTTTAATGCTTTGCTTTGTTGTAGTGGGCGTGTGTACTGCCATTGGAAGAAATCATCAGTGCTGGCTGCTCTTATTATTGATTCATTATTACCATAAGGGCTTAAAAACAATTGAAGGATGGAAATACATAATAATAAATCATAAGAAAAATCAATAAAAGAAAGCATCAAACATGAAGGAAGTTGGATGGATGGATGATGTTTTATTAACAATCACATGATGAATGAATTTGGAAGAAAGAAAGTAAGAAAAGCTTTATTGTCATACTGTTTATTTCACAAGGGTTATTTAATACAACTTAAAATATTTTCGAAATAACTTAACAATTTTATAGTTTATTTGCCTTTATTTAGCAGCTACCAAACAAACAAACAAACATTAGTTTAATACACAAATGCATAACCATAGCACGTTTTATTATAGAGTTTCTTACAAAATATTTTGCTATGAATTCTGTTCTATCATCCATAATCCATCAAACTCAAACCATTTCATTTGTCTTTCTGTATAAAAATGTGTTTGTTGCCTGACTGCCTGCCTGCCCTGCATTATGAAATGTCTAAACAAAAGACACAAATCGTTGTCGTCTTTTGTTTTGAGCCAATTCTGCAACTTTGTTAGGAATTGAGAAACAAAAAAACAAAATTACGTGAGAACTTACGTGAGTGTGTTTATAGAGTATAGAGTAGACTCCTCCCTTACTAGCAATTTGCTAGGAGCACTTTTATAAAAAACTTTAGTTTCAGCCAATTGTTTTGGCAATTACACGCTTTATGAGCATATTCAATCATCAGTAAAACCCAGTCACCCAACGAGCATGACTTCGGCTGCTTGATATCGTCGTTCATTGTTTTTCATTTGTTGTCTAAAACAATGAAAGCTTTTTTTTCCAACAACGGCATCGTATCAGGCAAAGACAAAAACCTGCACCAATATGTGTGTTGAATTTTGTTCTCTTTGTAATCAAAAAAATTTACTGTTATGCGCGCGCAACCAGCGATTTAGTTTAACCAAACCCCCATAGACAGCCAAACAGAACAATGAAAACAATACAATACAATTATTTTAAACAACAACAACAAGAAGAAGAAATAGAGAAAAAATAACCAAACAGAAGAAAAACAAAAAAACAAAACCTGACAAGTATACCCCAATTTGTTTTTCAAAATTTTTACACACACACACACATTCACAGAAGCACTCACTCACAAGCTTTTTGTGCATGCAACGAAAACACATAAATAAATCTACAATTGACAACTTCTAATTTTTCTATATATTCCTTACAAATACCCTACAGTGGCTCAATTCAATAATCGGACAAGTATATAACACATACAATTTTTGTTTTTGTTGTAATAAAACTCGTGATTTTTGCAATTAAATTACAAAAATTCATTCATTTAGTATATAATAGTTATATTTACATAAATCCGTTTTTGAAAAACGAAAGAATTAACAACAAAAACAAAAATTTCTTTAAAGCACGCTTTTTGAGGTTAGCAAATAAATTAGCTTCAAAATAAGTGTTTTTTTAGCAGCTTCAGTTTTTTAATGCCAAAATAAAATAGAAATATGGAAATTATCAATGGAAAGGAAGAAAAAAACCCAGTAAATACCCACTTTTATGATAACACATCCCCTCCATTTACGTCAAAAAGTTCAAAGAATTATTGACAATAAGATGTTTTGTGAGGCAGTTGTACATTAAATCAATAACAATAGAATACAACATACATATTTAGACATGTAATTCGCAACTTTAGATTCACTAGGGTACGTGAAAATATGGTCAAACATGTCATACATTTAGAATTAATAGAAAACGAATTGTCTTTATTCCTGAAAGAAAATTTTCTGAAATGACTTTCATGAATTCAGAATTAAAATTTTTATGATATAAAAAAAAGATCGAAAAATACATGAAGCAGATGGATGTAATTATTGGCATCAAGGATTCTATTTCGCATGAAAGTATCACAAAGCTTTTTAGTTTGAACGCGTGGCTTACATACCCACTGGCCAAACCGCTATATTTCCAGCATCTTGTTTTACGGGCGAAGGTTGCATGATCTAAGTTCTTCATTTGGCTTCGTTGAGGAATATGTCTATCCATCTGAACGAAAAGCATTAAATTAACTATTTTGAAAAAGGTTTAGTCGAATAGATTTTAATCCAATAATTTTTAATCGAATAAGATTTAAACGAATAAATTTTAATCGAATAAGGTTTAACTGAATAAGTTTTAATTGAATAAGGTTAAATCAAATAAGTTTTAATCGAATAATTTTTAATCGAATGAGATTTATACGAATAAGTTTTAATTGTATAAGGGTTTTAATCAAATAATGTTTAATCGAAGAAGGCTTAACCGAATGAGATTTAATTGATTAAAATTTAATCGTAGATTAAATCGAATGCGTTTTAATCGAATGAGATTTATACGAATAAGTTTTAATTGTATAAGGGTTTTAATCAAATAATGTTTAATCGAAGAAGGCTTAACCGAATGAGATTTAATCGATTAAAATTTAATCGTAGGTTAAATCGAATGAGATTTAATCGAGTAAGATTAAATGGAATTAGGTTTTTTAACAAAGTTTAATCAAATAACATTTAATCAACAATATTGAATCGAATAATATTTAATGGAATAATATTTAATCAAATCAGTTGTAATCGATTAAGATTTAAACAAATAAGTTTTAATCGAAAAAGGTTCAACTGAATAACTTTTAATTGAATAGGTTAAATCGAATAAGTTTTAATCGTGTAAGATTAATTAGAATAAGATTTAATCAAATAAAGCATAATTGAATGAGATTTAATCGAATAAAATATTATCGAATACGTTTTGATCGAATAAAGTTTAATGGAATAAGATTTAAACTAATAAGGTTAATCGAATAAGGTTTAATCGAAAAAGACTTAATCGAATAAGGTTTAACTGATTAAATTTTAACTGAATAAGTTTTAATTCAGTAAGATTTAATCGAATAAGTTTTGCTTGAATAAGGTTTAAACGAATAACATTTAATGGAATAAGTTTTTTTTTAATAAGGTTTAATTAAATAACATTCAATGAATAATATTGAATCGAATAAGATTTAATCGAATAAGTTTTAATCGAATATGTTTTGAGCGAAAAACGTTTAATCGAATAAGTTTTATTTGAATAAGCTTTAATCGAATAAGTTTTAATTAAATGATGTTTAATCGAATAAGTTTTAACCGAATTAAATTTGTTTGAATTAGGTTTAATCGAATAACATTTAATCAAAAAGGTTTATTCGAATAAGTTTTAATCGAATAAGATTTAACCGAATAATTCTTATCGAATAAGTTTTAACCGAATAGGGTTGAAACGAATAAAATTTAAACGAATAAGGTGAAAGTTTCATTATTTTGATAACCAATTTATTTCCGAATCGCAAATATGCCCACTCTTTACATTATAAAACATTAACAAATTAAGTGTCCGGTTATTATGTTGAGTCACTGTATACAATGATTTTATTATAGTTTTTACATATTGTTTGTGCACTTTACAAGATTATCGCTTTGATGTACTTTGACGAAAGTTGTTAAATTTTTTATTCGAATTTGTTGTTGTTTTTTAACTTTTATAACAAATTTTTAAAAATGAAATTGTTAAAAAAAACACACACACACACAAATCACTGGTCAAATAATTTTAAGTTGCGAAATTAACTAAAAATACTGTGATTTTTTGTAAATTAATGGAAATACCATTTTAAATCAATTTACGTTTTTGAGGTACACAATATTTTAACTTTTTGTACTTTTCATTTTACGCTCTACAGACCGTATTATTGCCTAAATGAATGCCACCCAAATAGAAGCTTTTAACTATTAATACTTACGATCACTCCTTTTAATTTGGTTCTAACTCCTGTCAGTTCACTTGCTTTTGTTTTAATCCTGTCAATATTTTTTATTTATTTTTATAGGAGCAAGTTTTAATCGAATAATTTTTAATCGAATAACATTTAATCGAATAAGATTTAATCGAATAAGCCTTAAGGTACTTTTTACTAATCTCTGGAGTTAATTACAAAGATCAAACTTAGTGTTTTTAAGATCACTAACACAATCTCTAATCTCATCATTTTTTGCGCTCTTCATCATTTGCGCTCTTCATTATTTGCTCTTATCTATATAAAGGAAAAGGTCAAATTTGAGATTAGGAAGTAAATTATCTCAAAATACACACTTTTATTGACAACTGCCGTTTTATTGACGCCAATGTAATGTAGAAATATCTACCTCTGTCACGTCGGGATTCAACCGCTCTTTTCACAAATCTTTAAAGCACAAACATTTTATTTTTAATTGTTATTAAATAATTAAAAATATTTTTTTTTTTCAATTGAAAAAAGGGAGGGTATACCAATTTTTTTGTTTATAATTTTTGATTAAATGAAAGAGAATAGATCTTATATTGATAAATGTGTTATTTTATGTCGGTAATTATGTATGAAATACAATATCAGACAAATTTCCATCTCTGTTAGTTTCACCAATGCGAGCCACTTTCAGCGAATTTTTTTATTACATCCTGACACATGTCACGTTATTTGTGTTTGCGTTGGCACGTTGTTTCTCCAAAAAATTTCTCGTAACTTTCTCATCGACACAGTAATCGATGATAGATTTTGATAAAATGTTTTAACGATTAAAACACGTTGGTTTATCAAATATTTTTCCATAATAAATTTGCCTCGTGTCTACTAACGGCTGCCAAATATGTTTTCCAAAATGGCGGCAAAAAAAAGTAAGTATACCTTCCCGGCGGACACTCTGTAAAAGTTCCTTTAATAACTAAAAATACAAATTGTTGCATTGGAAAAAACTTGTTTATGCATTCTGTTTCTTTTTCTGAAGATGCCACCTAAAGGTGTGGTGAATTATTAAAAATAAAAAATATATTTATTTAAATATACAAAACGATAAAAATTTTTGAATGATAAATTATTTATAAATTTTGTTGCTTTACCTAAACGTGCCACCTAAAGGTGTGGCGAATTATTAAAAATGAAAAATAAATTTATTTAAATACTCAAAACTATAAAAATTTTTGATTGGAAAAAAAACGTTTATAAATTTTATTGCTTTTCCTGAAGATGCCACCTGAAGTTGTGGTGAATTATTAAAAATAAAATTTAAATTTATCAAAAAAATAATTATTAAAAATTTTTTTTTTAATTTCTTTTCTTTTTCTTAAGATGTCACCCAATAGTGCGGCGAATTATTAAAAATGAAAATATAATTTTTTTTTAACAACGGAAAATACGAATATAAGCTATGCCGAAGAAATGGGCGTAATATTTAATCGAACAATGCCTAACTAAGTAAAGCTTAATCGAATCAAGCTTACTCCAATAAGGTTTAATCGAATAACGCTTAGTGGAATAACTTTTAATCGAATAAGGTTTAATGGAATAAGATTTTATCGTATAAAGTTCAATCGAATAAGTTTTAATCGAATAAGTTTTGACCAAAAAAGCTTTCAATTGAAAAAACTTTAATCAAATAAGGTTCAATCGAACAAGTTTTAACTGAATAAGGTTTAATCGAGTAAGGCTAATCGAATAAGTTTTAATTGAATAAAGTTTGATCGAATAAGTTTAAATCGAATAAGTTTTAATCGAATAAAGTTTAATCAAGTAATATCTCATCGCATAATGTTTATTTATAAAAAGCTTAATCAAATAAAGTTTACACGAATATGGTTTAATCGAATAAGGTTTAATCAATTCAGTTTTGATGGAATAAGGTTTAGTGAAATAAGATTTAATGGTATAGGGTTTATTGAATTAAGTGTACTCAAATAAGTTTTAATCAAATAAGGTTTAATCGAATAAGATTTAATCGAATAAGGTTTAATCGAATAATATTTAATAGAATAAGATTTACCCAAATAAGATTTAATCAAATGAAATTTAATCGAATAAGGTTTAATTGAGTAAGGTTTAATCCAATAAGTTTTACACGAATAAGTTTTAATCGAATAAAGTTTAATGAAGTAAAATCTAATTGAACAATGCTTATTTAAATAAAGCTTGGTCGAATAAAGTTAACACGAATATGGTTTAATCGAATGAGGTGTACTCAAATAAGTTTTAATCTAATAAGATTTAATCGAATACGTTTTAATCGAATTAGGTTTATTTAAATACGGTGGAATCCAATACGGTTTAGTCGAATAAGGTTTAATGGAATAATATTTAATAGAATAAGATTTACTCAAATAAGGTTTAATCGAATAAAATTTAAACGAATAAGGTTTAATTGAATAAGGTTTAATCTAATAAGTTTAAATCGAATAAAGTTTAATCAAGTAAAATCTAATCGAATAATGATTATTCAAATAAAGCTTAGTCGAATAAAGTTAACACGAATATGGTTTATTCGTATAAGCTTTAATTAAAAAAGGGTCAAACGAATAAGTTGTATTCGAATAAGGTTAAATCGAGTAAGGTTTAATCGAAAAAGTTTTTATTTTTTAAGGTTTAGTCGAATAAGTTTTACTCGAATAAAATTTATTATTATTATTATTGTTATTATTATTATTATTCTTTATTCTTCAAACAACTAGCACAACAAGATGATAATATTTTATAAGTCACGGTGCTGTTGATCCTTAAAAATTGACTTAATATAAAACTTAAATCTAGTAACAGAGCTTTAACAATACACAAAATGAAAATGTCAAGAATGATAAAGTTACAACAAATAAAGATATGACTAATCGAAGGAAATGTAATGTAAAAGTGTTAACATAAAATTTAAGTCAAGGTTAGGTAGAACTAAATAATTTATAAAGCTGTTTTTAAATAAATTTGCGTTGCCTATTTTTTGTATAGAATTTGGCAAATAGTTCCAAAGACTGGTTTCATTTATGAAAATCTGGCGTTAAGATAACAGACTCTTGTATTTCTGCTGGATAATATTCCTACCACGAAGAGATCTTGCAAAAACTATCCATTCAAATAGATATGATGGTCGTTCCGAGATGATAATCCTGTGCAAGAAAATTAGACACCTATATTTAAGAAGATCATCGAAAGTCATTCCAAAAATTAAATTAGAGTATGATGAGATATGGTCACGGCGGTCTTTCTGAAATATATAACGGGCAATATTGTTATATGCGACTTTCAGTCTGCGCTGATCAGTGCTGTCACAATTGGCATAGATCTCACAGCCGTACAAAAGTGAAGGGATCAGGTAAGTCTTTGCCAAAAGCATGCGAATATCAAACGGTGTAGAGTCCTTTAACAACCATAGGGTGCGAAGTTTACTGTAAACTCTGCCAACTAAAAAGTTGATGTGATTAGTCCAGGTCATTCTATTATTGAAAATTACGCCCAAATTAGATGCCGATCACATTCCCGTCAATTCTCACATTACTGTTGACCAGAGTTCCCTAGCTTTCGAGAGGACCATACATTTCGACTTCGAAGCATTGATATACAATCCATTGGACATGGCCCAGCGATTGATCATGTGCAAATCGGCATTTGGAACGTCATTAATCCAGCAACTGTTATAGACCTGCACGTCATCAGCATACATGTGCATCCTGCTGGTCTTAGAAATGTCAAGTAATCGAATAATTTTTTCTATAAATAATATTTATATATTAATTTAAATAGTAAATAGTAAAAAGTGTCTTTTTCGAGTGATTCAGATTTCAGTTTATGAGGAAGAAAACTTTTTCCATAAAAAATGTTTGCAGGGTGTGGATCACTATAAACTGACGCCAACACCTTCAAAAGTATGCCACAAAATTTTAGTACACTTTTTGTTTTGTACACTCTGCTTCCTTACCTCCGGTTTACTGGATAAAAAAAAAACCAACAAAAACTGCCTGTTATTTGTTGGAAAATGCAGCCACTCTTCTTAAGTTTTGCTTTTGTTTTTATTAAAATTTTTCTATGTGCGTTTAAAGGCCGTTCGACCCAATTGTGATCAGGTTCTTTTATTACTTCAACAAAATTTTTCATTTACAACCAGTTCACAAAAAAAAAAAACATTTTTTATTTAAGATAATTTGGCCAATGTTTCTTTTAAAGACAAACTTTGCAAATTATCTCTCAAGAATGCGTTAATGAATGCAGCCAAATGCACAAACGCAAAATCAAATTTAAATCTCATGTTCATTTTAAACAAACGAAACGAAACGACGAAACGCTTGCAAACTGAAAAAGGAAGCTTTGCAACTGACCAATTTTTAAAGAAGAATTTTTCTATTTATACACATACAAACACAAATAATAAATCTAAACAAGAAAAATTATGAAAAAAAACAATTTGTTTTTTTTTTTTAGTAAACATTATATGAATACAATGGACGGACGGGTGGGCAAAAGTAAAGTTGCAAGCAAGTTGTCTCAATATACACGAACTTTTTTCACTTTATCCACTTCTACCAGGGGGCTAGACGTCCGCCCCTTTCACAAAATTTTGAAGGAAATTTTGCTTCAATAAAGCTTCAAAGTTCATCTTTCAAAAACGATAGCTGTCTGTCTTTCAAAAGGCATATGACAGCACCCAATGGAGAAGTTAATAAGGCTTAATCGTATAAGGTTTAATCGTGTCAGATTCATTCGAATATGTTTTTTTCGCATAAGGTTTAATTGAATATGGTATAATGTAAAAACGTTAAACCGACAGGGGTTCATCGAATAAGGTTTAATCGAATAAAGCTTTGGCGAATAAGGTTTAATCGAATAAGATTTAATCCAATCAGTTTTAATTGAACAAGATTTAATTGAATAAGATTTAACCGAATAAGCTTTAATCGAATAAAGTTCAATCGCAGAAGGTTTAATCAATTAAATTTTAATCGCATAATATTTAATCGAATAAGGTTTAATCGAATAGAATTAAATCGAATGAGATTTAATCGAATAAGGTTTAATCGGATACGATTTAATCGGATTGCTTTAGTCGAATAAATTTTGATCGTATAAGGTTTAATCGAATAAGATTTAATCCAAAAAGTTTTAAGCCTATATGGTTTAATCTGTCTTTCAAAAGGCCTATGACAGCACCCAATGGAGAAGTTAATAAGGCTTAATCGTATAAGGTTTAATCGTGTCAGATTCATTCGAATATGTTTTTTTCGCATAAGGTTTAATTGAATATGGTATAATGTAAAAACGTTAAACCGAAAGGGGTTCATCGAATAAGGTTTAATCGAATAAAGCTTTGGCGAATAAGGTTTAATCGAATAAGATTTAATCCAATCAGTTTTAATTGAACAAGATTTAATTGAATAAGATTTAACCGAATAAGCTTTAATCGAATAAAGTTCAATCGAAGAAGGTTTAATCAATTAAATTTTAATCGCATAATATTTAATCGAATAAGGTTTAATCGAATAGAATTAAATCGAATGAGATTTAATCGAATAAGGTTTAATCGGATACGATTTAATCGGATTGCTTTAGTCGAATAAATTTTGATCGTATAAGGTTTATTCGAATAAGATTTAATCCAAAAAGTTTTAAGCCTATATGGTTCAATCGAATAAGATGTAATCAAATAAGGTTTAATCGAATAAAATTTAATCGAATAAGATTTAATCGAATAATGTTTAATCGAATAAACTTTATTCGTAAAAGGTTTAATCAAAAGAAGTTTAATCGAATAATGTTAAATGGAATAAAATTTAATCGAATAATGTTTAAACGAATAAGATTTAATCGAATAAGTTTTAATCGAATATGGTTTATTCGAATAAGGTTTAATTGCGCAAGTTTTAATCGAATAAGGTTTAATCGAAAAGGTGAAATTTATACCATTTTAATAGTAAAAATTTCATAGTCGAAATTATTTGCTCGAGAGTGAAATCGTTATAAAAAATAATGACCTCGTTTAAATGCTTTTACCCAATTTGATTATTCATTTTATTGTTTTATCGTCTAGAGCAAATAAGCCATAGATTCCGTGTGGCTTAATCATGATTTCTCAAGTATATTGGTGGGGTCAGGTAATCTGCCATTAGAATTTTTTTTTAAATTACTTTTTTTAAAGTTGCTTTGAAATTTTTTCCTTAAAAATCTTCTTCATTTATCCCGGATCCGGATGATCTTTGTGTTAACTTGTCCTACTTGTGTACATCAACGTAAATCACACACAAGCACAATTAACATAAAATTGTTTTATGTTTTTCTTTTGTTTTTGTTGTTGTTTTAAATAACGTAATATGAATGTGGATTGTTCTTGTAAAGTAACCGAATACCTCCTACTTGTTTACTCTACGTGTAAATGTTGGCCAATGATTGGTGTAAAATTCTCCAAAAGATATTGTGCTCTGCTTGAGGGTTGTGCACTTTATAATGGGTAGTTAAGAGTTTATTTTCATAAGTCTCCATGCATATGTTTAATCGTGTGTGTGTGTATGTGTATGTGTGCCTGTTTTCAAATTGTTTGGAAAGCAAGCATCTGCAGTTAAAAAAGTAAAATACATGAACCTTTCTTTACCTCTGCCAGTGTAGAGTTCAAATATTAAAATTTTGTTTATTAACTTTAAAGCTACAAGAAGCAAAACAAATAAAACAAACAAACAAATAAACGCTGCCAAAAAAAATTTGTTCACAATAAAAATAAAACAAAAAGGAAACTTTTTTATTATTTAAATGTATTTATTTCCATGTATTAATCTACATTTTCCGTATCTATTTTTCTGTTTAATGTTAATGTGCGACTGCCTGACTGGCTGACTGGCTGCCTGTCTTTTTGTGACTGCTACCACTTTAAGCGGCCATATTAATTCTAAAGTTGTGTTTGGCCTTTCTTCTTTCAAATTATAACAGATGCAAATTTGGTTATTTAGCAAAAAACAAAAAAAAAAAATCGAATTAAATTTGAAGAAAACTAAATAAATTGTAATCGAATGAGGTTTAATCGAATAAATTCTAATCGAATAAGATTTAATTGATTAAGAGATAGTCGATTTAATCGAACAGGTTTAATCGAAAAAGGTTTACTTAAATAAAGATTAATCAAATAAGATTTAATCGTTTAAAGTTTAATCGAATAAGTATTATTTAAATACCGTTTAATCGAATAGGATTTATTCAAACAAGTTTAATTGAATAATATTTAATAAATAAGGCTGAATCGAATATGATTTAATCGTTTAAGTTTTAATCCAATAAGGTTTAATCGAACTAGGTTTAATCAAATAAATTTTAATCGCATAATATTTAATAGAATAAGGTTTAATCGAATAGACTTTAATTGAATGAGGTTTAATCGAAGAAATTTTGATTGAATAAGATTTAATCGAAAATGGTTTAATCGCATTAGTTTATTTCGAATAAGGGTTAATTAAATAAGGTTTAATCGAACAATGTTTAATCGAATGAAATTTATTCGAATAAGCTTTAACCGAATAAGATTTAATCGAACTAGTTTTAATTTAATCGAATATGCCTTAATTAAATAAGGCTTAATCGAATAAGAAATTATCGATTAACGTTTAATCGAATTAGTTTTGATCGAATAAGGTTTAATCGAACAAGCTTTGATCAATAAAGTTTTAATCGAATAAAGTTTAATTGAAAAAGTTTTTACTGAATAAAGTTTCAATCGAACAAGTTTTAATCGTATTAGTATTAATCAAATAGATTTAATGGAGTTAATTTGAATCGAATAGGTTTTAATAGAATAAATTTTTATCTGATAAGTTTTCATCGAAAAAGTTTTAATCGATTAAAGTTTAAATGGAATAAAGTCTAGTTGTATAAGATTTAATCGAAAAGAATTAAACGAATAAATTTTAATTGAATAGTTTTTAATCAATTAAAGTTTATTCGAATAATTTTAATACAATATGGTTTAATCGAATAAGGTTTAAGTGAATAGGGTTTAATCGAATAAGGTTTGAGCGATAATCGAATTAGATGTAACCGAATAAAATTTAATCGTATAAAGTATAATCAAATAAGGTTTAATCGAACAATGTTAAAACGTATAAGTTGCAATCGTATAAGGTTTAATCGATAAAATTAAATTTTTAAAAGTTTGAAATGAATAATTTTTAATAGAATAAGGCTTAAACTGTTAAGATTTAATCGTATATGGTTTAAACGAATAGGTTTTAATCGAATAAGATTTAATCGAATTAGTTTGTATCGAATAAGGCCTAATCGAATAAGTTTTAATCGAATAAGTTTTAATCAAATAAAATTTAATCGAATAAGTTTGTATCGAATAAGACTTAATCGAATAAGTTTTAATCGAATACGTTTTAATCGAATAAGTTTTAATCGAATAATATTTAATCGAATAAGTTTTAGTCGAATAAGTTTTAATCAAATAGTATTTGATCGAATAATTTTGTATCGAATAAGACTTAACCGAATAAGTTTTAATCGAATACGTTTTAATCGAATAAGTTTTAATCAAATAATATTTAATCGAATAAGGCTTAATCGAATAAGTTTTAATCGAATAGGTTTTAATCGATTAATTTATATAGTCAAATAACATTTAATCGAATAAGTTTTAATCAAATAATATTTAATCGAATAAAATTAAATCGAATAAGTTAGTTTCGAATAAGGCTTAATCGAATAAGTTTTAATTAAATAAGTTTTAATCGAATAAATTTTAATCAAATAATATTTAATCGAATAAGTTTGTGTCAAATAAGGCTTAATCGAATTAAATTTGATTAAATAAGGTTCAAAAGTTTTAATCGATTAGTAAGTTCTTGATATGGCGATGTCCATTGACCCCTAATTATTGTGATTTAACGCCGCGGCGTGCCGCTCGGTTGTTGGCTCTGGGGTTATATGTAGGGCAAACAACTAACTTTTTGAAGGATGAAATTCCACGCTTAATTAAGGGCATAAAAAGCCTTTGGGGCAAAATGTGATGCAAAATTTTCGAAAAAGAGCGATTGTCTAAAGTTTTTCTAAAGGTTGACCTTTGCTCGTTATTATATTCGATTATTAATTCCATTATTTCTACTTTGAAGCACATTGATTGAAGCAAATTTACTTGCTAAGCTCAAATTTACCCTTGTAAAGGTATGCAGAAAATTGAACTTTGGCGGTACAAAGCGCCACCAGCTGAGTGGAGAGTTATTTGTGGGAAATTGCAAATATTGTCAATTTAAAAACAAGCTCAGACGGTCTTCAGATGATTTCATTTTGAGTCATACATTTGCATTGTAACTGTTGGTCAAATACCTAAAATGAATTTTGAAAAGGCGATTTGAAATGCTTTTAAAGCTGGTTGTCGTGTCCTATCAAACCTGCAAAAGATTCTATAGCGCATCAAACACAAAGAAAAGTCCTAAACCAACCACGCAACTTGGCTCGCTCCCATACATGGTGGGTAGTGTGCATGTGTATCTAATTATGTGAGTGTATTTTATACTTTTTTGGTTTTTGTTGTTTTTTCTTCTGTTGTTGTTGTTGTTGTTGTCCTTTGAAGCGGTTTTGAATAAAATCTATGGTTGAATGAATTACTAAATAAATAAATAAGTAAATGAATGAGTGATTGAATGAATATTTAAGTAAGTGGGTGATGTAGTTACTGAAAGAATGTAAACTTACTAAACAAAAAATAAATAAATAAGTGAAAGCGACAACATTGTAAAATTACGAGCATAAATAAAATACACAAAAAAAAAAGAAAAAACAAACGAAATAAAATAATCAGGAAATTATTCTTTGATCTTAGTTCCTCCGTTTTGTTGTTATTGTTTTTTGCTATTGCGACTGCTGTTGCTGTTGTTATTGCTTCTGTGTGATATTGCTACACAATATTTGTTTTATATTAATGTATTAATGTTTGTATGTGGGTATGAATGCTTTCTTATATAATGTGTGTGTGCATGTATGTATGTACATACGCAAATGCACACACATATTTATTTCGTTTTTGTTACTGAGGTTTGGTTTTTCGTCAACATTTTGGAAATGATTAAATGGGCATTGAAGTTTATGTGATTATATTAAATATTATTACGTATTATAAATAAGAAAGCAAAAAATACACCGCCTCCCATCCAATTAAATTCATTGATTTATAAAAAAAAATATTAAAATGAGACAAAGGACCAACTCTTCTTATACCTACATTTCGGAATAAGTTATTTAATAAATAAAAAGCATGTTTATTACAAGATGCCATATAAGCATAACACTTTTAGCTAACACAAAACCCAATCAAGCCTCCAATAAGTTTTCCGTTTATGGACAAATTCGAAGTTAGGAAGTAAAATGATAAAAATGACCTAAAATACACACTTGGTTTTGACAACTGGAGCTCCATTGTGGCGCCAACGTAAAGTATAATTATGAAAATAAATAGTAGAATATAATGAAGGACAAATATTCAGCTTTAGCCTGTCGCCACACATCCGCTCTTTTGACAAAATTTTGAAGCACTTGTTGCAACAAAATGTAGCTTATCTTTTCTATGCAGTTCCACATTTCATCTTTCAAAAAGTCAGTTGTTGTTGTCTTTCGAATGGCTCCAGAAAAAATTAACCAGCGACCTAAAATCACAGTGCCAATTTACACCGCCAAATAGAAAAAATTAATAAGGTTTAATCGAATAAGATCCAATGGAATAAGCTTTAATCGAATAAAGTTTAATCGAATGAGGTTTATTCGAATAAGGTCCAAACGAAAAAAGTCTTATCGAATAAGGTTTAATCGAATAAGGCTTAATTGAATAAGTTTTAATCGAATAAGGTTTAGTCGTTAGTTGTAAGGTTGAATCGAATAAATTTTAATTGAATAAGGTTTAATCGTATAAAGTTAAATCGAATAAGGTTTATTCGAATAAGTTCTAAACGAAAAAAGTCTTATCGAATAAGGTTTAATCGACTAAGGTTTAATCGAATAAGCTGTAATCGAATAAATTTGAACCGAATAAAGCTTAATTGAATAAGGTCTAAACAAAAAAATCTTATCGAATAAGGTTTAATCGACTAAGGTTTAATCGAATAAGCTGTAATCAAATAAGTTTTAATCGAATGAGACTTTGTCGAATAAATTTTTAATTGAATAAGATTTAATTATGAAAGTTTTAATCAAATAAATTGTTACTATTTTACATTGAAGTTTTTGTTTCGGAAAAAATTTTATTTATTATTCATTTACATATTTTTTGTAAAAAGAACGGACGTCTAGCGACGTGCTAGAGATGGACATTTACCCGTTATTATATTTATTTTTGAGTTCCCATACCTCTAGTTTACATTAATGTCAATTAAACTTAAGTTGTAAAACAAAGGTTTGTGGTTTAAGATAATTTACTTTCTAACCTTAAATTTGGACACCCGTTATAAAATAAGATATTAACAGCCAAAAACAAAAAACAGCAACAACGTTGAGAAGACTTGAGGAACATTGGGACTATATCTCCACAATATCTAAGAGATTAGTAAATTTAAGATTTATTTAAGTCACCTATACCATTTAAAAACGACAGTCGGCTAGGTAGACAAACAGTCAGCGTTAAATCGATTTTCGTATTTAAAGTTTATGGCGCCGGTAAATTTTAAGCGTTAGTAAACATCCTTTGTTAAACCTAGTGTAGCGTATAGAAAGTACTTAAAAAAGTAACTGAAAAAACTGTTTTTATAAAGTATATTAAAAACGGCAGCATGAAAAACAAATTGCGCAGAAAATATAAAAGATAATTTGTAAGACAGCAAACAGACAGGCAAAATTCTATTTAATCGAATGTAGCAGCTTCCTTGCTTCTTTGCTTATTTGTTTTATTGTCACTTTAATTGTGGGCTAATACAATACTAAAGGAGCACAATACATCATAATAATGGTACACGAAAGGGAAAAAAGTAAGTGAGTAAGTACACAATAGAGCTCTAATTTAAATTCACTTTCTCTATTGTTGTTATTTCTTTTGTTTCGCGGAATTATCCCCAGATTAAATCAGTTTTACTCAACAATATAATCATTGTTGTATGAAACTGCCGATGAATAAATATGATGCTCAACTTTGTCCCATAACAAATAAAAGTGTTAAATTATTTATACCCACTCACCCCCACTCCCACCCCCTACAAGAACAACACATAACGAATTCATTGTACTAAAATATTATAATCATTCTATTCTATTCTCTTCTGTTGTGTTCTGTTCTATTCGATTCTATTCTTTTCCATTGTATTTAACAATTTTTTTTTAATGGACTTGGCTTGTAAACATGTACAATGTGTGTGTATGTATGAATGTAGTTACATATCTATTATACAAATATTTATTTGAAATATTTTATTCTTTTCTTCCTCATGCGTAGAAATATTAACAATTCAAGTTACATTTTTCTTGTACCACAGCCATACATACACACAAATACACTCACCCACTCTCTTTATAAGAACAGGTGTATTTAATCAGAGAGATGCTTACACCCATCAAACAAAATTTCTCATAAATTTTTTAATTAAAGTAAAATTATTTGCATACTTTTAGGATTCTATATATATATATATATATATATATATATATATCTCCGAACCTTTTTTAGTACCAGATCCAATAAAATTGTTACAATTCTCCAACATATCTCAATGGAAAACCAACTTTTTGTTTATCAGTGGCTGGCCTGTGCCATTCCCTCCCCCTTTCAGCTGATAATTCAACAATTTCTTTTTTGTACATGAATAATGTGTGTGGGCAAATTTGAGGTTTAAAAGTAAATTGACTTAAAACTCACACTGTTTTGTTTAACAACTATAGTTATATTAACACCAATGTAAAGTAGAGATATGCCGATTATTAAAGGAATATAATAACGGGCAAATGTCCATTTCTAATTTATTCGATTAAATTTTATTCGATTAACCTTTTTTCGATTAAACCATATTCATTTCATATTTATACGATTAAAACTTATTCGACTAAATCTTATTTGATTAAATCTTATTATATTAAACATTATTCGAATAGGCGTATGCATTAAACCTTCTTCGATTAAAGCTTGTTTGATCTAATATTATTCTCTTAAACCTTATTCGATTAAAATTTATTCTATTTAACCTTAGACGATTCAACCTTGTTCGATTAAATCTTATTCGATAAACCTTCCTCGAATTAACCTTATTTGACTAAATGGTTATTCGGTTAAACCTTTTTCGATTAACCTTTATTCGATAAACCTTATTTGGCTTAACCTTATTCCTAACCTTATTAATCTACTTCGATGAAATCATATTGGATTAAGCAATATTGAATTAAGCTCATTCAATTAAACGTTATTTGATAAAACCTTAGTCGTTTAAAACTTATTTCAATTAGTTTTATTGGATTAAATTTTATTAGATTAAACTTTATCGATTTAACATTATTCGATTAAACTTTTTTCGAATTAATTTTATTCGATTAAATATTTTTCGATTAAAATTTATCCGATTGAACTTTAATTGATTAAACTTTATTCGATTTAACCTTATTCGAATTAATTTTATTCCAATAAATTTTATTAATTTTGATCTCATTAGATTAAATTTGATTCGATTTAAACTTATTCGATTAAATTTTTTTCGATTAAAACCTTATTCGACTTAATGTTTGTTCGATTAAACCTTATTCGATTAAACTGTATCCCATTATATCTTATTCGATTAAACTTCATTCGATTCATATTTATACGATTAAAACTTATTCGACTAAACCTTATTCGATTAAATCTTATTATATTAAACATTATTCGAATAAGCATATTCAATAAAACCTTCTTCGATTAAAGATTGTTTGATCTAATACTATTCGTTTAAACCTTATTCGATTAAATATAATTTTATTAAACCTTGTACGGTTAAACCTTATTCGATTAAAATTTATTCTATTTAACCTTAGGCGATTAAAACTTACTCGATTAAACCTTATTCGATAAAACCCTATTCGATAAAATTTTATTCAATTTTTTCGATCAAACCTTCCTCGACTTAACCTTATTTGAATAAATGGTTATTCGGTTAAACCTTTTTCGATTGAACCTTATTCGATAAACCTTATTTGGCTTAACTTTATTCTAATAAATTTTATTTGATTAAAATTTATTCGATTAAACTTTAATCGATTAAAGCTTATTGAAATAAATCTAATTCGATTAAATCACATTAGATTAAACAATATTCGATTAAAGCTTATTCAATTAAACGTTATTTATAAAACCTTAGTCGTTTAAAACTTATTTCAATTAGTTTTATTGGATTAATTTTATTAGATTAAACTTTATCGATTTAACATTATTCGATTAAACTTTTTTCGATTAAATTTTATTCGATTAAATATTTTTCAATTAAAATTTATCCGATTGAACTTTAATTGATTAAACTTTATTCGATTTAACCTTATTCGAATTAATTTTATTCCAATAAATTTTATTAATTTTGATCTCATTAGATTAAATTTGATTCGATTTAAACTTATTCGATTAAATTTTTTTCGATTAAAACCTTATTCGACTTAATGTTTGTTCGATAAACCTTATTCGATTAAAATGTATCCCATTATATCTTATTCGATTTAGTTTAATCGATTAAAGCTTATTCGATTAAACTGTACATCATTATTTTTTATTTGATTAAACTTTATTTGATTAAAGCTTATTCGATAACCCTTATTCGATTAAACTTTATCCTTTAAATCTTATTCTTAAATCTTATTTAAATAAATCTACTTCGATTAAAGCATATTGGATTAAACAAAATTCGATTAAAGCTTATTCAATTAAACGTTATTTGATAAAACCTTAGTCGTTTAAAACTTATTTCAATTAGTTTTATTGGATTAAATTTTATTAGATTAAACTTTATCGATTTAACATTATTCGATTAAACTTTTTTCGAATTAATTTTATTCGATTAAATATTTTTTGATTAAAATTTATCCGATTGAACTTTGATTGATTAAACTTTATTCGATTTTACCTTATTCGAATTAATTTTATTCCAATAAATTTTATTCGTTTTGATCTCATTAGATTAAATTTTATTCGATTTAAACTTATCCGATTAAATTTTTTTCGATTAAAACCTTATTCGGCTAAATGTTTATTCGATTAAACCTTATTCGATTAAACCTTATTCGATTAAACTGTATCCCATTATATCTTATTCGATTAAACTTCATTCGATTTATATATATACGATTAAAACTTATTCGACTAAACCTTATTCGATTAAATCTTATTATATTAAACATTATTCGAATAAGCATATTCAATAAAACCTTCTTCGATTAAAGATTGTTTGATCTAATACTATTCGTTTAAACCTTATTCGATTAAATAAAATTTTATTAAACCTTGTACGGTTAAACCTTATTCGATTAAAATTTATTCTATTTAACCTTAGGCGATTAAAACTTGCTCGATTAAACCTTATTCGATAAAACCCTATTCGATAAAATTTTATTCAATTTTTTCGATCAAACCTTCCTCGACTTAACCTTATTTGAATAAATGGTTATTCGGTTAAACATTTTTCGATTGAACCTTATTCGATAAACCTTATTTGGCTTAACTTTATTCTAATAAATTTTATTTGATTAAAATTTATTCGATTAAACTTTATTCGATTAAAGCTTATTTAAATAAATCTAATTCGATGAAATCACATTAGATTAAACAATATTCGATTAAAGCTTATTCAATTAAACGTTATTTATAAAACCTTAGTCGTTTAAAACTTATTTCAATTAGTTTTATTGGACTAAATTTTATTAGATTAAACTTTATCGATTTAACATTATTCGATTAAACTTTTTTCGATTAAATTTTATTCGATTAAATATTTTTCAATTAAAATTTATCCGATTGAACTTTAATTGATTAAACTTTATTCGATTTAACCTTATTCGAATTAATTTTATTCCAATAAATTTTATTCGTTTTTAACTCATTAGATTAAATTTTATTCGATTTAAACTTATTCGATTAAATTTTTTTCGATTAAAACCTTATTCGGCTAATTGTTTATTCGATTAAACCTTATTCGATTAAACTGTATCCCATTATATCTTATTCGATTAAACTTCATTCGATTCATATTTATACGATTAAAACTTATCCGACTAAACCTTATTCGATTAAATCTTATTATATTAAACATTATTCGAATAAGCGTATTCAATTAAACCTTTTTCGATTAAAGATTGTTTGATCTAATACTATTCGTTTAAACCTTATTCGATTAAATCTAATTTTATTAAACCTTGTACGGTTAAACCTTATTCGATTAAAATTTATTATATTTAACCTTAGACGATTAAAACTTGCTCGATTAAACCTTATTCGATAAAACCCTATTCGATAAAATTTTATTCAATTTTTTCGATCAATATTCTATTAAAGCTTATTCAATTAAACGTTATTTATAAAACCTTAGTCGTTTAAAACTTATTTAATTATTATTCGATTAAACTTTGTCGATTTAAAATTATTCGATTAAAATTTTCTCGATTAAATCTTATTTGATTAAATATTTTTCTATTAAAATTTATCCGGTTGAACTTTAATTGATTAAACTTTATTCGATTAAACCTTTTTCGAATTAATTTTATTCCAATAAATTTTATTCATTTTGATCTCATTAGATTAAATTTGATTCGATTTAAACTTATTCGATTAAATTTTTTTCGATTAAAACCTTATTCGACTTAATATATGTTCGATAAACCTTATTCGATTAAAATGTATCCCATTATATCTTATTCGATTTAGTTTAATCGATTAAAGCTTATTCGATTAAACTGTATCAGATTATTTCTTGTTTGATTAAACTTTATTCGATCAAAGCTTATTCGATAACCCTTATTCGATTAAACTTTATCTTCTAAATCTTATTCTTAAATCTTATTTAAATAAATCTACTTCGATTAAAGCATATTGGATTAAACAAAATTCGATTAAAGCTTATTCAATTAAACGTTATTTGATAAAACCTTAGTCGTTTAAAATTTATTTGAATTAGTCTTATTGGATTAAATTTTATTCCATTAATATTTATTCGATTTAACATTATTCGATTAAATTTTATTCGATTGAATCTTATTCGACTAAATATTTTTCATTTAAAATTTATCCGATTGAGCTTTAATTGATTTAAACTTATTCAGTTAAACCTTATTCGAGTTAATTTTATTCGAATAAATCTTATTCGATTTAAACTAATTCAATCAAATTTGTTCGATCAAACTTTATTCAATGTATTCTTATTCGATTAAACTTTATGCCTATGATGCGGTCTCAATGCTGTGATTTTCGCCGCTGGATTATTTTCTCTGAGACCGTTTGAAAGACAAACAGTTGACTTTCTGAAAAATGAAATTCGGCGCTTTATTGAGGACATAGGCGAAGGTTTGTAGCAAAAATTGCTTCAAAATTTTATGAAAAGAGCGGATGCCTGGGACAAATACTTCAAATGGAAGAGACTTTTTGTTTATCAAATTGTTCAATAATGCGAGAGTGAGTTTTCACAACCGTGTAAAAATTGTTTGATCGGTTTGAATGTGTCTCATAAGACACATTCTTTTTAGCATCACAACATCCTAGTGATTCTCGAATTGACCAATTAGGCAAAATATGCTTAACAATTAATATCCTTAAAAAGGATGAAAAACAAAAATCATGGGAAAATTTTAAATGATGAGTGATGAAAAAGAAGGCAGGTAGATAGCCAGGTTTGACTTCATACCCAAAACCAATTATGAAACATTTGCTTAGCAGCTAAGATTAAAAGAGAATATTAGAATTCTTACTTACTTTCTTTAGTCCACTAAGAAAAATTAATTAATGTCACGCTCGCTCATGCTGATGATGTTCAATTAAGGAAGTTTTGTTGATTTCAAACTTCATGAGTCAACACTTATGTTTGTTAATTTTGAATAAAAAAACGGCAACGACTAACACTCGTTTAACAAACAAAATTGTAATGAAATGTAATGTAATGTAATGTAATATACATAGAGACATACAGACAGAGAGGCAGTTATTATCTTAAGCATAAACAATAAAATGCTTGTTACATACATAAGTGTGTGGCTGTCAATAAACAAAAACAACATGCGCTACAACCCACACACACACACACACACATGTATGAAGGCTAAACACAAGAATATCATATAACAAAAACTTTGGGGGATAATAGAAGACATCCTAATTTAAAATTCTATTTTCTTGAATTTTATTTAACATGGACAACTGTCATCGCCGGCTAAAAGGATACACACACACAAACACAAGTAAAACTCAGCAACAACAATGCAATACAACAAATGATCCAAAAGATTAAAAAAAATGGACAGATGTGTTGATGGCGATTAGGCTCATCACTTTTAAATAAAAGCGTATTACGTACGTGTGCCCACCGCATTTTTTTTTTGCTTTTTTTATATTAAAAGATAAAAAATGGTTTACGTCTACAAACCAACAACATAAACGAAGTTGTTCAATTTATAAATAAAATTTCTAACAACAGATATATTCCGATCGTAAGCCGTTTGCATTCGAATAAAACTAAACTTGTGCGATTTAATCCTATTCGATTAAAACTTATTCGATAAAACCCTTTTGGATTAAAACTTAGTCGATTAAAACTTATTCGGTTTAATCTTATCGCTTAAAGCTTACCCGATTACACCTTATTCGATTACAACTTATTCGTTTAAACCTTATTCGAATCAAATTTATTCTATTAAAACTTATTCGATTAAACCCTTCTCGATTAAATCTTATTCGATTAAAACTTTTTAATTAAACCTTATTATATTATACCTTATTCGAATAAATTTTATTCGATTAAAACTTAGTAGATTAAAAATTTCCTTAGTTAAACCTTATATGGTTTAATTTTATTCGATCAAACGTTATTCGACTAAACCTTATTGAATTAAACCTTATTCGTTTAAACCTTATTTATTACTCGATTGAACCTTATTCGGTCAAAGATTATTCGATTAAACTTGATTCAATTAAAACTTTATTCGATTACACCTTATTCGATTAAACCGTATTCAGTTAAACCTTATTCGATTAAACCGTATTCAAATAGACTTTATTAAATTAAACCTTATTCGATTAAACTTTGTTCGATTAAATTTTACTCGTTTAAACCTTATTCGACATGTCTGTCCTGTCTAATTGCAAGTTCATGAATTTGCAACTAAATATTAATGTGAAATTTTGTAAATGACAGTTTTAGAATAAAAATTCTCGATAAATTTTAGATTTAAAATTCTTCTTGATATTTAGGGACGAGCAATAAATATTTGTTATCTTGCACTTAGCAAAAATACAACATAATTTTTTGTTGTTTTTATGTTTTTGTTGTTGTTTTTTTTATCTGATTATTAAATGGAAGGGAGAGTGCTTCACGTCAACGTTTCGATAGATTATTGTTATTAAGATCAAACATTGTGCAACATGTATTTTTGTATAAATGTTTGATGTGAGGAACTAAGCGAAATACAGTAGAACATTGTTATGATAAACATTTTAAGGTTATACAGATTTTAGAACCAACTGACTTTTAATAAATACTGCTTTGACTATTTAAAGAAAAAAATTAGCATGCGACAAAAACGTTTTTCTGAACTTCGCAATAGTTTTATACTGTTCAAACGTGCTCAAGCAAAATTAAAATATAGTTTTAAGTAATTTCAACAGCTTTTTTGAAATTATAGCATACGATAAAAATATTTTGCCAAAATTCAGACGTTAAAAGAAGAGATTAAGTGTATTATATACCACAAGGATGCTCGAACAAAGCTAAAATATTATTTAAGATGTTCTAATGACCATATGGAAAGTTATAGCATTAGACTGTTTAGATATGTGGGACGCAAGTGAAAACATTTTGTTGCATACGATACAAATTTTATAAAAAAATGTGGCATGCAATATATTTTTTTCTGAACTCTAGCTTTAATTTAGAGCAATGTTGAGGCATTTTTTATGACTTAAACATTTTTTTGAAAAATAAAGCATGCGATAATTTATTTTTAATTTCAAATTTTTAATGTAGAGTAGTATCTTTATTTTATTTAAATATGCTCCAACAATGTTAAGGCATTTTTTGTATGACTTTAACAATTTTGTAAAAAACTAGCATGCGATATTTTTTTTGTCTAACCTTCTTATCTTTAATTTAGAGGTAGTAAATCTTAACTCTGTTTAAATATGCTTCAGCAATGTTAAGGCAATTTTTTGTATGCGATAAAAGAACTATAATTCATGTTTTTCTAAATCCAAAAGTTAAATGTAGAATTTAGCCAGTATAAAAATGTTTGAACAAAAGCTAAGATATTATTTTAGATGAGCTAACGACGCCTTTGAAAATTATAGCATGCGATAAAAAAAAAACGATGTCTAAACTATGTCTTGTGATTTAACGCCACTGGGTTATTTTCTCAGATCTGCGTTTAGAATTTCCATTTCAATTTCATCAAGTTCGTTATAAGACAGTTCAGATGTAAATGAATACAGATACACACGGGTCGTAAGAGTTTCTTTCTATTTTTGTTGTTGTTTTATGATTGTATTCCCTTTTTTCATCCTTCTAAATAAAGCAATAAATTTGTAATTCTGATGTTTCAGAATTTTTATGAATGAAAATCTTAAAATAATATTTCATAAATAGAAATAAATGAGTGTTTCTTACGCTGTTGCTGCTGCAGCCATTATTGTTGTCGTCGTTGATACTGCTGCCACCACTGCAGTTTTTGTTATTAAAACAATAAAGAAAAAGAAGGCTGTACAACAAACAAATAAACAGTGACAAAATTTAGACAGTTCTAAGTTTAGAAAGAAGAATATAAAATCTTTTATAAAAAGATACAACATCTATAGCCATCGTCGTCTCATTAAATTTCAATTCATTCATGCTTTTGTATATATTGTGTTCCTGTACAATGCACATTTACATTTAATGCATGTGGAAAGAATATTTGAGTAAAAAATGCAATTTTCCTCTTCTTAGAAATATGGTTAAAAATCAGTGGAACATGTGCATGTCCTAAGAGTTGCCGTGCGAATTGTTTGTTGTCTTCTTATTTGTAGGCATCATAAAAACAGTTTCAACTTTGATACTTTAAACAAAAAGTTTTGCGGTGTCAATTGTTCTAAATTCATTCCCTCCGTTCGACAAATTTTTTAATTATAGCCAGCATATTGTCACCATAGAAATGTCGTCACTCAGTCAGTTAGTCAGTCAGTTACAGTATCTGCAACGTAATTTAAATCGAAGCATAAATTCGCATCAACTTGAAGAAGCATTTATAATAAAAACAACTTTTTAACCGGTTTCTGCATCCCCTCTCATCTTCAGAAATATGGAGCTCGTTAAATTATTTCAAAAAATTAAACTTGAAGGAAGTATTCATTTCAACAATATCTGGTGAATTTGAAGTTGGGCTTCACCCAAACACTTTTTAAAACAACTTTAATTTTACTGTCATACGCAATAGCGATTACCAATGACAATGATTTGCAGCGTGCTTGAGATGACGAGTGGAAGATTATTTTCAGCACAAAAATATGGTTGCTTCAATGCAAAACCGTCCCAAGAATGTTATAACTCACAAAGGAGGCCATAACAAAAATTAAATCTTAATCCATTAAATCATGCAATTAAACATTATTCGATGAAACCCGATTCGATTAAAATTTGTTTGGTTAAAATTTACCTGATTAAAACTTATTCCATTAAAATTTATTAGATTAAAACCTATTCGGCTAAACCTTGTTCGATTCAAATTTATTCGATTAAAACCTATTCTGTAAAATCTTATTCGATTAAACCGAATTCGAGTAAAATTTATTCTATTGAAACTTATTCAGATAAGATCATACTCCATTAAACCTCATTCAATTAAAACTTATTCGATTAAAATATTCCATTAAACCTTATTCAATTAAAACCTATTCGACTAAAAGTTATTCGATTAAAATACATTTCATTAAAACTCATTCGATTAAACTACATTCGATTAAAAATGATTCAAATTTAACCTTATTGGCTTAGAATTTATTCGATTAAACCTTATTTCATAAAATTTTATTCGATTAAAACTAAGTCGATTAAAACTTACTCAATAAAATCTTATTCGAATAAAATGTTTGCGTATTAAAATTTATGCGATTAAACCTTCTTCGATAAAATCTCATTCGATTAAATCTTATTCGATTAAAACTTATTCAATTAAAACTTATTCGATTAAAACTTATTCACTTCACCGATTTTATTCTCGATGAAGCGAATTTCAATTTTATTCGAAACAAAGAATTCAATTTATAAAATAATTATTATTTGGAAGCATTTTTAAGTTCATCTACGATTGATTAATCAGAAACATGATAATGTATTTAAATATTTGTAAGGCAACTTACTTACTAACCTCAAACTTACTTCCTAACCTCAAATTTGCCCGACCACAAAAATTCAACCGTGGCACCATATTCCTGTGGAATGGGTAGTTTGATTGTAGCTGCACGTTCAAGCTTTTCAGTTTTATGTCCAATTAATGAAAATATCACGCTGGAGGAAACAATAAACAACCATTGTTTAAGATTTAACATTATTCTTGCTGAAGTGTACAATACATTTACATATCGAAGAAAACAATACAATACAACTTCTAAAACAACAAATAAGAAGAAACCCACACAATCACAATGCAACACATAAAAAGTAATCATCAACAATCAACGTGCACTTGTTGATATTTTGTGAAAAGCATGACAATATTACGTATTTCATTCAGTTCAGTTCGACTCAGTTCGATTGAACTTAAGTTCAGTTTACTTAACGTCACATCGCCATTTCTTTGAATAAAGTAATAATTTCAAAATATTTTATAAGGGGGAATACACCAGAAAATCGTCAGAATAATCAGAGAGCTGTAGACAGATTCTGACTTGGCAGTCATGGATTAGCCAGCGAGGCAGTTAACACCAACACTGACATCGTAGAAGGTTGTCCACTCTGACCACTTCTATTCACCATTAAGCCAGATGTTATCATGGAAGAAATGTTTTCAGATAGAATAAAATGGATAGAACACACGCTTAGAAAAGGCATTGGCACCATAACTCGAATGGTCCTCGATCTTTGGCCCGCAAACATCAAGACAATTAGATCATCAAGACAATAACACCTGGCCTCGATCAGTGACCCAAGAACTACGGCAATGCAAACTTATATGGGAGAATCTAAAGAAAATAGCGTCAAACAGAACAAGATGGCGATGCCATACACCCTCAAAAGGATGGATACTCGTTCCTCGACCCTCTAATACAACCATCGTCGTATTAGAAAATTACCGGAATAAGGAAAATTATTCATTAGCGGCACAAAAATGTGAGGTTATGGCCACGGTGTTTTAGGTCGACCTTGACTCATGAAATTCCAGATATGGCCAAATGAATTTTTCATGTAACTTTCATTTGCACACGACATGCATGTGTCAAGCCATTTTAAAAGTACCCGACATTTGAAAGCAGGTTCTACAGGCAAAACAAAAATGATTTCAAATATTTAAGTTCAAAACCTGCTTTAATCATGTGTACGTATAATGAAGGTTCTATTCCTAGATAACAGGCAAAGAGTTTCAGTTTAAGTTTGACCAATTAAATTGGGATGCCAGCAGTAGGTTATATGGAATTTTCATCATCATTCTTTGTATCTATCTTTTTAACCAGCTGTAATGCAGCAAACAATCAAATAAGTTTTACCCGAATAAAGCTTAGTCGGATAAGTTTTAATCGAATAAGTTTTAATCGAATAAAGTTTAATCGAATAAGTTTTAATCGAAAAAATTTTAATCTAGTAAGTTTTAATCGAATAAGTTTTAAGGGAATAAGATTTATTCGAATTGGGTTTAACCGAAAAAGTTATAATCGAATAAGTTTTAATCGAATACGTTACAATCGAATAATTTCACACGAATAAGGTTTAATCGAATAAGGCTTAGTCGAATAAGTTTTAATCGAATAAAGTTTAATCGAATAAGTTCTAATCGAATAAGTTTTAATCGAATAAGTTCTAATCGAATAAGTTTTAATCGAATAAGTTTTAATCGAATAATGTTTAATCGAATAAAGTTTAATAGAATAAGTTTTAATCGAATAAGTTTAAATGGAATAAATTTTAATCGAATAAGACTCAAAGATTAAAAGATAGTTTTTTTTAGAATTATAATACCTTTTCAAAAACTTTAGCAAGCGATAAAAATATATATAGCATGTTTTCCGAAACCCAGACGTTAATGGCAGCTGTCCAAGAAAATCGTGCATTTGAAGCTAATTTACTTTTTAAACTCAAATTTGCCCACTCTTTATTTCTTTAACTTAAGGAACTTAAGTGTGCTTAAGCAGGATTAAAATTATTCATTTGATTGTGTACAAAAAATAGTTCGAGGAATAATATTTTTTTAAATTAAATATCAAACAAAGTAATCTGCAACATAATTACAGAATAAGACTCTTCCGCCGTTTTAAACAGCGGCAGACGGCAATGCACAAGTTTTTTTAAAAGGATTTTTTGTTCACATTGTGTAATCAGGAAGTGGAGGAGAAGGTACATATACTCTTCTTTACACCTTCGTAACAGTATGACAAAAATATAATCAAAATAATAATGACAATAATAATCATCAATGAATAAAGCAGCTACAAGAAAAAGATCTTTATCTCTTGAATGCAAAGCAGGGAAAGCAAAACAAATAACTCAACAGAGAGAAAGATTTAACAATTATTTCCTCGTATTATTCTCTGTCAAATATATTTCATTATTTACAGGCTGTCCATAAAGTGACATAACTTTTTTTTAAATTGGTTAATAGAATTATGAACTTCAATTCATATATTGAACAACATTAAAAAGAATAAGATTTAAACGAATAAATTTTAAACGAGTAAAATTTAATCGAATAAACTTTAATCGAAAAAGGTATAATCGAATAATTTTTAATCAAACAACGTTTAATCGATAACGGTTTAATCGAATAAGCTTTAATCGAATAAGGATTAATCGAATAAATTATAATCGAGTAAGATTTAATCGAATAAAGTGTAATCGAAAAAGGTTAAATCGAATTAATTTTAATCAAATAACGTTTAATCGTATAAGGTTTAATCGAATAAATTTTAATCGAACAACGTTTAATCGAATAAGCTTTAATCGAATAAGGTTTAAAATGTTACTTGACAAATTACAAATAAAGTTTAATCGAATAAGGTTTAATCGAATAAATTTTAATCGAACAACGTTTAATCGAATAAGCTTTAATCGAATAAGGTTTAAAATGTTGAAGGGTTACTTGACAAATTACAAATAAAGTTTAATCGAATAAGGTTTAATCGAATAAATTTTAATCGAACAAGGTTTAATCGAATAAGCTTTAATCGAATAAGGTTTCAAATGTTGAAGGGTTACTTGACAAATTACAAATAAAGTTTAATCGAATAAGGTTTAATCGAATAAATTTTAATCCAACAACATTTATTCGAGTACGATTTAATCGAATAAAATTTAATCGAAAAAGGTTTAATCGAATAAATTTTAATCGAACGACGTTTAATCGAATAAGCTTTAATCGAATAGGATTTAATCGAATAAATTTTAATCGAGTAAGATTTAATCGAATAAAGTTCAATCTAAAAGGTTTAATCGAATTAATTTTAATCACCCAATGATGTTAAGAGTCGTGTTAAATGTTTCTAGTTGTTGCACAATGTTGGGCATGTGTTCACTTTAAGACGCACATTAGGAATGTATATTGTGATTGTAGTGATATATTGAAATGGTGTTAATAAAACTAAACGATAACAAAGGTTACAGCCCGACAGTAGTTGGCATTTCAATCTCAACTAAAAGTCTTTCTTTGTTTGCTGGGGTTTGGGGTCCATAAGTAGGGTCCAACACAAAGATTATCGCAGAAGAATTCTTAAGGGTCATTCGGGCAATAATTTATAATTTGTAAAGCTACCCGCCCACTGGGCATCAATTTGTTTAGAGTTTTTGATATCAGACTCGCATTCTACTCAATAGTTGAAGTAAAAGTTTCGCCTCATGCTGTAGGAAATATGTTTGTTTACGAAACATAGATCCATACATGCACACACACACACACACACACATATTTATATAATAACACCAAGAATATAAAAATAATACTCGCACCCACCCATCATCATTTATCTATTGACAATTTGCAGTCGCTGGCAGATTCTTTTGCTGCTTCTTCTTTGAGTTAAATTTTTTCTTTCTATTTTACGAAGTTTAAAATTAGCATGACAGGAAATTGTTATATATACATACATATATATATATATATATACAAATAGGGTTTTTTTATATAGGTATATATTTTTAAATTGCTAACACTTTTTTTTAATTGCGGCCATTTTAACAGCTGCCAAGTGATTTATGTTTAGTTTGATGTGGCATTTATGAATAGACTGCAGACGCCTAAACAAAGTTTTTAAATTGTGCAAATTTATTAGGAAATACGCAGCGCGCATTACGTGATGCTATGCAACCACAGGGAGAAGGCGTACAGCGCTTACATCAGAGTCATTGCTGTTGCAGAGCGTAGCGTACCACAGTCGATCCTCTATCGTTCACAGGGATTGGTTATGCATCCATTCATTATCTTAACGAATTTTGTTTAGCGTTGAAAGCTGCCGTAATTAGAGTGATGATAATCTTCAAGTGTCCTATAAAACTGAATGATTGTTTGGTGTACTTTGGGGACCTGGTGTATTCATCTCGACCGCTATAGATCCATGATTACTGATAACTTTTTCGTTCATCAATTAAACAGCCATGATGGCAAGAGCGAGCCAACGTGTACTGGCCACAATCACCTAAGATTGTGCGTTTTAACGTCGCTAGAATATTAGTCGTCCCATTTCGGGAGATGGATGAAACATTTCGCCACAAATAGTATTATTTATTACATTTTATTGTTGCAACAAACCTTTTTAGCACAAGAAAGCAGAACTGCTTCCTTTATGTTGGCAAGACTAATCATTAATGCAGATTAATCTTTACTACTGTTATTGTTGCCAGCATTGTAAACTACCAATCCCCGCAAAATCAGCAAAATATTTAAAATATCCCAAAACAAAATTTTCGTATTCTCATTTCCAAACAAAATCCCCACTTTGAGGATAAATCCCCTAGACTGGCAGCTTTATATCCCAAGTTATAGGTAATGGCGAGTATTGTAAATAATAACTGAAGATCAGTATGAGGAGGAGGAGGAGAGAAAAATATTGCATAGGCAAGTTTGAGGTTAGGAAGGTTGTTTGTTAAATGTTTAAATTCCCCCCGGTACACGCAGTCTTCATAGATCTTTGCCTCATCTTGAAATGTGCCTTCGGGGTTAACAGGCGGCACCAGTCGCCCTGCCTAGCAGAAGGTCGAAACTGGAAAAGACACAGGGCTATCAATTTCCCGCAGGGCTACGGCCCTGCTCTCGTTATTGGTGAGGGCTTTTGGGGAGCAACGTGTTGGCGGTGGTTTAATCGGACTTTGAAGAAAGTTCCGAAGAGGTGTTAACAAAAAGTTAGCATCCAAAGTCCAAGTTTGTGTATGCAAAAGGGTCGGGGTTAGGACTTTACACTCTAAAATTGCTACTAAGGCGTATATGCACCTAGTGTGAAAGCGTTTTAGATTGTGAGTGGACGCTTATTTTAATACCTATCACGTCCTGTAAAATGATTAAATGTCAAGAAGCTGAGCCGAAATTCTTTGCCATTTATTTAGTAAAAGTTGGACAATTTTAAACATATTCGATAAAATCTTCTTAAGGTTGTTCGATTAAATATTATCTGATCAATCCTTATTCGATCAAAATTTACTCAATTAAACCTTATTTGATTAAAACCTTATTCAATTAAAATTTATTCGATTAAAAGTTTTTAGATTAAAACTTATTCGATCAAAACTTATTCAATTAAAACTTATTCGATTAAATTTAATTCAATCAAAACTTATTCGATTAAATCTTATTTGATCAAAAAATTTGATTAAACCTCATTCGATTAAAACTTTTTTGATTAAAATCTTATTCTATTAAAACTTATTTCATAAAATCTTATTCGACTACACCTTATTCGATTAAATCTCATTACATTAAACCTTATGCGAATAAATCTTATTCGATCAAAATTTATTCGATTAAACCTTATTCGATTAAAACGTATTCGATTAAAACCTTTTTGATAAAACCGTATCCAATTAAACCTTATTCGATTAAAACTTATTCGATTGAACCCTATTCGATTAAAACTTATCGATTCAACTTTATGCAATTAAGCTCTATTCGATTAATCCTTATTCGATTATAATCTTATTTGATTAAACTTTAATCTACTTTTGAGATCGATTAATCACCTGGAATTGGATAACATATAAGACGCTGTTAACGATATACGCGGCCACAAATGTTGGAAAAATTCAACGAAATTTCGACCACCAAATTACACTCCGAGTAAGCTAGCCAAGGCAAGAAGTCATATATAAATTATAAAAACAAAAGATTATTTTTCGATTAAAGACAATTTCATGTCAATTTAAAAAAAACAAATATTTTTTGTTTTATTTTATTTCCAAATTTTATACCTCTATAAAAACACACACTTTTTATTTGTTGTTTAATTTTTTTAATGTTTTTTAAATTTATTTTTTAATTTTCATTTTTACGAATAGATCTGAATACAAGAATTTAGCAACGCGAGAGTTTGTTGTCGCTGCAAAATTTGACGTTTGCTTAAGTGCGTGCGTACCATCCATTTTGTGTCAAAAACAAACAAACGAACGAACGGAATTAGTTTTTAAATTAAATAACTTTTTTAAATTTAAATTAAATATAAAAAAGAAACGCAGTTTGAACGAACGCATGAAAGTGTAGCAAGCGTTGCATGACCCGTTGTGTTGTAGAAAATACGGAAACAATATTGAAACGATTAGTACACGTTGAACGAAAAATGAAAAACAAATTAAAGGAATGAAGGAATGGATGGAGAGATGGATGGATATAACTTCCTATTGATTTTACTCCAATGCTTCTTCTAGCAAAACTAATTAAACAAATATGAAAATAATTTATATAAATTTCATAAGAAGAAAATATCTCTAAGAAGAAGTGATAAGCTGACTGCCTTTAAAATATGAAAACTTTTAAAAAAATTCTTTAAATTAAAGATTTTAAATCAAGTCTTTTTTAGAGGAAAAATATGACCCCATGTCCTGTCAAATATTCTGATCGTTCTTGGTTGATTATTCTTTTCTCTTCAAAAGAATCCATTGTCTCCCGTGCATGTCCCCTGCGATCTTGTGGCCCAATTTCAACAGCTCGTAATACAAAATACCTTTCCCACCAAATACGCAGCCATTATCTTGATATCATGGATATTTGATTTCGGCGTTGAACATCAAAAACCGCCTTTCAATGTCTATTGATTAAACATAATTCTATTAAATCTTATTCGATTAAACCTCATTCGAATAAACTTTATTCGATTAAACATATATCGATTAAACTTTATTCGATTAAACCTTATTTGATTAAACCATATTCGATTAAATCTTATTCGATTAAATCTTATTCGATTAAAGCATATCCGATTAAAACTTATTAAATTCCATTAAATCTTATTCTATTAAACCTTAAGCGAATAAACTTTATCCGATTAAAAATAATTCGATTAAACTTTATTCGAATAAACTTTATTCGATTAAACATTGTTCGATTAACCTTTATTCGATTAAACCTTATTCGATTAAACCTTATCCGATTAAAACTTATTCGATTAAATCTTATTCGATTAAACCTTATTCGAAAAAAAACTTTATTCGATTAAACATAATTCTATTAAATCTTACTCGATTAAACCTTATTCGAATAAACTTTCTTCGATTAAACATAATTCGATTAAATCTTATTCGATTAAACCTTATTCGAATAAACAATATGGAATTAAAAATTATGCAATTAAACCTTTTTCGATTAACCTTTATTAGACCCAACCTCATTCGAATAAATATTATGCGACAAAATCTTATTCGGTTAAACTTTATTCGAATAAATTTTATTTGTTTAAACCTTATTCGATTAAACCTTATTTGAATAAACTCTATTCGTTTAAAACTTATTCGACTAAACCTTATTCGATTAAACATTATTCGATTAAAGCAAAATCAATTAAAACTTATATGATTAAACCTAATTACATTAAATTTTATTCGATTAAACCTTATTCGAATAAACTTTATTCGATTAAACATAGTTCGATTAAATCTTATTCGATTAAACCTTATTCGAATAAACTTTACTCGATTAAACATTATTCGATAAACCTTTATTCGATTAAGCCTTATTCCATTAAACCTTATTCGATTAAAGCTTATTCGAATAAACCTTATTCGATTAAAACTTATGCGATTAAACCTTATTCGTTTAAACCTTATTCGATTAATTCTTATTCTATTAAACTTAATTCGATTAAATCTTATTCGATTAAAACTTATTCGATTAAACCTAGTTACTTTAAATCTTATTCGATGAAACCTTATTCGAATAAACTTTATTCGATGAAACATAATTGGATTATATCTTATTCGATTAAACGTTGGTTGAATAATCTTTATTCGATTAAACCTTATTCAATTAAACCTTATTCGATTAAATCTTATTCGATTAAACCTTATTCGAATAAAGCATAATCGATTAAAACTTATTTGTTTAAACCTAATTTCATTAAATCTTATTCGATTAAACCATATTTGAATAAACATTATTCGATTAAACATAAATCGATTAACCTTTATTCTATTGAACCTTATTCGATTTTACCTTATTCGATTAAACCTTATTCGATTAAAACTTATGCGATTAAACCTTATTCGATTAAAGCGTAATCTCAAAAACCTTATTTGATTAAACTTTATTATATTAAGCGTTATTCGATTAACCTTTATTCGATTAAACCTTATTCGGTTAAACCTAATTCAATTAAATCTTATTCGATTAAACCTTATTCGATTAAATCTTATTCGATGAAACCTTATTCAAATAAACTTTATTCGATTAAACATAATTCGATTACATCTTATTCGATTAAACCTTGGTTGAATAATCTTTATTCGATTTAACCTTACTCGATTATCTCTTATTCGATTAAATCTTATTCGATTACATCTTATTCGGTTAAACCTTGTTTGATTAAGGCTTATTCGATTAAACCTTATTCGAATAAACTTTATTCGGTTACATCATAATTCGATTAAATCTTATTCGCATAAACTGTATTCTTTAAAATCATATTCCACTAATTGTTATTCGATTAAACATATTTCGATTATATTTTATTCGATTAAACCTTATTCTAGTAAATTTTATTCGATTAAACATGTCGATTAACCTTTATTCCATTAAACCTTATTCGATTTTACCTTATTCGATTAAAGCTTATTCGATTAAAACTTATTCGATTAAAACTTATGCGATTAAACCTTATTCGATTAAAGCTTATTCAATTAAAACTTATGCGTTTATACCTTATTCGATTAAACCTTATTCGAATAATCTTTATTTGGTTAAACCTTATTCAATTAAACCTTATTCGATTAAACCTTATTCGATTAAACTTTATTTGGTTACATCTTATGCATGCGATTATAATTTATTTGATTAAAAATAATTCGATTAAATCTTATTCGAATAAACTGTATTCGTTTAAACCTAATTCCACTAAACCTTATTCGATTTAACATAATTCGATTGTATCTTATTCGATTAAACTTTATTCGATTAAATCTTTTTCGATTAAACGTTGGTTGAAAAATCTTTATTCGATTAAACCTTAATCGATTAAACCTTATTCGACTAAACCTTTTTTGAATAAACTTTATTCGTTAAAACCTTATTCGATTCGATTCGCTTTTTTTTTGATTAAACATAATTCGATTAAATCCTATTCGATTAAACCTTATTCGATTAAACATAATTCGATTAAACCTTAATTGATTAAACCTTATTCAAATAAACTTTATTCGTTAAAACCTTATTCGATTAATCTTTATTCGAATAAAATTTATTCGTTTAAAGCTTATTCGATTAAACCTTATTCGAATAAATTTTATTCGTTTAAATCTTATTCGACTAAACCTTATTCGATTAAACATAATTTAATTAAACCTTATTCGATTAATTCTTATTCGGTTAAATCTTTCTCGACTATACTTTGATAAAGCAGATTTAAGTGGCTCAAATTTTACGCCTATAACAGAACACAGCATGCTAAAGTGTGTTGTTATAATACCGTTATGATGTGGATGCACGAAAAAGGTACACAGTTTTCTTTTATAACGCCAATAGCTTAGGTTTAACATCTAACTGACCATTATGAATCCAAGTGTTACGCCTACATGAAGCCGATTATGGATTAAACCGAAAAAATGTGGTAACAAAAGCTTATCATTCCCGCTTTTACTACTACACTTCCAATACACCACCGCCGCTGTTGCCGATCCCCCTTAATCTTGGAATCTGGATACTGGTGTCCGTGTAAGCCGAGATAGATTCCGATTGATGTAAATGAAGCAGATTTGATATGGAGATTTTTTGGTGAAGTTCTAAAATTATTCTGCAGTTTGAAAGCAACTAAGTTGAAAATGATGATTGACACTGAAGTTGGTGGGGACACACTGAAGAAAACATGCCCTTCCGATAACTCGGATCATGATGATACAGACCTAGACAAACGAACTTGAACAAATTGCAAAGAAAACAAGATCAAATATCAGAACCGCAAGCGTCAGCTTCAGCGAGGATAGACGAGAATTGACAATAATTGAAAATCTAAATTTTGTTGTCACTACAGCAAATCAACAACTTGACAGCAAATTTACTAACTAAACTCAAATTTGGCCACCCGTTCTAAATTTAGAAGAAATAAAATAATACAAATTGAGAAATTCGGAAATGATTCTTAATATTGAACGATTAAAATTGTATCACAATTCCATTACAAATTCATTGTCTCTATCAACACAATAAAAATAGATGGAGAGATAGATATGAGGAGGGATGGATAAATCTATACAACTTCCTACTGATTTTGCTGACTTGTGCTTCTTTTTCTTTTTGTATCAAATCTAATTAATAATAATTAATAACACGATATTTTATATAAAAAATCATAGAGCATAGTTCAGAGTTCATACTAAAATTTGTTTCACACATTACGAGTTTTTTGGCTCCGTTCCTTCCGTGAAGTGGCCTTAAGCCTTAAGTTTTAATCGATTAAAGTTTCATCGAATAAGGTTTAATCGAATAAGGTTTAATTAAATAAAGTTTATTTAAATAAACTTTAATGGAAAAAGATTTAATCAAACAAAGTTTAATCTAATAAAGTTTAATCGAATAAAACTTCATCGAATAAGGTTTAATAGAATAATGTTTAAACGAATAAAGTTTAATTGAAAAAAGTTTAATTCGATTAAAGGTTTGAAGTTTCATCGAATAAGGTTTAATCGAATAAGATTAAGTTAAATAATGTTTATTTAAATAAACTTTAATCGAAAAAGATTTTATCAAACAATTTTTAATCGAATAAAGTTTAATCGAATAAAGTTTAATCGAATAAGGTTTAATCGAATAAGATTTAATTAAATAAAGTTTATTTAAAAAAGCTTTAATCCAAAAAGATTTAATCAAACAATTTTTAATCGAATAAAGTTTAATCGAATAAAGTTTCATCGAAGATTAAGGTTATTTAAATAAGCTTTAATCGAAAAAGAGTTAATCAAACAAAGTTTAATCTACTAAGGGCTAATCGAATAAAGTTTAATCGAATAAGCTTTAGATAAATAAAGTTTATTCAAGTAAACTTTAATCGAAAAAGGTTTAATCAAACAAAGTTTAATCGAATAAAGTTTAAGCGAATAAAGTTTCATCGAATAAGGTTTAATTGAATAAAGTTTAATCGAATAAGGTTTAACCCATTTGGATCGAAACAAAAACTACCGCGATAAAATTATGTTTATTTTTCAATATAAATAAACAGAAAAATGAGAGGAAAATGAAATAAAAATTGTTTTGGCGGAATTAAAGGGGTGTGTACCCAACCAAATTGGCACAGTGGGCACTTATGTGTGAAATTTTGAAAAACAACATTATTCAATGCACAGAGTTTTTTTTATTTTTGGCAACCCCAAAGGCAAATAACAGTCGCGATTTGACAGCTTCTCAGGTACGTGGTGATTGCCGTCTAGTCGTAACCCTTCAATGCTTCTGGGCGATGGGCGTGCAGAGTATTTTTGTGGCACTTGCCTAAGATAAAACCAAAACAGTAATTGATCCATTCCATCCTCCCTAGAAATTATATGCAGTCGCCACGCATTTAATTTAGCCATACCCACCAAATCCACCACCATTTTTTTCCATGTATTGCAATTCTATATATAGTGAATTCGACTGGTCCATCTCCTTCCATGGCTTTGTTGTAGTTTTGAAATAAATATGGAATTTTCATTTCAGTCTTTTGCTTTTTTTCTGAATTCTATTTTTTCACTGTTCCTACAGGATCATGGAAATCGTAATTTGTTGCCATTCTGCAAATACTGTTGTTCTTCCAGCGGACCAGTAATATCACATTAGTTTTTTTTGTCGAACCTGTAGTCAAACTCTTCTCTGGATATTTTCATTATCTCCTTTACAGTATCTAGTGGACATTTTTATGTGCGGTTTTCACGTATAGTTCCAGTGGCACGATATCGTAAGCTGCGTAAGTCCCGGAGACAAACTCGTGAAAAAGTGTTGTGATTTGGAGGATGTGTGTCAAATTTGTTCAAGAGCATTTTTACAGCTTTGATACCTAATGGTTCATTCGAATTCTCTCTCTTGATTTACCAGACAGAGTATATATATTAAAGCAATAACAGTATCTGGACGAATTTGCCGCAACCCAAGCGTACAGGTTTTTCCCGGAATAAATTGCTCTGCAATATGATGACCGAAATATTTTATCATGGGCTCATGAAAAACGTTCCATTGGTTAATATTTTTTTATTAACATGTCTGGTGCCTTCAAAGTCATTGTTGTCCACAAGATGTAAATTTGTTTTTATTTCTTGAAATCTACTGCTCGGCATAGCTGCTGAAACAGCTTAAATCAACTCCAATGTCTTCATCCAAAGACCAATAAATTCTTTCGCGTGGTAGTTTTGTGAAACCGGGTAGTATTAGAATCCCAAATAAAATTTTTAGTTCTGCTACGGCGGGACTGAAATTGTGTCTTTTATTTTGACTTGGATACACCTGACTGAAATTGACTATCATATCTAGGATTTCACCGTCTTTTAAAGCTTTTTTCATACGGATTTCATTCTGTAAAATATCTTTAAATTCTTCATAGTGTCTTAAATTATTTGGGTCACATTTTCGCAAAGCTGGAACATTTAATGCGGGCTTCTTTCGTGTAGTACCAATAATTTCAGGTCCTGAACAGTTCATATTTGTTATAATTCTAGTACATATTTAGCACACTTGTGCCCGTTGTACCCAAATTGGCACAGCAGTATTTCAAGTGCTGTAACATCATAAAATTTTTTTTTATTATAATCGAAAAGACTTTTAAATAATTTGTTATTCAGGAAACTTATTAAAAAATGCTAACTTTGCATAAAAATAATAGTCTGGAAACCATATAAATATCCAAAGGAATGTATTCTATATATAGTCAAACTGAAGAGATTTTTGCTACAAAATCGTGTTATGCAATCATCATTAGCTTTCAGCTAAACAATAACGCAAAAACTAAATGAATAATGTCAACAGATTTCATAAATGTCGTTTATAATCAAGTGTTCCCAAATTGGCACAGCGGACACAAATGGGTTAATCGAATAAGGTTCAATCGAATTACGTTCAATCGAATAACGTTTAGTCGAATTAAGTTTAATCGAATAAGTTTTAATCGAATAAGCCTCAATCGAATATGGTTAATAGAATAAGATTTAATCGAATTAGGTTTAATAGAATAAAGTTTTATCGAATAATGTTTAACCGAATAAACTTTAAATAAATAAAGTTCAATCGAATAATGTTTAATCGAATAAGATTTAATCGAATAAGTTTTAATCGAATAACGTCCAATCGAACAACATTTAGTCGAATTAAGTTTAATCGAATAAGTTGTAATCGAATAAGCCTTAATCGAATATGGTTAATAGAATAAGGTTTAATCGAATAAGGTATAATCGAACAAAGTTTAATCGAATAAGCTATAATTAAATAAGGTTTAATCAAATAAAATTTAATCGAGAAACCTCAATGGAATAATTTTTAACCGAATAAAGTTTAATTAAATAATCGTTTAATCGAATAAGGTGTAACCGAATAAGGTTAAATCGAAAAAAGGTGTATTGGTGTAATTAAATAAGGTTTAGTCGTACAAAGTTTTCTCGATCACTCTTTAACGGAATATGTTTTGGAGCATGGTCAAATTTAAAACGACTAAAGTTTACCTCAGTGCCTAGCGCAAATAACGTTTAATTGTATCGCTTACCTATGTATTTATTTCATTAAAAAAAATATTGTGATGGCGTCGAAGCGAAGTTAAACTACTTTTAACAGTAATCGCGGGGTAGATACTAAAGTATACTAAAATATAATAAAGTACAGGGTGTTCGACGGGAAGGTATACTACTTTGTTTGCTTATAATCTTTGATTTAATGAAAGAGAATGGATCTTATATTGATAAATGTGTTATTTAATGACGGCAATTATGTATGGAATACAATATCCATTCAAATGAAAATGTGCCTCGCCACTAATTATGATTTTTTAATGAAAATCGGGTTTGTCATAGGCGATTTGTAGCATCCTATTGGCATATGTACGGCGGCGTAAATGGTCTTGTGGAAGAAGCTGTTGTCTCAACTGACTCTTATATGGAAACACATGCAAATCCTTGTGCAAAATTGTGGCCAAAGTTGTAATTTGAAGACCAAGCTCCTGAGCACGGCCTCGAATTGAGGTTGATGAATTATTTTGAACAATTTCTTGAGCAGCAGTAATGTTTTCAGCCAATCTTGCAGTTCGTTGTGGTCCATGCTTGGGCCTATCACCTACAGGCACTCATTCCTCAAAATCATTCAATACACGATAAATAGTGCGTTTTGCTGGCACGTTGTTTCCTCAAAAAATTCACTTTTTCATCGTCACAGTAATCGATGATTGATTTTGATAAAATGTTTCAACGATTCAAACACGTTGGCTTATCGAATATTTTTCCATAATAAATTTGCCACGTGACTACTTCATAACTGCCAAATATGAACGGTCTAAAGTAATGTTTACCAAAATGGCAGCAAAACAAAGTATTGTACCTTTCTAGCAGATACCCTGTATAATTTACAAATACAATTTACAACATCAACAGTAGCTTCTACTATGCCACATCCTTGTTCCCCTCCGGGGGCACATTGATATGTTTTGATGGAAATTCACCATCATTACCTTTATCTACGGAGGAAAAACGAGAACCCCGTCCCTTGAAGGCTGGCAGGGAGTCAACTCGCTTGCAGTGGGATTTCGCAGAGGCACTCTTATAAGTAAGTTCAAGAAACAATGGGAAGAAATTGGAAAAGTGTTAAATTCTATTGGCCCGCCGATACGTTTAGGAGATGGGTGGGGTGGCAAAAGGTAAGGAAATAATTACCATAAATAGTGGAATATAAAAATTGAATCCCTAATAGGTTTGGTGAGACTTGAAGTTTAAAGTGAAGAAAAAAATTGGTTGCCAACAAAGCTGAATGTGAGGCAACGGGTGGAAGAATATTTAAGCAGTTTTGATTTTAGCCCTCTAGAGGAAGCAGTGGCTACAGTTTTAAAAGTAACTGAACCCTGAGGTAGCAGTTTAGGGAGCCCAGCTCATAAATATATCCAATGAGTTAGCGGAGACACAACAAAGTGCATCACTGGCAGAAGTAGAAACAACCGCAATTATAGTGCGTTCTATGGAAGTTACTGTGGACTTTAGTTCCAACAAAATTCCATTAACAGTTCCACCTTCAGCGCCTTCACTGAAAGATAACAATGCTAAAAGGAAGAACAGGAATTCCTCATTAAAGAAAAATCAGACTTGCCTTTGCCATGGCGAACTACTACATAAACATAGTATTGAGCATCAAAACGCAGCCTCAGGGATTTGGTCTTCTTTATTTGGGGCGATTGCTACAGTTTTAATTTTTATTGTGGAAAATCAAAGGAAAATTCTATTGATTCTTTTAAGGTCAGGAGTAGTAAAGCATTCGCTTTAAAATATGCAGAATAACGCGGTGCGCATGAAATATTTTTTAATAGCTTTTTTAGCAGTTAGAATCTCTTGGTTGATCTCAAGGAAAAAGGATTTCCTTGCATCTGTAACAATTAGAGAAAACAGAACAAAAAAATATCCATTGAAAGGCGTGAAGGAAATGAAATAATATGAGCGAGCCGCATATGACTATAGGTTTGACAAACAAAATGAAGTTCTTTTAGTCAAATGAAAAGACAATAGCGTTTGTACAATGGCAACAAACTGTGATGCAATTGAGCCTTTAGGAGCTGCAAAATGTTGATCTCCTACAGAGCGACAAAAAAAATTTATGTCAATAGGCACCGTGAAATATGATATAAGACCCAAAAACTTAACCGTTAATTCAAAATAAAAATATTTTTATAAAAAAATAATGATATAACTCCCAAATGAAATAAGACCCAACAAAAATGCAATAACTCCCAATACAAAATATATTTGCACCCGGGCACTGTTTAACTGTTTTAACCTCCATGGTATAACAAGTAAGATATCATAGATATATTACCAAAGGCCGACTATACAGATAATATTTTGTTAGCGAAGCCGGTATTCCATACACCATAGAGAGATTATTGAGCCATCCCGGTCTGTGTAGCCGGATGGAAGGATTTAACCCCTATAGTGTAACAAACCCCGTCTCCGCTCACCAAAAGTTTCTTGCATAACCGGCCTTCGGCCGGGCGGAAGGATTTTATTCTCTATAGTATAACAAACACCGGCTTCGCTGACTAAAAGTTTTCTCTGTAGCCAGAATAATGAAATAAGTCCTAATTAAATAACTTCCTAACAATAGCTATTTAATTAATTAAAATGAAATAACTTCTATACCATACCTGAAGGTTGAAGCAGGAATATCATAGAGGAAAAACCATAGAGATGAAATCCCTTTAGCCCGGCCGAAGGCCGGCTATACAGAAAAATTTTGTAAACGAAACCAATGCTCCATATACAGGGACACTTATAGCAACCGTTATTATTATATCTGAATGAACAGAAATGCAATTTTAGTTAAATGAAATAACTCTCAATGAAAATTAATATCAAAATAAATGAAATAACTCCCAACAGAATTCAGTTAAGAGTTTTTTCATTTGGGAGTTATTTAATAATGAAAACCCTCCAAAAATTGTATGGGATTTTTTTAAATTTTTGTTGGGAATTATTTAATTTTTTTTTTGTTTGGAGTTATTTCATTTAGGAGCTATTTCACGCTCGGCCTAAGGCCGGCTATACAAGAAACGTTTGGTGAGCGGAGCCAGGGTTTTTTATACTATAGAGGTTAAACCCTTCATTGTATGGCAATTTTCAAAGCTATAGTTCGTGATCATATATCAAGTAAGGTTTCCGAAGAGTTCCCATGTGAGAAATCAACATTTGAATCGCCACTGAAAATGTAATTTAAGAAATTCTGTAATAACAATAATAAGGTTTTCGTTTTACACTTTTCACCATAAATTTTAGTGGTTTTCCTTTTATTTTTAACCCTTTCGGGACGGCTTTCAAATAGCGATGTTATAATGAAAATTTTGAATTCAATGTGTCGAAGACCTGTTCTGGCAGGAAAATTTGGGTCTCCAATAATGGGGAAATAATTGAAAATGTTCTTACCTTTTATGAAACACAAGCCAAAATACCTTCCTGCGGTTGAATTTTATAAATTTAACCCATTATATACATATGTACAGTTATTCTAAAAACTTTGTCAGCGAAATCTCTAAAATGCGCAAGTGCTTGCATTGATATTTAGTGAAATCCCGTTTGAGAGCAAAGACAAATGTTTACAAAACTGCATGGTACACTTTCAAACCAAAAAATATCTTTTTTTACAACTTTTAGTAATGTTTAAAGCTTAATGGTGCATATGCGTACCAGTCGTACCGAAAGGGTTAAGTCATTTATTGTTACAAGAACTGATTCTAAAAAACGTTTGCTCTCACGGCAACAAACTGTAAATTTAAAATGATCCATCTAATCTGCAGCAATATGTGTTATTGTAACCTACCATCTGCACTAATCCATGTTACCTGTATTGAGATAATATTAGATAGCCACACCAAATTGTTTATGCAAGTTTTTAATTTACTAAATTTATCGATCGATGATATACTTCTGATAATCAGGGAACAAATTTGAAAAGACGATATTTTAAATTGTTTAATATAAATTGCTCAAAGGTGTATTTAAGTATACTAAGGTATATTAAAGTATAATAGTGGAGTAGCACTCAGCACTCAGTATTTAAGTATACTAAGGTATATTAAAGTATACTAAAGTATATATCTTTCTCTTTGGACCAGCATTCAGCATCAGCACACTATTAAGGTATACTAGAGTTTACTAAAATATATTAAAGTATGCCAAGTATACTAAAATATACTAAACTATAATAAAGTTTACTAAAGTATATTAAAGTATACTAAATTATATTAAAGTATATAAAAGTATGCTAAAAAATACTTTAGCCAGTTTTCAAACTGTGGATCCAGAAGGATCTTTTAATCATTTAAAAATTTTGTAGAATATACTAAATTGTAATAAAGTATACCAAAGTATATTAAAGTATACTAAAGTATATTGAAGTATATAAAAGTATGCTAAAGTATACTAAAGTTTAGTAAAGTATACTTAAGTATATTAAAGGTATACTACAATATACCTAAGTATATTAAAGTATAATAAAGTGCAGTAAGGTATACTAAAATATAGTAAAGTAGACCAAAGTATACTAAATTATATTAAAGTATACTAGGATTTACTAAAATATATTAAAGTATACTAAAGTATACTAAAGTAAACTAAAATATACTAAAGTATACTAAAGTATAGAAAAGTATAATAAAGTATACTAAAGTATATCTATAATATAAAAATAAGTCGGGTTTTCCTTCCTGACGCTATAACTTCAGGACGCACGAACCGATTTCCATGGTTTTGCATTCCTTGCACAGGTCATGGGCTCCGTGAGGTTTATAGCAAAAAAAATTGAGGAAAAATTTCAAGAGAAAAGCAGGAAAACAGGGAAAAACCTTTTTTTATATACAGCGCCATCTCTGATACACTCACACATCAGTACATGGTGTATGAGTATCCCTCACGAAAATAAGTACGTTTCATTTTAAGAAGAGGGCGCCGTGCGCTAGGTCGCATGTATACTGTTCATGCTAGAAATGATGAATGCTTTTATTTGCGACTGCTGTTGGTAAATTTACGTGGACTAAAATCATTTGCGCATTTGAAAACTGTGAATGGCCACAAATGCCAAACATATCGAGAAGCATGTCATGTTGGGTTTGCTGGAGAAAGATTCTCATTGGGATTTAACACTTGCGGGTTCGGTTGTTTCATCAAATGCGTACCAAATACGAACGCTGTTCGCTGTTATCATCACCACATGTTTCCCTTCACAACCAATTCAGTTATGGAACAAATGCAAAGACGACATATGTGAAGATATCTTGCATCGTGTGCGCATTCGCACGAATAGTCCCCACATGCAAATAACCGATGAAATATATAATGAAGGATTGATTCTGATTGAGGGTCATTGCCTGACTATTGAAATTTCAAAAAAGCTTCTAAATGAAGTAGGAATGATTGCACGATGCATTCAACCAAGAATTTAATCGAGAGCTGCAATACAATGTTGATACATTGCAGAAATTCGTTTGAAATAATGTGCCGTTGCTGAATGAACAGCAAAAACTAATATACGAAACATTTATGCAAGTGGCGGACAATAATACTGGTGGTCTATTCTTCCTGGACGCACCTAGAGGAACAGGGAAAACATTTGTCATTTCTTTGATTTTGGCCACTATTCGTTTGGCGTTAGCATCATCTGGAATTGCGGCGACTCTTCTAGCCGGCGGTCGTACTGCACATTCTGCGCTTAAGTTGCCACTCAATTTAAACACAACTGATACTGCAACATGCAATATTTCCCGATCCAGTGCAATGGGAAAATTGTTGATGAAATGCAAGTTCATTGTTTGGGATGAGTGCACAATGACGCATAAGAAATCACTTGAAGCACTTAACTTCACACAGAATAATCTTCGGCGAAATAACAACATCTTTGGCGGCTTGATGATATTGTTAGCAGAAGATTTCGGGCAGACGTTCCCAGTAATTCCCCGTGCAACGACTGCAGATGAACTGAATGCTTGCCTGAAGGCATCACCTTTGTGGAATAACGTAAAAACATTATAACTAACCACTATTATGAGACAAAATGATCAAAGTGCTGCACAATTTTTCAAACAATTGTTACGCTGTTGGAAATGGAAAAGTCCCAGCTGATGCGACAGCTCGATTAATCTCAATTAGCTCTTATTGAAAATGATATCCCAAACATTAGTGAGAGTTATTAGAATTATGCTTGGTTAAGTAAACGAGCAATTCTCGTCGCAAAGAATAATGATGTTAAACATGCACTGAATTTCACCATTCAAATAAAAAATCGATGGCGATTTGGTGACATACAAATCCGTTGATTCCATAACAAATCCCGATGATGCAGTAAATTATCCAACGGAGTTTTTGAACTCTCTGGAGTTACCAGGATTTCCACCACATATCTTGCAACTCGAAGTTGGTTCAGTTATTATGATATTGCGTATTTTGAATCCACCGCGACTTTGCAACGGTACTCGACTTGCGATGAAAAGACTTATGCCGAATTTGATTGAAGCAACGATTATTAACGGAAAGTACGCAGGTGAACGATTGCAATTTCCGGTTCGCCTTGCGTTCGTAATGACAATTAACAAGTCGCAAGGCCAATCGCTTAGTGTTTGCGGGATAAATTTAGAAAATCATTGTTTTTCACATGGGCAGCTATACGTTGCGTGTTCACGAGTTGGGAAACCATCCGCTTTATTTGTGTTAACGTCAGTGCAAAAAACAAAAAATGTGGTTTACCAAACAGCACTTCAACGAAACGGATAATTTGCGGATACGTATAACGTTTCGATTCAGTATTTACTTTGGATTCACTTTTATTTTTACTTAGAGAAATTCAAAAGTGGAAAGTGGAATTCACTTCATTTTGTAATCGAAATGAATTCTTTACTGTTGTGCAATGAAATAAAATTTTTCCTTTGTCAAATATAAAACAAAAAAAATAATTTTTCTTTATCTTCCAATCCCAAAACGAAATGTTACAAAAAACGAAGGCAAACGTGGCGAACGGACGCCGGGTGTGCTAGTTAAAGTATAGTGAAGTATACTATAGTATTTTAAAGTATATTAAAGTCTACTAATATGTGCTAAAATATATACTTAAGCATATAAAGGTGTAGTAATGAAAACTAAAATATACTTAAGCATATTAAAGTATATATATATATATATATATATATATAAGTATAATAAAATATACTAAAGTCTAATAAAGTATACTAAAGTTTGCTAAAATATATTAAAGTATACTAAAATATACTAAAGTATATTAAAGTATACTAAAGTGTACTAAAGTATATTAAAGTATACTAAAGTATAATATAGAAAACTAAAGTATACTACATTACACTAAAAAATACTTAAAGTATATTAAAGTATATATAAATAAACAAATCAAAGGTAGTATTATTTGTTTCCGTTTTCACTTGACAGCTATCTGAATGTTATAGTTAGTAGGCCTAGAAATTCTAAATACGCCCTCGTATATACGAAAATGCAGTTATAAATTTTATACTTCCCCTCTACAATTTACAAATAGCAAGAGGGATGGATTTACTCAATTTCATGGTGCACATTGTTTAAAATTGTTGTTTTTAATTATAATTTGTTGTTTTTAGCATCAAATAGTGTGGCATTAAACAGGATACGTATTTTTAATAGCCGTATTATAATTTTTATTACAGTTATAAAGTAAGTATTTGTGTGTGTGTTTATAAGTATGTATTTAACAATTGGTGCAAAACGTTATAAAAGGTTAAACAAGGGATATAATAAAGTTGAATATGTTTGATTTCATGGTATGTTGGCTTTAAATGATTTAAAGGTTTTTTGTTTTTTTGTTGTTGTTGTTTTCCTTATTTTCTATCTACAAACATATTGCTGGTTGGTTTTTGTTTTATATCGTTAAACATTATTTGACTCTTTTTAAACAACAAAGATAACAATGATGAATTCAATTATTATATTTCGGGCAACCAATAACGTTCGTTAACAATAATTTTTGTTGTACCTTTACAAATGCTCCACCCACAAATGTTACGAATGTATGTGAATGTAGGTATGTATGTATATGCATGCATGCTTTTGCTGTAGCTGAGAATTTTATAGAAAATTGAAATTCAGTGTTTTATGCACTCCGAGGTGTTCTGCAGAGTATTTCGCTGCGCTCACATAAAAATAAAACTATTTTCAAAAGACTATTACTGTTGTTGTTGTTGCTAAAACTAAAGTTATTTTTTTTAAATACGTGAGTGGAGAGTTGTAGTTAAAAAACGTTTAAGAATGAATTTGTTTATCTCAGAGAAAATTAAAGTTTCCGCTTCTTAATTAAAAGTAAACAAAAGCAAAAACCCTTGCTGGTTGGACAATTTTGAGGATAGAAAGTAAATTCGTCTAAAACAGCCGTATTTTCTTGGAAATTTCAAATTGATTGATAACAATGTAAAGCAGAAATATGGGAATTAATAATGTAATAGCAAAACAGGCAAATGTCCACCTCAAGCACATCGTTAGACGTTCGCTCTTTTCACAAAAAGTTTTAAACAACATTTTGCAGCAAAGCTTTGCTTATCTCCTCAATTTAGCACTACATTTCATCTTAAGAATTTCAGTTGTGCTTATATATTTAGACACACAAAATATAACAACAACAAAACCCAAATTTTATTTTAAATTTTAATTTTACAAAATATAAAATGTCCCAAAATGACAAGAAAAATAAAAATGCAGGACTGCAGCTCCTTGTGTATACCTTAAGAGATTTATTGCAAAATAACTAACGGTTAATTGTCTCTCCTTTCGTAAACATCATTTTATTTATTTATTGTGGTGACATTAACAAAATGCGTTACGCTGTTGGCGTTTTATATTGACGGCAAACGTAGCCAATTAAACGTAAATGTCGTTAAAAGTACGAAAAATTGGACTGACTCTTTTTAAAATACTATTTTCCAAAAATTTTAAATTTACTTCTACGTGGTGTTAAGTAATTGTTTAAGAAGAAGTGTGGTGGTAGCCAACGGCTAGACAACCGCTATGCATGGCGGATTGTAACCAACGTTTGTACTTTTGGATACAGCTGCAGCATTAACAGTTCCAGCACTAACAGCAGCAGAATTAATACCGTCATTACATGTGTCTCTGGGGTTTAAATGGAGCCCAGTCCCCTTCAAGGCTAGCAGGAGCCAACTGGACAATTCCACTATATTTCCAAGGTCATCATTAGCTTTTAAGCTGTTTTTTGACTGATTATTGAGGTTGACCCTTCTGAAGCATCGTGGTGGTTGTAGTTTCGAGGCCCTCGTTTAAATTGTGTGGGTCGGATCATTCACAATTAACACAATGAATGGTCCAGCTCCAGTGAACATGATTACCCTTGTGTTCTTAAATAATATTAAGCTTCATGCGTTCTGGACCAGGAGTTGGATAGTCTCCAACTCTTCAGCAAAAAGTGAAGGCTGCGTCTTGCTTCGGGCTTTTAAAGTTGCAACTAGGAGTGACTGGAGGATATACGTATCTGAAGCCTTCTAGGGCGAGGATGACGCCACATTTCATCAACAGTAGTATGATGCACCATCTGGTTATGACTTACACAGCTAGATACAAATGTAAATCTTATCACACAACGGCACAGCCACCACCCATCGAATTTAAAAGGTTGTTCTGCATAATAAGAGAAAACAGTTTTTAAATATTGTTACGTTATTGCTTTAAAAAACAGGTTATGTGATATTGAGTTCATTTATTGCAAAATAATAACAAGCAAAATAAACGGAATGGCAACTTTACCACCGTAACGCCTAAAATATACTATAAATTTTGTTGTCTTTAGTTAACAAAGTTTCAACTTGAATTTAACTCATTTGTCCAGCAATTGGTGCTAAGCTCGATCATCATCACGTTATAATCATTCAGTGCAGGCGCTAGCTTGGCTGTATGTTTTTTTGTTTTTGTTCTGTCTTAGTTACTTTTTTTGTTTTGTGTTGTTTAACTTATTTCCTAGAATTTATAATACGCATGTTGTTGTTGTTTTGTTTTACTTTTACTGATATTTATTTACTATTTTTTACCAGTTTATTTTTAAGCACTAGGTCATTATTTAATAAAAAATATTTAAAAAAACTTTATTTTTTATTATTTTTATCAATATTTCGCCAAATTTCAATAATGAACAAACAATTAATCAAAAATTGATTAATCAAACATTGATTAATTGTTTGTTCATTATTTTTGTTTGTTCATTATTTTGTTTGTGTTTTTAAATATTTTTATAAACTGCTAAAAAATATTAAAAAGGTCAAATAACTATAATTATTGGATATTTATTTACATTTAAAATTTAAAAAGAACATCTGCGTAACAATATTAATCCTAGTTCTTTATAGGTTTATTCTTTAATACATTTGTAACATAAATCTCAAGCCTGTAAGGAATTTAATAATCTACAAACTCTACGATAACTCACCAAACTAAACAAATGCATTTACAAAAGTCTTCTTGAACTCTTGAACAAACATATAATTAGTAATCAAATGTTAAGCTATAAGTACTATCTGCTATCAAAACTCCGGGCATCTTATAAAAATCAACTTTCTTTCTCTTGGAGTATAGATCGATATTGCTTTTGCGCTATTTTTAAAATCTTTTTAAATTCTTTTTGCTGCTTTTCATCTAGGGCTCATCAAAACAGCTCAATAAAACATAAAACACTAACATTCGAATGCATAATACAAAATTAATATGGCATAAGCACACGTTAAAATATTAATCAGGGCAGCAACATACGTTTCGTTATATTTTGTTAATAAAAATAATTTAAAAATTCAATCATAAATTCATAACTAATAGTTAAGGATAGTAAATAAATTGACTTAAAACATACATACACATAAACACATAAACGTACATACATACACACACACACACACACACTTTTCTTGACAACTTCAAATATATCGACATTAATGTAAAGAAGAAACATTGAAATTAATACCGGAACATAATAACGGAAAAATTTCCACATCTACCTTATCCTTAGACGTCCGCTCTTTTCATAAAATTTTGAGGCACATTTGACAACAAAGCTTTCCTTAAATCATCAATGCAGCACCGAATTTCATGATTCACAGCGTCGCTTGTTTGTGAATTAATCATGTGAGCACAGTCTTTTAAATAGCTGCATATAAATTAAATTTGTCCATTTAATATTAGAAATATTAATTATTGAGCATGCAACGCATTATTCAAAACGCATTCCTTGCTATAAGCCTTTGTGAACCCTTACGACCGATAATAATAGATAATAACTTTTTATTTACTAAAATCGAGTATGTTTTAATCGAAAGTTTAATCGAATGTGTTTTAATCAAATAAGTCATAATCGAGTGAGGCTTAATGGAACAAGGTTTAATAAAATAAAGTTTAATGGAATAAAATTTAATCGAATGTGTTTTAATTGAATAAGTCTTACTCGAGTAAGGCTTAATGGAACACGGTTTAATTCAATAAAGTATAATGGAATAAAATTTAATCGAATAAGTTTTAATCAAATAACATTTAATCGAATAAGGTTTAAACGATTAAGGTTTAATCGAATAACATTTAAAAGAATAAAGTTTAATCGAATCGGGTTTAATCGATTAAGTTTAATCGGATAACTTTTAATCGAATAAGATTTAACCGAAGTAGGTTTAATGGAATAAGGTTTAATGAAATAAGATTTAATCGAATAAGGTTTAATCGAATAAGACTTAGTCGAATAAGGCTTAATCGAATGAGTTTTAATCGAATAAGGTTCGATCAAATAGGTTTTCATCGAATAAGTTAAATCGAATAAAGATTATTCGAACAAGCTTTAATCAAATAAGGTTAAATTGAAATAGATGTAATTGATTAATTTTTAATTCAATAAGGTTTAATCGAATAAATTTTAATCGAATAAGTTTTAATCCAATAAGATTTAAGCGAAGAAGGTTTAACCGAATAAGGTTTAATGAAATAAGATATAATCAAATAAGGTTTAATCGAATAAGATTTAATCAAATAAACTTCAATCGAGTAACGTTTAACTGAATAAATTTTAATCGAATCGAATTTGCACAACTAAAGTTATTTTCTCACGAGTTTAACATACAACTTTTTACTACATAATTATTAAGGGATAACAACACAATTTTTGAAATTTGATCATATGACAGAAAATTTACTTAATAGCCTCAAATTCGCCCAGTCGGTTTAGGTATCCATGTAAACAATAATTTAAACGTTTTTAAAACAAACATAAAGCATTTTTAAATGGAAGCAAAAAGCAGTTACCGGCGAAAATTTTTGTAAACCTGTTGAACTTTCACAAAATATTTGCTTTGATAGCTTTGAAGGAACTTTAAGGATTTTTAATAACCTAATGTGGTAGCTGCGCCAATTCAAGGCAACAAAATTTCTCCTGAAAAATGTCATTTTAAATAAAAACAACAACAACAACAAAATAAACAACGAAAACAAAAAAGCTCCAATTCTATTTTGAATAAAAAACACAAATAATTTTAATTATAAAGAATATTATGAGAAGAATAACCCTCAATATATGAGAATGCGTACAAACTACTGAATGGAATAATACGGCCAAGTCACTTCAACAAACAGCTACTCCAGCGCTTGCACATCAAATAAAATAAAAGACGTTTTGTTAAACAAAAAAAAATAAAGAAATATTTCAAGTACGAATTTTGTTTGGCCTTTTAACCCCAAAAATCAAACTGTCTACAGTGAAGTTAACAATGTGGATTGAACCTTATTCCATTGAAGCTTATTTGACTAAAATTTATTTGATTAAACCTTATCAGGTTTTATTTTATTCGAATAAAACTTATTAAATTAAACTGTATTCAATTAAACCGTATTAGGTTAAATCTTATTCGATTAAACTTTATTCGAATAAAACTTATTTGATTAAATCTCATTCGATTACCCTATTTCGACCGAATCTTATGAGATTACATCTTATTCGATTGAATTTTATTCGTTTAAATCTTATTCGATTAAAATTAATTCGATTATTTTATTTCATTCGATTAAAACTTATTCAATTAAAGCTGATTGGATTAAAATTTTCTCGATTAAAATATTCGACTTAACTTCAATTTATTAAACCTTAATGTATTAAACTTCTTTCGATTAAACCTTATTTGACTAAACCTTATGCGATCAAGTCTTTTTCGATTAAAGCCTAATTTATTTAATACTATTCGATTAAACCTTAGTTGATTAAATCCCTTTCGATTAATCTTCCTCGAATAAATTTTGTTAGATTCAATCTTATTCGATTGAATTTTATTCGTTTAAACCTTATTCGATTTAAGTTTATTTGGTTAAATTTTATTCGGTTAAAACTCATTCGATTAAAATTTGTTCGGTTAAAACTTTAAGTCAGTAAACTTTATTGGATTAAAACTTATTCGATTAAAGCTGATTCGAACAAAATTTATTCGATTAAAAATTATTCGATTAAAATATTCGATTAAACTTCAATTGATTAAGATTTATTCTGTTAAACCTTATTCGATTAAAGCCTAATTTATGAAAGGTTGTTCGATTATTCGATTAAACTTTATTCGATTAAAATTTATTCGATTAAAACTCATTCAATTAAAATTTGTTTGATTAAAATTTTATTTCATTAAGCTTTGTTCGATTAAAACGATTAAAATATTCAATTAAATTTTAATTGATTAAAACTTATTCTATTAAACCTTATTCGATTAAATCCTTATTCTATTGAACCTCATTCGATTAAAGCTCGTTCGATTAAACCTAATTCGATTCAATCTTCTTCGATTAAAGCCTAATTTATTAAATTAAACCTTTTTCGATTAAAACTTATTCGATTAAGTATTATTTGCTTAAACCTTATGCGATAGCACTTTATTCGATTAAAACTTACCCACCCATTAGTTTAACACTTTCTGTAAAAATGTAACTTTACTGATTGCTTATTATTAAATTTTATTAAGTAAAATATTCGTAATTTAACAAAATTGTTTCTAATAGTTTTAATAGACAGTGTAGTTTTTATTGAGGATACATACAGTTGTAGTTACAATAAAATACTCTTTTAGCTTTTATTAGTGGTAGAAATGTGTGGTGGGGTGGGAATGATAAACTCTTCAGTCACTCACTCACTTTCTCACACTTTATTTGTAGCATTCATTATTATGATTTGAAACAATAAAGAAAGTTACGAATGCGTAATATGTTCATAATTATGAAACATAAATTGACTCGAACAATAAAAAGGATTGGGATTGCCTGTGCACATATTGTTGATTGTTGTTGATTGTAAAGGAACCCCGCTGTTGCCTTTTGATTTGCACTTGTAGAGCAATAAGTGCAAAACACAAAAGACCAACTTAAAACCCCAACGCAGTTTATAAATAAAATTAACAACTTAGGGAGAGAACTTTACGTTTAACCCATGCAGTATTTTACATTCTTTTAAGAACTTTTAAGTACCCTGTAGTAAATTCAAATTAAAAAAAATCGGTTAAAGTTTTTGAAACGATTTTAAAATGTCGCTCCGCTAACATATGTTGCGTATTGTCTTACAATACACAATTTTCTTTGACAGCTGCAGCTTGATATCTCGTCAATGCAACACTGAATATCATATTTTCAAAGAAATAGTTTGAGAATCAACGAAATAAAATTATACTGAAAAGACTTTTCCTGACGGACAACTCTCACACAAAAATGATTAATTTTTTCTAAAGAACTGAGTATACGGAAATGTCCCTTTAATCAAGTAATAAGCATAAGCCAAAGCCAAAGAAAGCTTCAAGCTTCAAAATTTTCGAAACATATTTAGTCAAAGGTACTTCAATATACAGTATCGGACAATACTAAAGCTAGTATTCAATTAATTATTAAAAAGTTGAATTAAATTGTAAAAAGCAATAATTTTTTTATTTACTGAAAAGAAAACGAAATTAGTATTAATAGAATAAGGCTTAATCGAATACAATTTAATCAAATAAATTTTAATCGAATAAATTTCAATCGAATAACTTTTAATTGAATAACTTTTAATCGAAGAAGATTTAACCGAATAAAGTTTAATCGAATAAGGTTTAATCGAAGAAGGTTTAATCGTCTAAGGCTTAAATGAATAACGTTTAATCGAACAAGATTTAATCGAATAACTTTTAATCGAATAAAGTTTAACCGAATAAAGCCTATTCGAAAAAAATTTAATCGAAAAAGCTTTAACCATATAAGGTTATTCGGAAAAGGTTTAATCAAATTGGACTCAATCGAATAAGGTTTAATCGAATAAATTTTAATCGAAAAAGCTTAAATCGGATAAGATTTAATCGAATAAGATTTAGTCACGAAAGGTTCAATCGAAGAAGGTTCAATCCAGTAAGGGTTAATTTAATAAGGTTTAATCGATTTAGCATTAATCGAATAAGGTTTAAACGAATAAGTTTTAAGCAAATAAGATTTAATCAAATAAGGTTTATTCGGATAAGTTTTAATCAAATAAGGTTTTATCGAATATTGTTTAATAGAATAGGGTTTAATCGGATAAGTTTTGTTCGAAAAAGGTTTAATCGAACAAGCTTAAATCGGATAAGATTTAATCGAATAAGATTTAGTCACATAAGGTTCAATCGAAGAAGGTTTAATCCAGTAAGAGTTAATCTAATAAGGTTTAATCGATTCAGCTTTAATCGAATAAGGTTTAATCGAAAAATGCTTAATCGAAAAAGGCTTAATCGAATAAAGTTTAATCGATTAAAGTACAATGGAATAAGTTTTAATAAAATGACTTAAAAATGACTTAATCGAATAAGGTTTAATCGAAAAAGGCTTAATCGAATTCGGCTTAATTTACCGAATATTGTTTAAGCGAATAGGGTTTAATCGGATAAGCTCAAATCGAATAAGATTTAATCGAACAAGCTCAAATCGAATAAGATTTAGTCACATAAGGTTCAATGGAAGAAGGTTTAATGGAGTATGGTTAAATCAAATACGCTTTAATCGAACAAAGTGTGAATTTGCAGCCAATTTACTTTCTATCCATATATTGGCCCATTCGTAAACTTATAACGTTTGTGTGATGTTCTTCTGAAAAAATTAAATTTCAACCCATGGAAGAGTTGATTAATTATTTTTTGTTGGAGTCACTGAGGATTTGTTGGTGACATGGATGAAAGGTCAACGTAGTGTATTTGTGGAAGTATTGTAAGTTTTTCAAACTATTAGAATGAATTTTTGTTATGTGCAGCATATCCAGTGGAAAGGTTGGATACCTCACTGAAACAACACTGGTCACTAATGTGGTTACATAAATGACATCACCTAAAAAAGTAGTAATAATATTAATACGGCTGCAACATAAATGGTGAAAGCATTATTTACCTAACAACTTACACAAATACTAGACATCATGCTGTTTGAGCAACTTTAAGTGCAGCTTTTGCGCTTGACCGTTTGCAACAACAAAACTCTTATTAAAGTTTCCCAATCAAATATTAATGTCATCATCGTTCCATATTACCTTTAAAAAATAAAGTAAATTTGAATCCTTAAAATAAAAACCAGTAATGAATAACGTTCCTGACCATCTACGGTGGATTTGTTCAAATCCGACTGAAATTTAATGAAAGTGGAAAGCGGGTGTCAAATTTCAATTAAGCCATTAGTAATGATATCTTAACCATAGGATTTAACGATAAATAGTAAAACTGATGCACATTTGTATTAAAGTGGTAACATGTAACATAACTTTTCCTTTTTTAATTCGAAAAGTAATACAATAAAAACCCAAAAAAAAAGAATACAAGGAGAATAATGTTGGCTTGAGCGTGTAACTCGCAAATATTGTAGCAATTTCTGCTTATAAATCCAAAACTAATACTTAACCAACAAATACTAATGCAAACATTCATACTTAAGTATGTATGTACACGTTATTTAAGTCATCATAAAAGCTGCACCACATACACACACTTTTAATATATTTTTATCGTGTCAGAATAATTCCACTTTAAGCTGACATATTGGTAATATGTCAACAACTCTTAAGTACTATGTGTGTCAGCTTGATAAAAACAAATATACACACACATACACACACACACACACATATATATATATATGTATATCTATATGAATTCCCGCATTATATTAAGCAGTTTTACGCCAATGCCGACAGTTAATATCTGCCTGCCTGCCTGTCTGTGTTATGATGCCTCAAGCAACAGCAATCATGTGTAAAGTTGTATTGCGAGTAGTACGTGTTGCATAGTTTGGTTTCTTGCCACCAACGCACAGTGGCTTTTTTATATAAAAGTAAGCACACAAGAACCACGAAATCCAAAAATGTAAGTTTTTATGTCGATTATTTCTCTTCGAGTAGGGTGATCTAAAACGCGCTTTTTAAGTAAAACTGAAATTCACTATATTTTGGGAAATTGGGCATAACTTTTTTGGTTTTGTATATGTTTTGGTTCTGGGTATTGCAATAAAGGTCTTAAATATACCCCAATCTCGATGTTAACTCGAACGCAATTCTTGTTTTACGTAATAGTACTCATACTATGTTGTAGTGATAAGATTTAGGTCGGTACCTAGCGTGTGTATGCTATAACTCGACGGTGGTCAAACCGCTTGGGCAATATGATGCGTGCGCCGCGCCCTACGAAGCTGAAGACTAATTTCTAGCAACACCACCACGTTACTCCCGAAGGACCCACCTCAATAATCAGACAGAGAAGAGCTAAAAAACTAAAGAATCAATTAGCTGAACTCTGGAGCATACTGATTCCCGTGGAAATAACGTGGAGCTTCCAGTTGACTTCCTGCCAGCCTTCAGGCGACTGGACTCTCGTTTTTCCCCCGTTGACACATGTAATGATGGTGGACTTCTATCAAATATATCAATGTGCCCCCGGGAGGGACATTGTCTCAAATCTGTTTTTACATTTTTAAACAATTTAAAGTGCCACCTCTCAATTTGTTGCATTTTTCAGCTGATTGATTCGTGACTCAATTCTGATGAGGCTCTTTTGTTTAACATAACTCAAGAACCTCTAGTCGGATTTTGCTTAAACAAATTTAGAAAAATTAAGAATTACAATTACTATTATCGGTTTACATAACGTTTCGCTACATAAGCAACAGTTTCGCAATTATAATTATTTTTGGCCTAGAAAATTATTTTTTTTTGTTTTGTTTTTTGTAAAAAAAATTTTTTTTTTTCATAAAATATAATATAAAAAAAAATATAAATAAATATAAAATAAAAATAAAAAATTCAAAACGGTAAAAAAGTTTCAAGTTCTCTTACTTTCATGTAAAGTCGTATAACCTATTAACAAAATGAGATATAAATCATGAAAATCGATGAAGTCTTTTCGCTTTTATTCGAGATGTGCACAAATTTCTGACTCTTATTTATATGAACGCTACCTAAACAAGAGCGGAAAGTGGATGGTTTTCTTCCGCAGAGGTTTTACGTTAAAACAAAAGCTTCAACTCTACGTCAAAACGATAAAAACAGTGTTATAAAAAAAATAAATATAACTTCCCTAATAATTTTACAAAGAATAACAATTCTGGTGTTTGTGTTGTTCAAAGTAAAATTTTATAAAACAAAAAAAATGGAGGATACTATGTTTTCGTACGTACTTTTGGGTTTATTCCTTTTAATAAACGTTTATTGCAAAATAATAAAGCAATTTGGAGTTTTAAATTATACAGAGTGTCCGTCGGGAAGGTATACTATTTTTTTTTGGTTTATAATTTTCGATCTTATATTGATAAATGTGTTATTTAATGACGGCCGTTATTAATGGAATACAAAGTCAGATAAATGTCCGCCACTACTAGCCTCACAAATGCGAGCCCTTTTAAGCAAAGTTTTAATTACATTCTCACACATTTCATTCTCACACATTCAACAATTTTCAATTATATCACGATATCGCTCCCCATTCACAGCTTCCGTTTAATTTTCAAATAAATAAGGCCCAATGATTCCTCCTGACCAAATTGCACACCAGACTGTCACTTTTAATGGATGCAAATTTGACTGTTGAATAATTAGAGGGCTTCCCATTCTCCAAAACTGACTATTCTGTTTATTCACATATCCATTCAAATGAAAATATGCCTCGTTTTTCATGAAAATGGGCGAGCTGTAATATCCTATTGGCATATTTACGGCGGCGTAAATGATCCTGTGGAAGAAGCTCTTGTGTCAAATGAATCTGTATATGGAAACAAAAGCAAATCCTTGTGCAAAATTGTGGCCAAAGTTGTTCTTTGAAGACCTAACTTCTAGGCACGGCGTCGAATTGAAGTTGATGAATTGTTTCCTTCTTGAACAGCAGTAATGTTTTCAGCCGATCTTGCAGTACATTGTGGTCCATGTTTGGGCCTATAACCTATAGACCTTTTTTCTTCGAAATCATTCACTACATGATAAATAGTGGGTTTTTTTGGCACGTTGTTTCTCCCAAAAATTTCTCGTAACTGTCTTACCGTTACAGTAATTAATGATTGATTTTGATAAAATGTTTTAACGAATAAAACTCGTTGGTTTACGTTACGACCGCCAAATATGAACTGCCAAGACTAATATTTATGAAAGTGGCGGCAAAACAAAGTAATATACCTTCCCGGTGGACACGATTTATTTAATTTCAATGCACAAAGTAAACACGGTGGCAGCTTTGTTGTCTTTGTTGTCACTGATGACTCAACTTAAATTAATTAATTTGCTCAGCAACTGTTCTAGCATATACTAGAATATTTAACATCACCCCATATTGCCATATTATCTTTGTTATCATCATTCAGTGTAGGCGGCTGCTTGGCTGTATGTTTTGTTCTCTAGTGTTGATCTTATTTCGTAGAATTTCTTATAAGCATGTGGTTATTGTCTTATGTGTATTAGATTTCTTAGAAAATTACGCAGTTTATAAAATGCACAGAGGGTCATTTCATTTACTTTTTTACTGATAATTATTTTCTTTCAAAATCATCTTCGTCACAATATTTCTTTTTTAATTAATCTATGTTTGCGGCTGTAGGAACCGTTGGCAAGATGGTGTAGATGGTGTACGTGGCTATATAAGAGGAACTTATGAATAAATGGAGAGTTAGTGCGCAGAAGATCTGCAGATAAGAGATAATATTTTACGCGGAGCGTTTCGCCGTAAAATATTTCTAACTTACCTCCAGCTAATACTGTGCAGTCATATAATGGTGTAGAGGTTTTGCGACGGGTGTTTCATCGTAATAAATTCTACATACAATGGGACGTCGCAGCATCAGCTAAGTGAAAAGAGAAGTAGACGAACTGTGGTGTATATAGCTATTTTCACGTATCTTTTAGCCCTCATATAACTAGTGCACCCAGAGTTGATAATTAGAGAGACAGGAGCAGCGTGTAATTGTGTTCTAATGTCTTTAATCTGCACAGTTTACACCGATCTGGTTATTTTTTCTATTCTACTAACTGCTAATCCGTGGTACTTATCCAAGAGGTACCGCCGCACACGATCGTGCAGCACAAGGGGCCGGTACAGCGACCTGTTGTTAATGCAAATAATAATAATAAATAAAGACAGAATATTTATAACGATTTAATAAACGTCTTTTATTGGTTCCAACAACCAGCGAAAACGTATCATCACAGCAGAGATTCTGATAGTGAGCAATAAACAGGTGCCCCTTTAGACTAGTAGTTAGTGTACTAGCTTATCAGTCCGGGGATTGTGGGTTCGATTTCCTACAAAGAACTTGGCTGTTTTTTTTTTCACTACAGCATCCCGGCATGTTCACTGGCCGGGGTACTGTCTTATACGACAGTTAATTTCCCTAACTACCCTTCTACTTTCACCACCTGTCTCATCTCTTTTTCTCTATCCCTTTTTGTAATAATGTAGCACGGTACTTGACTAAATAGGTATTGTTGCCTATTAAACTGAAAAATAAATTGGAGGAATATAGAAAAATATGATTAGAGGAATATGCCATCGACAGTCCATATAATACTATATCATGAAGAAAACATTATTCAACCAATATGTTAAGAAATACGACATCTTTCTGAAGAAGCACAAAAAAAGGAACAAAGGAAAATATCTAGGTATAGTACCAATAGAGACCTCTTTACGATTTTACAATTAGAAGAAACATTCAATAAAGAATACCTTAGGAGCTTCAAACGCAGAGCTCTAAGATAACAAATAAATAGTCAAAAACAATTTTTGTATTATTTTACAATGCTCTTTTGATCCATATAACTATAGCATTTGACAAAAATGGAATTCTACCACCATGGAATTTGATAAAAAAGCCGATCAGCTCTGTACATGCGTGATAAGATTTACATCTGTACCTAGCTGTGTAAGCCATAACTAGATGGTGGATCATACCACTGTGGATGAAATGTAGCGTCGTCCTCGCCCTAGAAGGCCTTCAGATACGTATATCCTCCGGTCACTTCTAGTTACAACTTCAAACGCCAGGAGCAGGACGCAGCCTTCACTCCTTGCTGAAGAGTTGGAGACTATCCAACTCCTGGTCCAGAACGCATGACGTTTAATAAAATTTAAGAACACAACGGCAATCATACTCACTGGACCTGGACCACTCATTGTGTTCATTGTGAATGATCCGACCCACACACAATTTAAACGAGGGCCTCGAAACCACAACCAACATAATACTCCCGGAGGTGCAACCTCAATAATCAGTCAGAGAACAGCTAAAAGGCTAAAAAGAAAAATAGCTGAACTCTGGGGCTTTACTGATTTCCGTGGAAATATAGTGGAATTGTCCAGTTGGCTCTTGCTAGCCTTGAAGGGGACTGGGCTCTCTTTTACCCCGGTTAATACATGTAATGACAATGAGATTCCGTCAAAACATATCAATGTGCCCCCGGGAGTAATTTTTTCTGTACAAATTAACTTAAAAATATCAGTAAAATATGTAATTTACAGAGTGTCTGCCGGTTGTTTTGTCGTCATTATGATAAAATAAAACATTTCATTTCATATAAAACATTTTATCAAAATTAATCATCGTTTACTGTGATGATTAGAATGTTACATAAAGTTTTTGGAGAAAAACAACGTGCCAACAAAACGAACTATTTATCATGTAGTCAATGATTTGGAAGAAAGAGGGTCTGCAGGTAATAGGCCCACCAAGCATGGACTGCAACGTATTGCAAGATCGGCTGAAAACATTACTACTGCTAAAGAAAATGTTCAGAACAATCCATCAACCTCAATTCGAGGCCGTGCTCAGAAGCTTGGTCTTTAAAGAACAACTTTAGCTACAATTTTGCACAAGGATTTGCATTTGTTTCCCTATAAGATTCAGTTGACATAAGAGCTTCTTCCACAAGACTATTTACGCTGCCGTATATATGCCAATAGGATGTTACAGCTCGCCCATGACAAGCCGGATTTTTATGAAAAATTCATAATTAATGACGGGCATATTTTCATTTGAATGGATAAGTATGTGAATAAACAGAATAGTCGGTTCTGGATAATGGGAAACCCTCAAATTATTCAACAGTCACCTTTGCATCCGTTAAAAGTGATAGTCTGGTATGCAATTTGATCAGGAGGAATCATGGGACCTTATTTCTTTGGTAATGAAAACATCGTAACGCAACTGTGAATGGGGGAGCGATATTGTGGTATGATTGAAAAGTTTTTAACGCTACAACGGCTTGATTACCAAGTGGTATCAACATGACGGTGCTACATCGTATACAGCCAGGATTGCAATTGAATTACTGAGAGACCTCTTTCCACAACAAGTTATTACAAGAAATGGTGATGTTGATGAGCCCCGGTAGCCTGATTTAACTACTCCGGACTTCTTTTTGTGGGGATGTCTGAAAAGCAAGGTTTATGCTAAAAAACCAGCAACGCTTGAGCAACTCAAACAAAATATTCGTGATGAAATTAATGAAATATCGCGTGCAATGTGTGAGAATGTAATGAAAAATTTGCTCAAAAGGGGTCGCATTTGTGAGGCTAACAGTGGCGGACATTTATCTGATATTGTATTCTATACATAATTGCCGTCATTAAATAACACATTTATCAATATAAGATCCATTCTCTGTTATTTCATCAAATATTATAAACAAACAAATTTTTTTTTTGTTTTTCGGACCAGCACTCAGGGGATGATCCCAACACATGCAATGCATTGTGCTAAAATCAGGAAATTAGGTTACGGGAAGGAGGAAAGAGGCAGTAGTGTCTGTGGAAATTCAATTTGAACTTCCCCAGATTGAAAGTGACAGGAAAGACCTTCGGAGGGATTTTATTCCACATACGGACTGTTCTGCTAAATAAACGAATTTTCCCTGTAATCAACCGCAAATGGATGCGCTCTCAACGAAAATCGAGTTAAATGCGAAAACGTACGAGTAGCGGGAACAAGTTTTTTAATTTCATTAGAGCACTTACCATTGTGGTAACGATAGAAAAAGTGAAATACATTTTGGGGTAAATCCACTGCAGGAATACATTCGAAATATTTTCATTTCAGGCAACAATGCCTATTTAGTCACAACCGTGCTACATTCTTTAGGAAAGAGATAGAGAAGAGCAGATGAGACAGGTGGTAAAAGTAGAAGGATAGTTATATAGCCTGAAAATAACTACACTAATAATAACTAGGCTAAATCATAGTACGTATTTCTCTCTTCATTCATTTTCATGAAAAAACTTTTGGTTTCTTTTTGTTTTTTTTTCATTGTCCATGAATGAAAGTGTGTCTTGCTTTTGTTTTTTCACCACACACAAATGAATTTCACGCACACATTTTTCATCTCTATGAATGTTTGCTTTTCAAACTGAACACAACACATTGAGCATGAAACAATTTTTGTTCAATTTCTTTCTTTTTTCTTTTTACCATGAATGAAAGAAGCAAAATTTTGTTTCAAAAATTCTTCACCATTTATTTTTAAAGAAGCTTCTTTTTGCTTCATTTCATATGCGAAGAAAATTTTAAGGCACTAGTAAATGTTCTTATGCAAAGGGTTATAAAATGTTTGTTCTTACCTAAATGTGCGTTGTGTACATATGATTTTAAATATTTTGAATTTGCAATGAAAATGTGCATGGATTTTGAATTGCATTTGCTAGATATTTTAAAAGCATAGAAGGAAGGAATTTTACTACCTACTATAGTGTTGAAAAATATATTAATGTAAGTCCATAATTAGTTCTCATTCGCAAAAATAAAAAAAAACAGGTAGATTTTTCCAAGCAATAAGCAGATGTTTTATAAGTTGTTGAAAAAGATGTACTTATACTTTTTAATTTTTTTTTTAATTCTAAGGATATTTTATTTATTATTATATTTTATTTATTTTCGCTACTTTGGATAAAGAACAATAATTTCAGATCATTTTGTTTTTGACCTTTGAAGCGATTGTTACCAGTGAGTAAATTTAAAAAAAAAAATGATGAATTATTATATTTTAGAAAGTGAAAATAAAGCAAAGTGTATCGAGTGTGGAAAAAAGCTGAGTACAGTGAATAAAAATAATCTTGTCCGGCTATATAAGCTCCTTCATAATAAGGAAATTGAACGGCAAGAATCATATCGAGTGTCCAAGAAACCAAATATTTCAGTGAAAATAAATATCGACAAAGTATATGTTTTTCAAGTGTTGCGTGGGCTTAGTTACTATTAAAAATTTGCCATTCCGAATTTTTGATGACCTTAATTTTTTAAAACTTTAATTTCTCCTTATGAAGAAACTTTTCAAACTAACTTAAATTCGCGGAATATTGTTAAATTACTAGAATCCTCCAGTATTAAAATAAGAGAAATAATAAAAAATGGAGTAAAAAATCAAATGATTTCGCTCAAAATAAATATTGCAACCAGAATGGATCGCAATATTCTGGGCATAAATATTCAATATATACATGATTCAAAAATTTGCATTAATACATTGGGTACGTATTCACAGAAAAAAGTCTTTAAATATTGTTTTATATTTATGTTAACAAAACAAAATTATATTGGGTTATACTACGTTTAAACTTTTTTTATTTTTAAAGGCATGATACAATTGGATAAAAAACATACGGCAACTTATTTGAAAGACGAAGTTTTAAACTGTTTAGAAACATACGACATAGACTTGAACCAAATTTATTTAAGCACGACAGATAATGGAGCAAATGTCGTTAAATTTGGCCAGCTTTTGCAAGAACTGCAAATCGAGCAAATTGAGGAAACAACCGAAGAAAATCATAATGAATGATGAAATTAATGAAAATGTTCAAAAATCCTTGACGCCAATATTATCAGTGGTAAGATGCGCTGCCCATACAATTCAGCTAGCAGCTCATGATGTCACAAAAACCATTCAAGCGCCAATCGCTGATTGTAGAAAAGCTGTTAAAACAGTAAGAAATTTAATACGAACTAACGGCTTATGCAACGATCTACCAGTTCTAGATAACACTACGCGGTGAAATTCGACTTTTGAAATGTTGAAGTCATTACTAAATTTAAAAGATTTAAGAATTTAACAGTTGCAGAAAGAGCAATACATTTTAGGCGACTTTTACAGAGATTGGCTTAACACTGAATTAGAGCTAGAAGATATCGCTACTACTACGGCATATATGCTACATCAAGCTATGCAGAATAGAAAGAAGCTTCTGCTAAAGAACAATGCATTTGCTGCAGCATTGTATTTGGACCCAAGGTTTAATTTTTTAAATTCCAGAATAATCACAGAGGCACAAAAATCACAAGCATTAGTAAGTTCAAATATATTATTGAATATAGTATATGTACATGTATTTACTAATTTTTTATGTAAGACCACTTAGTGAAAACTTTCGATATCATACGTAAACTGGAGAATGCAAACGATCATTTGCAACTAACTGAAAATACTGAACCAGTAGAAAATATGGAAGTGCCAACCACATCTTCTACAGCTTATGCTAGGCTAGCGCAGCACATTATGAAATCTGTTGCCAATACACCGCAAAGTGCTGAAATGAAGCAAACATTTAGAGTAAAACTAAGTAATCTGACACACACAAAAATGGTTTCACTCGATACAAATATAATTGAATATTTCAAAACAAGGACTTTGGATGCAGATGTTTTGAAAGTGGTGAATGTTGCACTTGCAGTTCCAGCGAGCCAGGTTTCAGTAGAACTAGCTTTCAGTGCATTGGCATTAACCCTTACAAAATTAAGAACTAAATTGAATAATACCACTTTAAATAATTTATTAATTACAAAGTTAAATTTTAATGAATAAAATTCCTGTAACTTAAATTTAGATTCCTTTAATGACCAAAGTATTAACTAATATTTGCTTTTTCAGAGTTTTGTAAATATGTACATATATTTTTTCTTTGTATTTACTCTTAATTTAGGTTTGACTGCTTTATAAATTTTTAAATATAATTTTAAATTAATTTAATCTAAAATTAAAATTCTTATTATTGGGAAATATTAACCTTTAATAATCCTTTTAACAACTTATAAAACATCTGCTTATTGCTTGCAAAAATCTACCTGGTTTTTTTATTTTTGCAAAAAAGAACTAATTATGGACTTACATTAATATATTTTTCAACACTATAGTAGGTAGTAAAATTCCTTCTTTCTATGCTTTTAAAATATCTACATTTTCCTAGCAAATGCAATTCAAAATCCATGCACATTTTCATTGCACATCCAAAATATTTAAAATCATATGTACACAACGCACATTTAGGTAAGAACAAACATTTTATAACCCTTTGCATAAGAACATTTACTAGTGCCTTAAAATTTTCTTCGCATATGAAATGAAGCAAAAAGAAGCTTCTTTGAAAATGAATGGTGAAGAATTTTTGAAACAAAATTTTGCTTCTTTCATTCGTGGTGAAAAAGAAAGAAATTGAACAAATATTACTTCATTTTCAATGTGTTGTGTTTAGTTTGAAAAGCAAACATTCATGGAGATAAAAAATGTGTGCGTGAAATTGATTTGTGTGTGGCGAAAAAACAAAAGCAAGACACACTTTCATTCATGGACAATAATAAGAGAATGAATAAAAATGGGCTTTCTTGGTGAAAAAATCGGTATTTACATACTAGCCTACCGGGGCAGCGCTTTCATTTCTAGAAGTCCTATGTTATCGGAAAATAACTGTCGTATAAGACTATGCCTTAATCACTGAAGAGAGAGTTTAAAAAAGACCAAAAAATGGCATCAAGAGAAGCTAAGAATATTCTGGGATTGGATATAAGTTCACGAACAATTAGCTGTAGACCAGCAAAGCTGGTCTTGGTTGTTACCGTCGTGCAAAGAAACCACTAATATCTTAAAAAAAACTGTACTGCTCGTTTGAAATTTGCCAAGGGGCACATAAATTGATCTAGAGAGAGAGACGGAATACTGTCCTATTTTCCGTCGAATCCCAGTATAATGACGGAAGATCTTTTGTAAGACAGCCAAAAGGAAAAAGGTTGGATCCAAAGTATATTTGCAAAACTCTAAAGTTTGGTGGTGGCAATATTATGATGTGGAGTTTTTTCTCTGCTCAGGGAATGTATCCACTTCATGTTATAAAGGACCCAATGACAGGTGTAGGCTATACATCGATTTTAAGCGACACAATTTTACCATATGCAGGGGAGAACATGCCACTAACTTGGAGATTTTATCATTATAACAATACAAAACACACATCTCGGGTTGTAACTGATTGCTTACGCTCCAGTGAGCTATGTGTTTTGAAGTGGCTTGCTCAGTGCCCAGATCTCAATTGTATAGAATATCTATGGGAAATTGTCGATCGCTAAATAAGAGCCCATAGTTACACACGGACAGACGACTTATGCAATGCAGTGCTGAGTGAATGGCATCAAGTTCCAAAGGACACCATTGATAAACTAATTTATCCAATGCATTGTCGTTTTGTAATGAAGTCATAAAAAATAAAGGATACCCAACAAAAGCAATCAAAATTTATTGAAGTAAAATTTAAGTTTCCATTGTTTTGTTCACTTTCCAAAATTAACGACCTTTAGCTTTTATTGTTATTTATTTTTTTGTAATCTTTCCCTAATAGAACAAAGAATATATTTCTAAAAACAAATTTAAGTTTTTTCGAGAATTGTTTTTGTTTTTTAACTTTAGAATCGAATAAACTTTGAGAAAAGTACAGAAAAGTTTCGATTGAATTGTCCAGCACTGTATATACATATATATTTTTTTGGGTTTGAATTATAAATATTTATGGGAATATCATAACGGAATCTAGATTAAATTAAAAAAAAAATTATTCACTAAAATAAAATTGCTTAAAATATAAAATTGTTTATATTATATAATAATACTATTTAGAGTTGTCGTATTTATTATCGGAACCTATATATTTGTTACTGAATTATGATCACTAGGGCTATTTTACGAATTTGAATTTAGAAGACCGATTACTAAATGTAGACCGCTTGCCCGGTTTTAAATTTGTTACATCGAATTGAAACTTAAGATGTCTTCTATCCAACAAAAAAATGTTCGTTCAAAAATTTCAATCCAGTTAAAAGTTATTGAAGTTTGAACGCCAAATCACAAAATGTGCCACTGTGCAAGGTATGTCTATAGCAAATGTATATATTTATGTATGTATAAATGTATGTACGCACTTTCAATAAAGCAACACACACACACACAAGCATATTATAAAGTTATTACATTATAAGGCAGCAAGCAAGTAACAAACAGAAAGAAACAAAAATCCTCCAACAACAACAAAAATTAACTAGACCACTTTCCTTTTTGATTGCGACTTTTTTCTGCCAAAATTTTTATAAGCAGGCAGACAGACAGCTATAATATGGATACAGGTTTCACTTAATATTTCATGTTATTTTTTTATACTTACATTTTTAAGTTGTTTTTTCCTACATTCCTTAAAATAGTTATAAGTACAATTACAAAATAAAAGATTTATTTGATCAAAGTATGTATATTTGTTTGTTTATATTGGGATTGAAAATTTGAGGTTATCGCTTTAATATTTATTCGATTAAATCTTATTTGTTTAAAACTTATTCGAATAAATCTTATTCCATTAAAGCTTATTCGATTAAAATTTATTCGATTAAATCTTATTCGATTAAAAATAATTCGTTTAAAACTTTTTCGATTAAATCTTATTCGATTAAATCTTATTCGCTTAAAATTTATTCGAATAAACCTTATTCCATTAAATCGTATCAAATTAACATTTATTCGATTAAATCTTATTCGTTAAACCTTATTTGTTAAAAACCTATTCGACCAAAACTTATTCGATTGAACCTTATTCGATTAAACCTTATTCGTTTAAAGCTTACTTGAATAAACCTTATTCCATTAAACCTTATCCGATTAAAATTTATTCGATTAAATGTTATTCGTTAAACCTTATTCGTTTAAAACCTATTCGACTAAAACTTATGCGACTAAATCTTTTTCGATTAAACCTTATTCGTTTAAAGCTTATTCGAATAAACCTTATTCCATTAAACTTTATCCGATTAAAATTTATTCGATTAAATCTTATTTGTTAAACCGTATTCGTTTTAAATCTATTCGACCAAAACTTATTCATTAAACCTTATTCGATTAAATCCTATTCGTTTAAATATTATTCGAATAAAACTTATTCGATAAAAACTTTTTTGAGTTAATTCTACTTGATTAAATCGCATACGATTAAAACTTTTTCGAATAAACTTTACACGATTAAATCTTATTCGTTTGAACCTTCTTAGATTTAAACTTATTCCATTAAACCTTATTCGTTTAAAACTTAATCCATTAAATCTTATTCGATAAAAAATTATTTGTTTAAAACATTTTTCATCAAATCTTATTCGATTAAACCTTATTCGTTTAAGATTTATTTGATTAAACCTTATTCGTTTAAAACTTATTCGAATAACCGTTATTCCATTAAACTTTATTCGATTAAAATTTATTTGATTATATCTTATTCGTTTAAAACTTATTCGATTTAACCTTATTCGTTTTAAACTTTTTCGAATAAACCTTATTCCATTAAACCTTATTCGATTAAAATTTATTTGATTAAATCTTATTCATTAAACGTTATTCGTTTAAAACTTATTCGAATAAAACTTTTATGATTAAAACTTATTCGATTAAGCCTTATTCGAATAAACCTTGTTCGATTAAAATTTCTTCAACTTAATCTTATTCGAATTAATCTTATTGGATTAAACATTTTTTGATTAAACCTTATTCGATTAAATTTTATCCGACTAAATTTATAGTAAATCTTTTCCCTTAGCATAAATTTTAAACAACAAAAAATAAAATTGAGTGCTCTTATAATTATTTGTGAAGGTGTAATGTCAGTAGTCAGCTAGTCACACTTTATTTAAATCTATTAGGGTGTAAGTACCGGTAGTATTAGATGCAATTGGTGGTGAGTCTGCAGTCACACAATGTAGTTAATGTGATATTAATGATAACGTTGATGATGATGAAGATGACGGTGGGTAATATTATGTGACAATGAAAAGCAGAGGTAGAAGAAAGAAAAGCATAAATGATTTCGTGTTATTTTTGGAAAAAATAACAAATCCAACGAAAGATTTAATGATTAAAGGAAAGTAACAACGGATTGATGACAAACAAATTTGTACATGCAACATATTTGACCTTCTGCTCTTATTATTACCTTTGTTTGTTTTTATACGTCGGCAAGTTGGTATTTAAATAGTACACTAAGCAAAATAATTTTAAAATTGAAGCAATTTTGCAGAGGCCTTGTTTGATTTTTAATGTAGGCAAAAAAGTAAAGTAAAGGGATAAGTAAACCGGCAGGTCGAATAAGTTTTATTCGAATAAGGATTAATCGAATTGGGTTTAATAGGAATAAGCTTTATTCGAATAAGGTTTTGATCGAAAGGGCTTAATAGAATTAGGTTTCATCGAATAATATTAAATTGAATGAGTGTTAATCGAATAAGATTTCTTCGAATAACGTTTAAGCGAATAAGGTTTATTGAAATAAGGCCTAAACCTAAGGGTTACGCGAACAAGGTTTGATCAAATACGGTTTACTCGAATAAAATTAATCAAGTAAGGTTTAATCGAAATAGTTTTAATCAAATAACGCCTAGCCGAATAAGTTTTAATCGAATAACAATTCAATTGAATAAAATTTATTATATATTGGAATAACGTTTAAACGTACAAGTTATAGTCATAATTTGAATAAGTTTGAATATAATAAAATTATTCGAATATAGTTTAGTCGAATAAGTTTAAGTCGAGTGAAGTTTAATCGAATAAGATTTATTCGAATAAGTAAGGTATAAGCGAACAAGGCTTAATCGAATAAAATTTATTATTTATTCGAATAACGTTTAAGCAAATGAGTTTTACTGAAATAAGGCTTAATCGAATAAGGGTTAAGCGAACAAGGTTTAATCGAATAAAGTTTATCGTATGAGGTTTAATTAAATAAGGTTTAATCGAATAAAATTAATCGAATAAGGTTTAATCGAAGTAGTTTTTATTTGAATAGGGTTTAATCCAATAAGTTTTAATATAATAATATTATTCGAATAAGGTTTAATCGAATAAGTTTAAGTCGAATGAGGTTTGATCGAATAAAATTTATTCGAATGACGTTTAAGAGCATAAGGTTTAAGCGAACAACGTTTAATCGAATAAAATTTACTATTTATTCGAATAATGTTTAAACATACTAGTTTTAGTCAAACAAGTTTTAATATAATAATATTAATCGAATAAGGTTTAATCGAATAAGTTTAAATCGAATGAAGTTTATTCGAATAAGATATATTCCAATAACGTTTAAGCGAATAAGGTTTAATCGAATTTAATTAATTTAATTTAATTAAATAAGGTTTTATTGAATAAGGTTTAATCGAATAAAATCAATAGATAAGGTTTAAGCAAATAAGGTTTAATCAAATAAGCTTCAATTGAATAAAGTTTAATCGAATGACTTTTGATCGGTAAATTTTTAACCGATAAAAGTTTAATCAAATCAGTTTAAATCAAATAAGGCTTAATCGAATAATATTTAATCGAATAACATTTAACTGAGTAGGGTTTAATCGAATAAGATTTATTCGAATTAAGTTTAAGCGAACAAAATTTAATCGAATACGGTTTAATAAACCGTATAAAAAGAATACGATTTACTGGAAAAACGTTTAGTCGTATTAAAGTTAAGTCGATAAGGTTTATTCGAATAAGGTTTAATCGAATAAGTTTTAATCGAGTAAGTTTTAATCGAATATAATTAAATCGAGTAAGGTTTATTCGATTAATTGACTGATCGACTGAACTTTCGTCGAATAAGTTTTATTCGAATGAAATTTAATCCACAAAGTTTTATTCGCAAATCGTTTAAACTAATAAAGTTTAATAAAACAAAGTTGAGTCGCATAAGGTTTAATCGAATATGGTTGAATAAAGCTTAATCAAACAAGGTTTAATCGAAAATCGTTTAATCGAATAAAGTTTATTCGAAAAACGTTTAAACTAAAAAGTTTTAATCAAACAAGGTTTAATCGAATAAGTTTTAATAGAGAAATATTAGGGTTTAGTTAGATAAGGTTTAATCCAATAAATTTTAAGTGAAAAATATATGTCGAATAACCTTTAATTGAATAAGGTTTAATCGAAAATATAACCTAAGATTAGTCCACTCAACAACCCAAATAGACTTAAGTCCATAATTGTGTGTATGCATTTATTGTACAAATTTTTAAAGAATTAAGCACAAATAATATAATGTAGTAAAATTTTAGCCGAATAAGGTTAATTCGAATAAGTTTATGTCGACCACGGTTCAAGCGAACAAGGTTTAATCGAATAAGTTTTAATAGAGAAATATTAGTCGAATTAGGTTTATTTGAATAAGTTTTAATTGGGAAATATTAGTCAAATAGGGTTTAATCGAATAAATTTTAATCGAAAATATAACTAAAAATTAGTCCACTCTACAAGGCAAATAGACTTAAGTCCTTAATTGTGTGTAAGCACAAATATCGTAACGTTGTAAAGTATTTGAATTGAATTTAGATTAAATTCGAATTCAGTTCGAATCAAATTCGAAATTGACTATAAAGAACCAATCTTTTGTTTCAGTGTTAAAAAGGAACGCAGCAGACTATGGTGTAACTTTTTATTTTATCTCTTTTATCTGTTTGGCTAACCGTGCGTCAGTTAGTTAGTGGAACAATCTTTGTCTGTTTGTTAGTTGATGAATTGTTGTTGTTTTTGCTGTTGTTGATGATGATGCTGACGTGATTATTATTGTCATCGTCAGTCATATCATCATCGCTTGTCAATTTATTTGTTAACAAACATCTGTATGCAAATAGATAAAAAATTTAAATCAAAATGATTGAAAGAGATTTGTTAAGATTTTGTTTTAAAGTAAATATTATGCAAAAAGATATAACAAAGACAACAACAATAACAAACAAAAAAGATATGACAAATATCTTTATGCTTATTCGTTCACTTATATCTGTGAATATGTGTGTTTGTATACGTACGTACATGCATACATATGTAACGTACCTAAATAAGAGTATTATCGCAAAGCACAAAGTCTATAATTGTTACACTCCAGGGACAAACTCTTTTTTCTCTCTCATTCCATTAATTACTATAACACACAATGAATGTGTAACATTTTTGTTTAAATAAAAGGGATGAAATGTTTTACACAAACGTCCGTCCTTTAGAATATAAAACCATCTATTTCATAACTGGTATTTTTCCAAGCAAATATACCCTCGCCTGGTTATGAATGTTTAAACTTTACTGCCCAGCAGTTTCTGTATTTTGCAACAAAAAATTATAATTACGGCTACTGGAGCTACTTTACACACTACCATTTAATTTACAATTTACGACTTGTGACACGGTACCGCCCGCCACTTCTAGCTCGACCTTACGGACCAATTTTTATTAACTTGTTCCAACATTTGTGCGAATAATGCGTCGACCAGTGTTGTCCTCCAAGTGATCAATTGTTGCGGGCTAAACGTATTAGGCTATCGCCACAGAAAATAATCTAGTTGTGATAAATGATGCATTGTCTTTAGCCATCAAACTAAAATATACATAAATGATTAGGTATTCCATATGATAATTATTTAAAGTTTGATAACACACACACACACACGATTTATTGTTCAAGATTTGTTAGTTTATTAATGGGTGGGAAAATTTGAGGTTAGCAAATCAATTGACTTAAAACACACGCACTTTTTTTGGACAACTACAGCTTTGTGGAAACCAATGTAAAATATAATTAAAATGAGAATTACTAACGGAGTATAGTAATGGATAACTGTCCATTTGGGTATATTTAAAGTTAGAAAGTAAATTGGCTTAAAACCTACACACTGTGTTTTAATAACTTTGGCTTGATGGACAGTAAACACAAACAGAAATATAAGGGTGGGCAAGTGTCCATCTCTAGCACCTCACTCGGCACACACCAAAAAAAAAGTTAAATGCATGGGCAAATTTGAGGTTTCCAATTAAATTGTTTTAAAACACACCCACTTTAATCGAATAAGGCTTAACCAAATAAAGTTAAATCAAATAAGTTTTTATCGAATAAGGTATAATTTAATAAGGTTTAGTCACATAAAGTTTAATCGAATAAAGCTTATAACGTTTAAGCGTACAAGTTTTAAGCAAATAAGGTTTAAACGATAATAATAGTTTTAATATAATAATATTATTCGAATAAGGTTTATTCGAATAAGTTTAAAGCGAATGAAGTTTAATCAAATAAAATTTAATCGAATAAGGTTTATTAAAAAAAAAGGCATAATCGAGTAAAACGAATAAGGTTTACTGGAAAAACGTTTAATCGTATTAAGGTTTAATCGATAAGATTTATTCAAATAAGGTTTTATCGAAGAAGTTTTAATTGACAAAGAACAAGAAAATTTATGCGACCGGGACATTTCTCATGCAATATTTGGGTGGCTGTGTGGCTTGTGGCGCTTGAGGTTATCGTAATATATACATTTTAAATCACCAGTAACAAAACGATCCAGAAATGACTTCTGTTTGTAGTATTCAGGCATCCTCTCCGATATGTAGAAACGTCTTTCAACGGCAATTTCCTTACTTTCGAATTAGTTCCAAATGAAATGGAATGTAATTCTGTTACTCCTAATGGTAAAGCAAATTTCTCTTGCGTTTGAACACAATTTTAATCGCAAAATGCTTCCAAATCTTTAACTTAAAACTATTTCGGCTGACCAAGCCTCTCTTTCGTTATCTTCTGTATCAAAATTACTACATTTTATCATCTAAAAGATTTTTGAGTTATTCGATTAAACCATATTTGATCAAACCTTATTCGATTAAATCTAAATCGCTTCACCCTTATTCGAATAAACATTTTTCGATTCAACTTTATTCGATTAAACCTTATTCGAATAAACTTTATTCGATAATTCTTAATCGATTACAATTTAATCACTTAAAACTTAATCGATTAAACTATTCGATTAAATCTTATTCGGCTATGCCTAATGCCATTTAACTTTATTCGATTAAACATTAATCAATTATACTTTATTCAACTAAACCTTATTCGATTAAACTTTTTCGATTATATATTATTCGAATAAACCTTATTCGAATTAATATCATTCCATTAAATAATATTCGATTAAGCATTATTCGATTAAACTTTATACGATTGAACTTTATTCGATTTAAATATATTCGATTAAACCTTATTCGATTAAACCTTATTCGACCAATATTTATTCGTTTAAACTTTATTCGCCTAAACTTTATTCGATTAAAACTTATTTGATAAAACTTTATTCGATTAAACCTTATTCGATTAAATTTTATTTAGTTAACTGTATTCAATTAAACCTAATTCTGTTAAATGTTTTTTGGTTAGAGTTTATTCGATTAAACCTTATTCAATTAAACTGTGTTCGATTAAACCTTATTCGTCTAAACTTTATTCGATTAAAACTTATATGATAAAACTTTATTCCATTAAACCTTATTCGATGAAATTTTATTTAGTTAAACCTAGATTAAACCTAATTTGGTTAAAGTTTATTCGATTAAAACTTATTTGATTAAACCTTATTCGATTAAACCTTATTTGATTAGATTAAATTTTATTCGATTTAATTTTATTCGATTAAACTTTATTCGATTAAAATGTGTTTGATTGAGCTTTATTCGATTAAACTTTACTTGCTCTATTAACCTTTAGTCGATTAAACCTTAATAGGTTAAGGCTTATTCGTTTAAACCTTATTCGATTAAACTTAATTCAATTAAGACTTATTTGATTAAACTTTATTCGATTAAACCTTATTCGATTAAACTTTATTCAATTAAAATGTATTTAATTACAACTTATTCGATTAAACCTTATTCAAGTAAACCTTATTCGATTGAACTTTGCTCGATTTAAACTTATTTGATGAATCTTTATTAGATTAAACTTTATTCGATTAAACTTAATGTGATTAATCTTTTGGGCTGAAATGAATTTAAAACTAATTAAAATGAAAGTAATGCTTACAGATTGTTCACGGTATTTTACTACGAATTGTAGTGGTGGCATAATGTAGAAACAGGACTTTTGTGGTATACAATAAGACAGTGTGAGCTATTGTAATTGTTTACAGAACTGCTGGGTCTGCTCGTATAATTTATAAATATTTGAAAGTTTAACAATAATAATAATACAATAACATTTTGTTAATGAATTTGCTAGACCAACTTGGTACATGCATTTTTAAATACGTTATCGTTCTTAAGAATGACAAAGAGTTTTTACAGATGGTGATAAACACTAAGCGAATAAAATTTAATTGCAATGATTTACCAGGACGTTTTGTGTTTCTTGTTGATTGTGTAAAATATACTTTTAAAAGCGTATAACTATGTTTGTCGAAGGTATCTATTCGAAAAAAAAAATTCAACAGTCATCACTATTTAGGGAAAATGCTTGAAATTTATGTATATCATTGGTTTGGTTATCCACCTTTTTTTTGAAATGTTAGAAACGTTAAACGCCAACTTCATCCAAAAGAAGCACAAACGGAAAAATATTTCCGGGCCATATTATCAATTAGAAACCCATTTTCAAATTATTGTTTTTTCAGCAGAAAGCATGTATTACCGAGATGATCCCATTTTCTTAATTTAACTAACAGCTAAGCAAATTTAAGGTTAGGAAGTAAACTGCTTTTCAAATATTTAAATTCCAAGAGCTGAACTGACGCCTTTGACTATTTATTTAGTAAAAAGTTGGGAAATTTCAACGCTGGCAGGTTACACCCTTGAGCAAAAAATTGTAATTATGAAAATTTATCATCGATTCAAGCTGATTTGACTAAACTTTATTCGATTAAACCTTATTCGATTAAACTTTATTGGGGTGCACTTTACTCGATTGAGACTTTTATGGTTAAACATTATTCGATTAAATTTTACTCAACTAAAACTTATTCGATTAAACTTTACTCGATTAAAACATATTCCATTAAACTTTATTCGATTAAACCTTAATATATTAAACCTTATTCTATCAAAACTTATTCGATTAAATCTTATTGGGTTAAACCTAATTCGATTAAAACTTATTCAATTAAACTTTATTGAATTAAAATTTATTCTATTAAACCTCATTCGATCAAATTTTATTCGATTAAAACGTTTCAAATAAACCTAATTCGATTAAACTTTCCTCGATTGAAACCTTAATAGATTAAACCTTTTTCGACTAAACTTTATTCGTTTAAGACTTATTCGATTAAAACTTTTTCGATCAAAACTTATTCCATTAATTCCTTATACGGTTGCATCTTATTTGATTAAAACTTATTCAATTAAACTTCATTCGATTAGATCTTTTTCGACTAAAACTTATTCGAGTTAAACCTTTGCGAATTAGCCTTATTCGAACAAATCTTATTCGATTACATCTTATTCGATTAAACCTTAAACGATTGAAACTTATATTATACTTCATGGAATTAAAACTTATTCGATTAAACCTCATACGATTAAACATTATTCGATTAACATTTATTCGATGAAACCTTCTTCAAGTAAACCCACATCGCTTAAATCTTACTCGATTACTTTATCAAAATGGTAAAAATTTCACTGCATCACTTTACAAAATTCTAGCAACTTTTCCTCGTAATCAGGCTGCATCGACCTCTTTGCATAATTTTATAGCTAAATTGGAGGGTTGCGATATTTGAAATGATAAAAGACCAAAACTGTACACTCGTTGTGGCCGTAGTAATGCAAAGATAAACACTGTACAGCAAGGTGCTGAGAATGAGACTGAAATAGCAACTCGTCGACGTTCAGCGCAATTAAGCATCAGTGGAGGCCGTTTTAACAACATTTTGCATGAAGGTGTTCATCTTCATGCTTCTAAAATTCAGTTCGTTCAAGAATTTAAGAACCAAGCGTTATTTATGTCAAACTTTTGTAAGATGGCTGTTCGAAAAGCTTTAGTGATGAGGAGACTCATTTTCAAGTAGGCGGTTATGTAAAAAACAACAATTTTTTGAGGACACAATTTATTAGTGTTGACATTAGTGGCATTTGGTTTCTTTGGTTTCTGTTATTGTATGAGAAACTTCCCTGTCTTATAATATTCGGCGCTGCATTGAAGAGATAAGCGAAACTTTGTTGCAAAATGTGCTTAGAGGGAAAATCTGCCAACGTCCTAGAGGTGAACATTTCCTTGAAATCCGAAAAAGTGTGTGCTTGAAGCCAATTGACTTCCACAGCTTACATTTGCCACCTATTAGTTTAACACTTTTTCTAAAATTGTAACGATTGAAGGCGAATTGATGCCTTGGCGGAAATGGTTGCAAACATGAAAACTTTTATTCCATCCAAAAAAATTTCGATTAAAACCAGATCTTGGTTCAATCAGACGTGCGAAAATGCAGTCAAATCAAGGCGCGAAAACAAAAATGCAGATACTGTGCCAATGTAGTAAGGCGTCAAGCATCAACAAGTCTCCTGGGCTGAATGGGATTCTAGCACTGGTCTTAAAACAGTGCTCGTCGACGCTGGCGCATCCGTTGGCAGCCCTTTTCAGCACAATGTATCATGCCGGCGAGTTACAAAGTGTTGGAAGTTTGCTAATGTAACAGCGATCCCCAAAAAAGATGCGGCTAATAACCCTTAAAATTATTGCAATTTGTTTTGCACTTTCCAAATTGATGGAAAGTATAATTAATTTTCATTTTGTGAGAGCTTACTTAGCGACCGAAAGTATGATTTCCGTAGGGGACGTTCCATGGGCGACTTGTTGGCTTTCCGATCCGAACAATGGTGTAACTTAATACATCATTTCGGAGAGTCCCCTCGGGGGCACATTGATGTGTTTTGACGGAAATTCACCATCTTTACATGTGTCTTCGGGGGTAAAAGAGAGCCCAGTTCCCTTCAAGGCTAGCAGGAGCCAACTGGACAATTCCACTATATTTCCACGGGAATCAGTAAAGCCCCAGAGTTCAGCTATTTGTCTGTTTTAGCCTTTTAGCTGTTCTCTGACTGCTTATTGAGGTTGACCCTTCGGGAATATCGTGGTGGTTGTAATTTCCAGGCCCTCGTTTGAGTTGTGTGGGGATCGGATCATTCACAATGCACACAATGAATGGTCCAGGTCCAGTGAGTATGATTGCCGTTGTGTTTTTAAATTATATTAAGCGTCATGCGTTCTGGATCATAAGTTGGATAATCTCCAACTCTTCCGCAAGGAGTGGGGACGTTGGGCTGCTCCGAGCTCTTGAAGTTGCAACTAGGAGTGACCGGAGGATATACGTTTCTGAAGGCTTTCTAGGGCGAGGATAACGCTACATTTCATCCACAGTGATTTGGCCACCACCAGCTTATGGCCTAGCGGTCGGTACTGGTGTAAACTTTATTATCGCGCTATAATGTTGGTATAGATGAGATTTCATCAGACGAGTTCAAGATTAATTCAGGGGTACCGCAAGACTTTGTTCTTTCTTTCTACCCTATTTCGTATTTTTCTAAATGACCTTCTTTGTCAAACTTTCAACCCTATATATTCTTCTGCAGATGACAGTGTCATTTGTCATTCCTATTTATTTGACAACAGACCGAAGCAGTTGGATGTGAGTTCCAAAATGCAGAACATGAATGATACGCTCAATCACGATCTCGCGATAACCTTTGAATGGGGTCGTATAAATAGAGTCGATTTTAATGAACATAAGACGCAATGTTGCATGCTTACGCAGAGATCTATGTTCGGGAATGGTGCTACATCTGTTACTATGTGTGATAAAGGTATTACGGAATCGGACGCTCTTGATGTTCTTGACGTGAAAATTTAGTATGATGTTCGATGGTCTTAACACATTTTTCAAGTTTCTAAAGAAGATAGAGTTCAGTGGTTTCATTTAGGCATAGTGAATAATATACATACGTATACATACATACGTATGTAAATAAGCCACCCGCACCCGCATAATATTTTTTACTGTTAAAGACTGTAAAGTTACAAATTTGTTAATATAAAAAATATCTTTTGAAGACCGAACTTTAAAGAAAGAGAAAGAGAGAGAACATATCTTGCTGAAGATTTTAATGTAAAAGTTTCTCTGAGTACTTGAGCTTGTGTCTTATTTTCATTGAGTCCTATATGCAAAGAATACCCACAGTACCGTCATTCTGTACGCAGAACTAATTTTCCTGCAGTTTGTTCCAGAGCAAAGTAGATTCTGCACATACTGGAAATTTATAGAGAATTATACTCTTGACAACTCCGCTAGTATTTTTCTTCTTGGATACTTGGGACCTCTTGTGTTTGGCAATATCCGGTACAAAGCAATCACGTTGTTGTTCACAAGCGCCAATAACAATTTTTTGGCGAGAGGAACTTTTATCAAAAGATACTTTCATCAAAAGGTTTTTTTGCCAAAAGGTACTTTTGTCAAAAGCTCCGTTTTTCAAAAGCTACTTTTTTACGAGAAATACTTTTGCCAAGAGGTACTTTTGTCAAAAGTTATTTACACAGCCTCCAATTTTAAGGGGTTCATGTGCTCCAAAAATTAACGACAGGTAAATAACACATCCTCTGTTTTAAGCAGCCAACCAACTAAATACCACTCCATGAAACTGTCGTAACTTCATCGAGAGTTTACACACCACAATGATAAGCGCCATGTTATCTCCAAATTTTACAATTTACTCTGTTCGAAATATTTCGTCTCCAGACGCCATTGTACATTATATTGCATAATACTGGCCCGAGTACCGATCCAAATGGCTTATTCAATTAAACCTCATTACATTTAACTTGTTTCAATTAAATTTTATTCGATTGAAGCTTATTCAATTAAACCTTTTTCAAATGAATCTCAATTAAGTTTTATTGATAACATCTTTTCCGAATAAATCTTATTCTATTAAAACTCATTCAGATAAAAATTATTCGATAAAATTTTATTTGGCTTTACCTTATTCGGTTAAACCCTATACGATTAAACCTTATTCGATTAAATCTTTTTCGATTAAACTTTACTTAATTGAAACTTATTCGATTAAACCTTATTTGATTATACCTTCTCCGATTTAAACCTTCTTCGATTAAACCATATTCGATTATCCCTTATTCGATTAAATCTTTTCTAATTAAACCTTATTCAAATAAATTTTATTCGATGAAACCTAATTTAATAAAACTTTATTCGAATAAAACTTATTCGATTAAACCGTATTCGAATTAACATTATTTAATTAAAACTTATTTGCCCAAAATTTATTCGATTATATTTTTCTCGAATAAATCTTATTCGATTAAACCATATTCGTTTAAAACTTATTCGATTTAAACTTATTCGATTAAACCTTATTCGCTTAAAACTTATTCGATTAAATCTTATTCGATTAAAAATTAGTCGATTAAACTTTGTTCGAGTAAAACTTATTCGATTAAACCTTATTCGATTTAACACTATTCGATTAAATTTTATTCGTTTGATTAAACCTTATTCGGTGAAAGCTTATTTGATTAAATCTTAAAGGATTAATTCGATAAAGCCATATTCGATTAAACTTTATTCGATTATACCTTATCTGATTAAAACTTATTCGATTGAAGCTTATTTGATTTAAACTTTTTCGATTAAAATTTATTCGATTGAACCCTTCTCGATTAAATCTTAGTCTATTAAACTATATTCGAATAAACGCTATTCGAATAAAACTTATTCGTTTAAAAATTATTCAGTTAAACCTTATTTGATTAAATCTTAAACGATTAAACCATATGCGATTTAAACTTATTCGATTAAAAATTATTCGATAAAACCTTATTCGCTTAAAGTTTATTCCGTTAAATCTTATTCGGTTAAATATTAAACGCTTAAATCTAATTCCATTAAACTTTATTCGATTACTTATTTGATTAAACTTTATTCGATTAAACTTTATTCAATAAAATGCTCCCTGTTACTTAATGGTTCCTCACATTCCTCCATTGATTTCATATATCAGAGTGCAATCTCTTACGAAAATAGTCCTTAATAATTGCTACAAGGTACGCTGGAGTATTTAGCCGCAGCAGGGCATTCTCGCAACATTCTCCCATTTGTATGTTTGTTTGTATGTATTTATGAAATTAAATCCTTGTACTGGCTGCCACTGACCAACGAAGCTCCAAAAATAAAATAGCAGAGTAACCATTAATGCTGGGTTATCCTTTGTTTTCTTTTCACGCAGAATACAACTGATTATTATTTAAATAATAATAAAAAGAGAAAGCAAAAAAAAAAATTTATAGACGTTGTTGTTGTTGCTCTAGCACGCAGCTTAATAATAAAAGCAATGGATGGACGGATGGATGGATGAATGGTTGGATTTGTTTCTTTCGTTCTTTTTAGTCAGCTTAAGTTGTAATAAATTTGAACGGCAGCATATTCATTTCCATTGAATTACAATACCAGTTTTGTGGCAACAACGTTTCATTATACTATTTTCCTTCTTTTGTTGTAGTTGTTGCTGTTGTTGTTGTTTCAAATGTTTTTGTTGCGCTCGCAGTTGTTTTGTTAATGTTAAACTCCTATTTTTTTTTTGTATTTTAAAGCATTTGTTCCTTTCTTGTATGTTGTATGTTGCTGTACGTTTTATTCTTTCAGCTAGCTGAATGGGCTTTTAAAACATTTCTTTCTTTTCTTTCTTTAATTCTTTCTTCTATTATTTCGTTTTGTGATCCATTTAACCGTATACGTGTTTGTATTTATTTTGTTAGCTTTTACTAAAGTAAACACAAAAGTAATGAAAACAAAATTCATATTAAAAGAAACGCACACAACCGTACACACCCTGTGAATATACATATAATACAGAAATACGAGTGCATCATTCAAATACAAATAAAGAACGAAGAACAACCAAAAAGCTAAAAATCTTTTGAAATCTTTTGCTTTTGTGCTTGTCAACCATTCAATTTCTATGAACCAAACAATACGATTTCTTTCTTTGAAGAATCCCAACAATTGCTACTATTGTATTCAAACACACACACACACATACACATATCGTAAGATATTTAAATACATATGCATTAGTTCTTTCACTAACACACTTATATTTTATATCATTCATTCAAAACAATTTATATTCGAATGCCCACAAAGCAGTGGGGTAAATCACCGCTGCCGATTTTAAGTGCATGCACTTTCGTGTTAAAAAATTTTCGATAGCTGAAATATTTTGGATCATATGGTATTGGATCGTTATTAATATTACGATCGAAATCTTTTTTATTGCCTAATGTTAAGTTGTGCCACTTCAAATGAAATGAAATTCAAAACTGAGCAGTGCAATGTGAGGTTAAATCGAATAAGATTTAATCGAAACAGGCTTAATCGAATAAGATTATATCGTATAAAGTTATATCAAATAAGCTTTAATATAATAAAACTTAGTCGAATAGCGTTAAATAGAATAAAGATTAATCGAAAAAATTTAATGAAATAAGATTTATTCGGAGAAAGGTTGATCAAATAAATTTTGGCCGAATAAGGTTTGATCAAATAATTTTTAGTCGAATATGTTTTATTCGAATAAGGTTTATTCAAATAAGATTTATTCGATTAAGGTTTAATCTATGGTTTAATCGAATAATTTTTAATCCAGGAAGGTTTTCGAAAAGGTTTAATCGAATAAAGTTGAATCGAATAAGTTTTAGTCAAATAAGGCTTCATCCAATAAGGTTTAATTAAATATAGTTTAATCGGATAAGGTTTAATCGAATCAGATTTAATCGTTCACTATTTAACCGAATACGGGTTAATAGAATAAACTTTAAGCGAATAAGGTTTTATCGAATAATATTTAATCGAATAACTTTTAATCGAATAAGGTTTAATCGAAAATAGTTTAATTGAATAAGATATAATCGATTATATTTTAATCGAATAAGTTTTAATCAGATGAGATTTCATCGAATAAGGTTTAATCGAATAAGGTCTAATCGAATAATAATTAATAGTCTAATATTTAATCGAATATAATTTAACCGAATGAGATTTAATCGAATAATTTTTAAGATTTAATCGAGAATAAGCTTTAATCGAGTAACTTTTAATCGAATAAGGTATAATCGAGTAAGCTATAATCGTTTGGTATTTAACCGAACAAGATTTAGTCAAATAAACTTTAAGCGAATAGGATTTTATCGAATAATTTTTAATCGAAGTTTTATTGTTTAAGATTTAATCAAATAAGGCCTAACCGAATAAATTTTAATCGAATAAATTTTACGCGAATAAGTTTTAAACGAATAAGGATTCATCGAATTAGGATTAATCGAATAAGATTTAGTCGAATAAGGTTTAATTGATTAAGTTTAAATGGAGCAAGGTTTATTTGAATAAGGTTTAATCGAAATAGATTTAATAGGATAAGGTTTATTCGAATATTGCTTAATCGAATAAGATTTAATCGAATAATTTTTATTTTAATAAGTTTTAATCAAATAAGGTTTATTTAAGAGATGTTGAATTGAATAAGATTTAATCGAAGTTTATTTGAATAAGGTTTAATCGAATAAGCTTTAATCGGATTAAACTTAATCGAATACAGTTTAATCGAACACGGTTTAATCGAATAAGGTTTTAACTAATCAAGTTAAATCAAATAAGATTTATTCGTATAAGGTTAAATCGAATAAGGTTTAATCAAATAAGACTTAATCGCATAAGCTTTGTCGAGTAAATTTTAATCGAATAAGGTTTAATCGAAAAGCTTTTAAGGCAATAAGTTTTAATGAAATAAGTTTTAATGGAATATGCTTCAACGAATATGCTTCAATAAGATTAGGCTTAATCGAATACGGTTTGATCGAATAAGGTCTAATCGAACAATTTTTAATCGAATAACGTTTAATCAAATAAAGTTTAATCAAATAAGATTTAATCAAATAAGGTTTTATCGAATAATTTTTAATCAAAGAGAGTTTATTCGAATAAAGTTTAATCGAATAGGATTATTTGAAAAGGTTTTAATCGAATAAATTTTACTCAAACACGTTTTAATTGAATTAGGTTTAATCGAATAAGATAAAATTTACACCATCTTGCTAATAAATTATTATAATTAATTGATTCTTTGCAGAAAATTGTAAGGTTGGCCATTTAAAATTTCCTATCAGTTCTAAACATTTACGGCTGTATGCATAAAAAACGCTTACTTGAGCTTTAAAGTACACGTTAGTTAACAAACACTTTAAGGCTAACAAGCGTTTGTTAAAAAATGGTATTCAAAAACAGTACTTTAGCTAATGTATGCTTTAGTAAAATTAGTATTTTGATTCTGGCAATGCCACTATTTTCAGTTGTCACGTTATAGTTAACGATGTATAAAAATGAATATTATTTATCCGGGTAGTTAGATTAATAAAAAATGTTTTATTGTTTTCAGCAAAATCAACATATTTTTTTTTGTTTTTTTATTAATCTTCTTAATAAAAAGCAAAGCACCCAAAAAAGGTTAATTTGCAAGGCTTACGAAGAACTTAGAAAGAATTTGTTCATATTAAAAAAAATAATTATTCGGATAACGAGCTTTGTTTTGATTATATGTACATCAATAAAACTTTTGTTTAAAATAATTAATTATAATTATATTTTTGTAAAATATAAAATAAAGATGTTAAGATGTTATTTTCAGTTTTATTCGACCTTTTTTTTAAATTTTTATTAAATTTTAATCTTTTCACTTGGTCCTTTAAATTAAAACGATTTATTTTTCTTTTTTTCTTTCAATATTTCGCTTTCCTTTGGAAAGCTTCTTCAGGAAATTATTTTTTATATTTTCAAAAACAAAAAATATAACAATTTAAAATTGTTATATTATATATATATATATAATATAACAATTATATTATATAATATATATAAACAAAAAATATAACAATTTAAAATTGTTATATTATATAATATATAACAATTTAAAATTGTTATAATTTTTGTTTTTGAAAATATAAAAAATAATTTCCTGAAGAAGCTTTCCAAAGGAAAGCGAAATATTGAAAGAAAAAAAGAAAAATAAATCGTTTTAATTTAAAGGACCAAGTGAAAAGATTAAAATTTGATGTTAAGATGTTTTATATTGAATGGCATGTTATATTTTAGTTTTTATTATTATTTGTATACTACAATTTGTTTTAATAAACATTTTTAAAAATTTTTGGAATAACAAAGTATAATTGTCAATTGAGCCGTTTACATTGAAAGTGGCATAAGTCACAACTGAACAGTTTCTTTTTTTCATTTTTAATAAATTTGATATTAATAAGTTAAGAAGAATTGAGATGTTTGAGAGGAGTGTTGATAATTAACAGTGTAACGAAAATGCTTATTTTGAAAATGGCGTTAGTCGCTGTACTCAGGAAAATAATTACGGAGCTTCATGTGAAAGAAATGGAAACATGTAATAAGTGTGTGTGATGTATTGTTGTAATTATTGGAATTATTTTTATTAGTTCGAAAGAATAGTGCAGTTTACTGAACTATGTTATAGTAATATCTAGTATAGTAGACATAATTAGCAATATTTTATTATTTTTGTATTCTCAGGAAGTTGCTTTGTGTTGTATAAAATATCTAAGAATGTCACAACTCAAAAGCATATTATTGCACATAGTGACTTATGTAAAGGACAAAATAGTAGTATTAATAGCCCCCTGTCAAAAAAAATCCTTCACAGTACATAACATGGAGAAAAAAGATTTTATTCCAACACAATCATTAGAAAAATCCATTTTAGAAAGAAAACTAAATACAGACTAGTTAAAATGGCTAAAAATTAAAATGTTTTATAAACTAATTTAAAATAAAAAGATGACAATAACAAAGTAACTTATGCCACTTTTAAAATAAACGGCTAGGTTTATTGTAAACACAATTTGTTTTGTTTTTGAACTTTCAATAATAAAATTGAACTGTCAATTTATTGTAGGTTTAACGTAGGTTTTTCCTACTTTAAAGTTAACAAAGGTATGTTAAGGTAAAAACGTTTTTTGAATACAACTTAAGGAAATTGTGCTTAACAACGGCAGTTAAACCTGCTTTAAGTTTTTATGCATACAGCCGTTATTCTTTTGAGATATAATTTACTTATTAACCTCTGTTTGCCCACCCAAGACCTTAATTATAAAAAGTAAAACAAACTTGTCTTTTTCTTTTGCGGTCAAAAGTTTGTGGAAGAATGTCAGCAATTAATCTGCTTCTGCAAAAATAATAGTGGAAGTTGTGTACACGTGACTTAGTGTTTGGCATAGTAATAAGTATTTTTGTCTAAAAGCAAAGACAACATTTGTAGGACAGAATTTATGATTTGATGATTTTAGGATTCATTTCCATTTTAATGGACAACAATATACAAGACTGCATTTTCAAGAACATTTTCAAATAAATTCAACCAAACTAATAAATTCAATTTTAACGTCTGCCGGAAATGTGTCAAATTAAAGAAATATCAACAGCATCCGCTCCCTAATACATCATTTATGTTGATAAGTAATTATGTAATAAATAGTGGACGTTTATCTGTGAAACTTACTGCTGATTAACAGGTAATAAAAAAGTAGACGGTCGCAAACAATTTTTGTATAAATTTTGTAGGACTTTATACTGTTTGAAGCATTTTCACATTTTTTTGCAGCAAACAATTTATGGAATGCTTTTTGTTGTTGTTGTTTTTTTTTTCATGAACAAATTTTAAAGTTTAATTCAAATACATATTTGTTACTTTTAACCAATGCTACAAATATTTCTATTGTTAACCAACAACTATCATCTAGACTTATTGGTATAAATTAATAAAACAAAAAAAAGTTTGATTGGTATTCAAGTTTTTTTATTCCCTCAAGCATTGTAGATTGTTATCGATAAATTTTTCTAACAAAATATCTGTTATCTGTAAATTTTTCTGAAAAAATTTCTTTTATCGATAAATTTTTCTAAAAACATTTTTGTTATCGATAAATTTTTCTAAAAAAAATTCTGTTATCGATAAATTTTTCTAAAAAGAATTCTGTTATCGATAAATTTTTCTAAAAAAACATTCGGTTAGCGATTAATTTTTCAAAAAAAAAATTTCTATTATCGATAAATTTTTCTAAAAAAAATTTCTATTATCGATAAATTTTTCTAAAAAAAATTTCTTTTATCGATCAATTTTTCTAAAAACAATTTCTATTATCGATCAATTTTTCTAAAAAAAAATTCTGTTATCGATAAATTTTTCTAAAAAAAACAAGTCGGTTATCGATAAATTTATCTAAAAAAAAATCGATTATCAATTAATTTTTCTAAAAAGATTATCGATTTGGTATGTGTATATAGTGTGTCAACACATACTACGCAGTTCGTTAAATGCACAATGTGTCGTTACCTTTTTTTACTGGTAATTATTTTGTTTTAAAATTTATAAAGCATCTTCATAACATGCCGGGTTCGTCTCGAACAGGCTCAATATTACCTCGTCTATATTTGCCCAGCCGTTTCAACTGAACCACTTTCATTTTGGACCTCAGACTCTGTATCCAGTAAACCACGTCATTCAATTTCTTGAAAATAGTAGAACATTTTGTGGTTCTATAAATTCCTGCTTGTTTGCTGCTCGATCATACCTGGCTTTCAGTTTATGGCTAATGAGCATTTTCATTATTGTAGTGCGCAGGCCTTGGGTTAACGCCAAATTCTAAATCTACTGCCATTTTTAGTTCTGCCCCAAACACGATTTTCGCGGGACTATGTGAGTTTAAATCGTAGACAGCTGATAGCTATGCCACCAGAAACTGTGGTACATGCTCATCCTGTTGCTTTATACTGACCACTTTTCTGCCATCCGACTCTGGATGCAGTAGTGTCGTTCTCGTCTTTTTGATGCCATTTACATCACACATCTGTTTGAACTTGGCCGACACGATATTACGTCCTTTGTCAGAATGCAGCTCAATTGGAACACCGTATCGGCACACCCAGTTATTCAAAAATGCATCGACCACCGTTTTAGATTCTTGGTTTGGAATGGGATACACTTCGGGCCATTTGCTAACTAAAATGATGCATTATCACTAGTACAAACCGGTTTCCAGCATTACTGGCAGGGATTCAAAAGGGGCACCTGTGTTGAACTGCTGCACAATACCACGACTTTTTCTTGTTGAACCCTTGTCCGCAATAGGTTGCTCATATTCAGCTATTCAATCGACTACAGATTGTGGAAAATCTAACCTGTAAAATGGGCGCCGCTAGGGCAATTATGAAACCGCTTTATTAAGTCTTTTATTTTGGAAGTTGGGACGATGATTCAGTCCGTTGCAGTTTTTCCATATATACTTTCCCAAATTTAATGTAAGCAACTATCTACATTTATAGGCTATTCCACTGAGCCCAGTAGGATTTTGCCAGTGGGCTTTCTGCCGATATTCTATTACTGTCCGATCTTCTGTTCTCCAGCTTATTTAATATGCTTTCTGTTACAATAGGGTCCTCATTCTAGGTCTTGGACCAGTCTTCTTCAGAAGACCAGACGTTCAATCCAGCGACTCTTTCAGTCCCATTAACTACCTGAGAAAGTTCTCCTCCTATTCTGTAACCGCTTGCACCCGTGTCCAATACAAGCACATGTCAAGCTGCCTGAGGCGAAGACTGGTGCCGCACACAAAAGTTCCTTAAGCCTCTGGAACGCTTCTTCTGCTGCCTCACTCCAGTGGTATGGTTGCGACTTTCTGGTCAACTCATGCAGACCATTTGAGCAAAGTACGGCATGAATCTCCTATAATATACGTAAAGCCCCAGAAAACTACGCAGCTGATATGCCCTCTGCTGTTACACGATGCTCCAAGTTTTTGACGCTTTGAAACAACGTGCATTTCTTCAAACTTAATTTTAGTCCTGCAGCCGCTATTCGCTTAAATTACAGGTTTTGAAGTGTCGGTCAAAAGTCTTTCTAATCCAGATATACCAAACACATTGTCCAATTAAACCCCTTAAGCACGCATTTCATTAAACGCTCAAAATTAACGGGAGCTAGCAGAGCCAAAATGGCTTCACATTGAACTGCTGCAAACCATCGCTCGCGGTAAAGGCAGTTTTCTCCTTGTCTTTATCGGCGAGTAACCACTCTGCAAGGTCAAGGTAGAGAACCATTTCGTTTTGCCCAATGTGTCTAAGGTATAGTCAATTCTGGGCAGCGAATTACTGTCTTTCTTGGTGACGTCATTGAGTTTCCTAAAGTCTACGCAAAATCTGGCAACACTAAAACTATCGACGAGCTCCACGGACTCTTCTTTACTAAAAACATCGACGAGCTCCACGGACTCAAAAATGGCTCAATTACTTCGTTTCGCTCCATTTCGTTGAAAAGTTCTTTGACTTTTTGCTACCTACATGAATAGATACGACCCTAATGAACCTAAGCCCCAAAGGAACACTGGCTTACCAGTCCAACACACAACATGGCTTAACGATGATGTCATCACATCAAACAAGCAGCCAGCGATATTACATTTCATGCACTTCCGAGTAATCCGGTACTCAGGGCCTTTTTTGCACCAATAACCCAGGAGTCGGACGAAAAAAGAGAGAAGTTTCACTATGAAATTAAAATTAAGTTGGTCGATACATTGAAGAAAAAGTGGATGCACTTTTTGCAGGCAGCTTTGTTCCGCGTTTCTTTTAATATAGTCAATATCTACAACTTTACTTTAGACACAAAATAGATTTTCCGTACGACATAACGAGATACAAACGTGAATCATCTATATAACTAAAGCCCAGAAATGCCCCACAAGGCTTAATCGAATAAGGTATAAACGAATAAATTTTAATCGAATAACATTAATTCGAATAGAGTTTAATCGAATAAACTTTAATCGAAAAAAGTTTAATCAAATGAAGTTTAATCGGATAATGTTCAATTGAATAGAACTTAATCGAACAAAATTTTATCGAATAAAGATTAATCGAACAAGGTTTAATCGAATAAATTTTAATCGAATATGGGTTAATCGAATAAGATTTAATCAAAAAAGTTCTTATCGAATAAGGTTACATCGAATAAAGTTTAATCAAATAAGCTATAATTGAATAAGTTTCAATCGAATAAGTTTCAATCGAATTAGATGTAAAAGAATAAGATTTAATCGAATAAGATTTTATTTAGTAAGGTTTTATCGAATAAGGTTTATCGAATAAAGCTTAATCCAATACGATTTAATCGAATAAGGTTTAATCGAATAAGATTTAATCGAATAATATTTAATCGAATAAGGTTTATTCGATACTTTATCCAAAAAAGGTTTAATCAAATAGAGTTTAATCGCATAATGTTCAATCGAATGAAATGAAAGACTTATAATTTACTAAAAAAAAATAAAAAGGCAATTGCGTGAGTTATTTAGAACCGGTTTAAAATTTTCGCAGTCATCCTGATTAATTCCCTTTCCGTTATGAAAAGAAATCAAATCAAACGATGTTACCGAGTGAATCCTTTTTGGTATAGAAAAACTGCATTAAGCTTAGAGGGCTCCTTATAAGCATAGATATTTCAGTATAAAAGTTTTTCCTTTATTGTGTAAATGATTCTGTAAAGGATATTCCTTTTATAAAATGTTTAATCAAAGATTATTTCAGCTGGAATGAGTTATTAAATTGCTAAACAAAATAAATATTTTTCTATGGACTTTCCCAAATAGCAACTCAAATTACTTTATAATTATAAATTTTATTGACAAAACAACAACAACAACAACAAATTGTAATTGTTATTGTGATCAAATATGAGACAGGAAATTACTCAAATTGGGGATATTTTAAGAAATGTTTCATTGCAACAGTTAACACACACACAACGGATAAACGCTTGCTTTTGGTTCTTTTCTTATAATCGTTACTGTAAATGAATGATTCCTTTTTATAGGCTTAACGTTTCATTATATTTTCTAATTTTCTTTATTTTCTATTTCATTTTATATTTCCACCCACAATTTATTTGATTTTTTCAGCCATTCATTTCCATAAACAATAATACAATTTAACAAGTGGGACTCTCTCTATCAGGCAGCGACGAATATTATGTTCGTTTCATAGCTCATTTACGAATATTTAAAATATTATTTATTATTCATTTGCACTTATCATAAATGGCCTAATGCGGACTTAGAAAAAGCTTTTATATGAATATTATTGCTATAGTCTAACCTGGCTATCACTTGTGAAAAAATGCACCCACATTGTAGAAAACGAGTAAACCATGTACGGTTAAAACTTATTCGATTAAAGCTTTTTCAATTATAGTTTATTCAAATACACCTTATTTAACTATACTTTATTCGATTAAATATTATTCGATTAAACTTTATTTGATTAAACCCTATTCGATTCAAATTTATTCGATTAAATTTTATTCGATTTAACCCACATCGATTAAACATTTTTTGATTAAACCTTATTCGATTAAACCTTATACCATTAAAACTTATTCGATTTAAGCTTATTCGATTAAGCCTTATTCGATTAACTATTTTTCATTAAAGCTTACTCGATTTAAACTTGTTTGATTATACCTTATTCCCTTAATTCTTACTAGATTAAATCTTATTCGATTAATCCTTATACGATTCAAACTTTTTCGATTAAATCTTATTCGAGCAAATCCTTTTCGATTAAAACTTATTCGCCTAAACCTTACTCGACTTAACCTTATAAGACTAAAACTTTTTCGATTAAAACTTTTGCGAGTAAATCTTATTTTATTAATACTTAACCGATTAAGCAGTATTCGATTAAATCTTATTCGATTAAGTCTTATTAAATTAAATCTTTTTTTATTAAAGTTTATTCGATTAAATCTTATGAGAATAACCCTTCGATTAAACTTTATTCGATTAAACATTCTTCGATCAAATTTTATTCCATTAAACATTATTCGATTAAACTTTATTCGATTAAACCTTATTCTATTAATACTTAACCGATTAAACAGTATTCGATTAAATCTTATTCGATTAAAGCTTACGATTAAAGTTTATTCGACTAAAGAAATCCGTAATCAGTAAACTTTATTCGATTAGCCTTATTCTATAAAAGCTTATTCGATTAAAACTTATTAAATTAAATCTTTTTTTATTAAAGTTTATTCGATTAAACCTTATGCGAATTAAACTTTATTCGATTAAACATCATTCGATTAAATTTTATTCCATTAAACATTATTCGATTAAACTTTATTTGATTAAACCTTTTTCGATTAAAGTTTATTTGATTAAATATTATTCGATTAAATCTTATTAGATTAAATCTTATTAGATTAAACCTTATTCAATTAAATCTTATTCGAATTAATCTAATTCGATTAAACCTTATTTGATTAGCGCTTATTCGATTAAGCATTATTCGATTAAACATTATTCGATCAAAACTTATTCGCTGAAACCTTATTCGATTAAACCTTACACCACCAACAATACAATTATAAAGTGTGTTGTTTGCATTTGGTTCTTTAATTTGTTAAACATTCAAGTGGATGCTAGAACTGCATAACGCTGTAGAGTTTGATGTAGGGGCTAAAATGTTGAACTATAACATTTTTGTCATTTTTGTACTCGACATGACTTCTTGATGAGTACGACACTGTGTTTATTATTATTTTTACTTTTTGTTTCAAAACAAAAAGAGGATTTGTATGTATTGAAATTATAATTACACGGAAATCCTGCAGAGAAAACGTGGTACTTGTCTTCGAACACGTTTATAGACACGCACCCACATATTTATACATAAAAATATTTTTACAAGTCACATTATTTTACTAAAAATGTAACATAAACAATAATTGCTTATATGTACATACGCACCGGCATATATCCTTAAACTTATGTGCTACATATGTTTATTATGTTTATTGTATAAAATTTAATTTATATTACACAAATTTTCCAGGGATGGGAAATTATTAGTTTCCCATATTTTCTAGTAAATGTAAGTTTTTACCCACATTAGTATATTTTGGTATTCTTTACTAAATTTTGGTGTATTTCAGTATACTTTGGTATACCTCAGTATACTTTAGAATACTTTAGTATACTTTAGTACTTTGGTATACTACTACTTTACTATACTAAAGTAACACTTTGATTAACTTTTTTATACTTTGATATACCTTTGTTTCCCTTGTTATTATTTGCATACATTAGAATACTTTAGTATACTTTAGAACACTTTGGTATACATTAGTACTTCGTGTACTACTACTGTAGTGTACTAAAGTTATACTTCGGTATACTTAAGTATACTTTGGTGTGCTTTAGTATGCTTTAATATACTTTACTATAGGTTGGTATACTTGAAAATACTTTGGTATACTTTGTTATACCTTGATATACTCTGGTATACTTTAGTACTTTGATATACTATTGCTCTGGTATACTTTAGTATGCTTTTGTAACTTTAGTATGCTTTAGTATACTTTAGTATGGTTTAGTATACTTAAGTATGCTTTTAAATACCAAAATGCTTACAAAAGATTTTATTTTTAACTAGTTTTTTATTTTTGGCTAAACAATAACAAGAAGAATTGATAAAACTATCGCTAATTTTTATTTAAATTTTATTTGCTAACAAAATATGATCAAATAGCGATACATTTGGTAAAATTTAAACAATATTCCATTTTTCATCTCTATGCTTTGATATGTCTTAAAATGATTGAGGACAAACTGAGCGTGCCTAATCTTTAATTTTTCTGTTAAACTACTAACGAAATCATAACTTCCTTATTGTTTTTAATCAAAGAAATATACTAAAGTAAACCAAAGTCTACTATAATATACCAAAGTCTGCCACAGTTTACTATAGTATACTAAAGTATACTTAGGTATACTAAAGTAGGGTAATGTACACTAATGTATACTAAAGTATTCTAAACTGTACCAAAGTACATTAAATTACTAAAGTACAAAAGTATACTTAAGTACACCAAAGTATTTCAAATTATTCTAAGTATACCAAAGTATACTAAAGTATACCAATATATATTAAAGTATACTTAATATACCAAAGTATGCCAAAGTATATCAAAAGTGTACTAAAGTATTCTTGGATATATACTAAAGTGTTCGTAAGTATACTAAATATAATAAAGTATACAACAATGTTATAACGGCTCGTTTTCAATTTGGCGGTTACACCGGTCACGGGGCCTACAAAATCCACAAACAATCCCGGAAAAACCATAACATCGCAAAAGATAGTGACCGTATTAGGTTAGGTTTGCGGTCAGGCTTTATTATCGCCCTTAGTTTTTCACCCAAACAATTCAGTTATTGCATTAGATATTTACCGTTGTCGTAATTGCTCGATTAAGTGATGTCAATTGCCCTTTTCGTTCGTCTGATTGAATGCCGCTGGATTACTTTATCTAGGGTTTACATGAACAACCTTTGTTTAAAAAAATGCTTCAAAATTTGCACATTATTGCGCACACTTTTATTTTTAATTCTCTTACTTTTGCTTTACATTAGCATTAGTAAAATTAAAGTTGTTAAACAGAAGTGTGTTCGTTAAGCCCACCAAATATTTTTTATGTATTTTTATTTTGTTGGGTTCATCGTCTTGCTAAAAGGTTGTAAAAAATATTACAAATAATATTGTGTATGGAGTCGATTCTTGCTAAATAATGTTTGATGGTGAATTTGTTACTGTGTAGGTTCAGTTCCAGCTTGTGTGAAGTTTTTCTTGTTTGTATGGAGTGATGTCTACAAACTATAAAAATGAATAAGTGATGTAAACTCTGGCTCTTTTTACTCTTCATTCATTCATTCATTCAGCCATTGCTTTTTATTTCTCTTGTTTAAGAGAAGACATCAGGCCCAACTATAATATGCATATCCAGGCTTAAGCCAACTTTAACAACTGTGCAAATATCTAATAATCATATGTGGCGAACTGTAATGTACTTAACAAAACTCTACGTCAAGTTTCGTCAAATGGCAATTGTCAAGTACGAAACTGATCGTATGTGCAATGACGACGCAAGTGAAAAAATATTTTATTTTAATTTAATAGAAAACGTGCAAACAAAAAAAATGTTTATATGACAAAAGAGATGCGTTTTATTATAACCGCAATTTAAAAAAACGATCACGGAAAGAAGTAGCAGAAAAATGCATAAGAATTTTGTTTGCGTTTTCTATTTTCATATGAATTATGTAAAGTCACGGAATGCAAACATAGGTGGAAGTTACTTCGCAAACGTTTCTGCAAGGAAATGAAGAGGATGGAAGCTCCCTCATGTAGTGGAATGGGCTATATTGAGGACTGGGCACTACTGCAGCCTATAATGTTTTTGAAAAACTCTGTCGCGTCCCACCGGTATAAGTATTTATATTGAATGTTTTTTACTTTTTTATAATGTCAATCTTTATTTTGTAGTAGTTGTGATAACGTTGAAGAAATAGACTCAACCTTGGAGCAAGCTATGTTCAGTGGAAACAGTTTGCAGGAATATTCCTCTTTAGCAACTTCAACCCCTCCAAAGATGTCAAAAATAACGCTCGATAGCCTTCGCCAAAAATTTGGGGAGACTATAGAACGCATTGCAAGGAGCTTGGCATCTCAATGACCGAAGAAAACTCTACTGACGGGAGCTTCATGAAGACAACCCTTAGCTTGATAAAGGCCCTGCCAGTGGCAGTAAAAGATGATTTTCAAGCAAACATTTTACAGGAACTTTATCAACTACGCAGAAATAATAGAAATGATCATAGTTTGTAGTAGTGATCCTGTTTTGTTTTTAATTTATTTTTTTAATATTTAATATTTTGTTGTTTATTTACGGCGTGATTTTCTAAAATGCAAAGCCAAAATTTATATATTTTTAACATAAATTTTGGTTTGCGCTTATCTGACAAGCGAAATGTGCAAAATTAGTTTTTTAAGACCCAACGGAGTCATTGAAGACAAAACTTTTAACACCAGAATTTAAGTTGATAAATTTAAAACAAAATATGATTTTAATCGTAGTCATTGAAGAAAAATTTTTATTTAATTTTTAATAATTGACTTTAAGTTAACAACCAGCTAGAATAATATGTGATATCTTAAGTCAATGAATATATACATATAATGAATATATATATATATATATATATATATATATATATATATATATATATATATATATATATATATATATATATATATATATATATATATATATATATTTATGAAATTATTTTTATTCTTTTGATTTACATTATGAGATTAAAACATAGAAAATATAATATAAAAAAGAGTTTAAACTAAAAGTAATAGAGAAAGTGTGAGCATAGAAATTTAATAAGAAATAATTAAATATGAAAAAGGTTGAATATTTTTCAAGTAAAATAATTAAAACTGCATAGACTAATTCCTAATCTCAGTCGAACTCCTGCCTCCATACTGGTGTGAATTTGCTAATCGTGATATCGATGGGACATTACTTCCAACATCACTTCGCCACGATCCGTTCTGAATGTCACCGTTTGAATCCTCCCAATCAACATAATTACTCGGAATATAAGATGCACTAACATCGTTTAGCATTACAAAATTGTGCAATGTAACACACGACAATACAATCTTTTCCGCGTTTTGCGGATGTAAATTCAAAGTTGTTAAAAGTACCCTTCAGCGAGATACTAAAATTCCAAAAGCGTTTTCAATTGTATGACGAGCTCTTGATAACCTTTTATTGAATCGATCTTTTTCGTTTGGTAGCATCTCACCAGGATAGGGGCGCATTAAATTTATTCCTAAGGGGAAGGCTGTAACGACAAAAGTCCCAACAGTCGTTTTTGTCCACAACAAACTATGTAGCAGAGGGAGGTCTCGAAATTTCTCACTTCGTTAGTACCTGAATTTCTCATTTATATTTACATTGTTCTTTTTGTCTTTATCAATATTTACTACTGGAATGAATATATTTTTATTAGTAATAAGCATTGTTTTCGTTAGTACTTGAATTTCTCATTTATATTTAGATATATAAGATAATATATATTGTTCTTTTCTCTCTTGATTAACATTAACATACTTTTATATTTGTGAGGTAACGTAAGTTGAAAAGAATATTTTATACGCAGTAGTGTGGAAACTGCCAAGAAGGTGAGACATTATTGCTACGTACAATAAAGGTTGATTAAGGAAACGAATGTCGGCATCGGTTTAGGGACACCACTCCGATACCGCCATTCGTTCCTACTTTCTTGAGCGGCTGCAAGCATCGAGGAAAGAATAGAGTCACTGGATAGCTTGGACACAACAACCAGTGACTCTCGGCTTTCCACGATTGGCAGCAGGCGACTACCGGTTAGGGCAATTACTAGAAACGCGTTCTGGTAAAGTTATAAGAAAGGAAAAAAATAGATATTTTAGTAATTAAATTTAATGTAAATGTTATTGAATAAGTAAATTATTAATTCAAAGTAAAATTAACAAGCTGAAAAAAAAGAAGAATAAAGAAAAAAAAAATAATAAGTAAAGGTGTTTTCTTACCCGGAGAATCAGGAACCAATAGCCGTGCAAACACGCACAACTCGGTGGTGGTGGTCCTGGTCAGATTGGGCTCAACAGTCAGACCTACCACACACTGAGGGCCACGCGTGGGAGTACTGCAGCTAAGGGAGCGACGGTGAACCTGGTCAGATTGGATACAACAATCAGGCGCACCGTCCTCTGCCCTTGAGCTTGGAAGTCGAAGCAGGTTTGGTTTCCTCCCCTCCAAGGAAATTGCGATAGGGTAAGATTGAATTCACCTTCACCCACGGCGGGAATAGACTTCAACACTGGCCACCGCTGGGCTACCCCAGCAACCAGCGGGGACGTGTCATCACAAGGCAGCATCACAAATTATACACAGACGCGACACGACGCGCTATATATACTTTCTCTTTCTATCGGGTTGCGGTTGTTATATAAAAAAACTAAATTTGTTTTTTTTTATTAAATTTTATTTATTTCTTCTTTACAGAATAGGAGAAACAAGACTAACTTAACCTAATCACAAGATCTTCTTATATATTAAAATTATTCTATTATTTGTTAATAATAATAATATTGCTGTAATAATTTGGACAAACGCAAATATCAGTATTTGTTACAAAATGAAGACGAAGAATTTATATGTCATCTCTGTAGTGGGAATAATATTAAAGAAGAATTACATGAAATCAAAACAAAACTGCAAAAACTAGATCAGCTGGGTGGTTTGCAAGAAAGTATGAACTTTATGTCACAACAGTTTGATGAAATATTAAAAGGTGTTGCAGAAAATAAGAAGAAAATTGATATGGTGCAAAAAGAAAATAAAATGTTGAAAGCTGAAATAAGCAATCTTAAGATTTCAGTTAAGGCCCTAAACGATCAAAGAGTGAAATATGACTGCTTAGTTAATGGTATAGAAGTACCAAAAGGATTGTCAGCAGTGGACACAATTATGAAATTAACAAGCGATGCGGGTGTCGAGTTATATTTAGAAAACATTAATGATGCATATTTTATAAAAAAGACTACCCTGAATAATAACCGCGGAAAGAATACTGAAAAACAAACAGTGTTTGTTAAATTTAATTCCATGAAGTCAAAAGAAAAATTTATGTCAATTAAACCAACGCTAAAAGAAAAAGAAACTAAAGTTTTTGTTAATGATTACCTGAGCAGAGAAACGCTTAGTTTGCTGAATCATGCCAAGACGCTGAAAACAGTGGGTTATCGAGCAGCATATGCAGTTGGTGGTAAAATTTTCGTAAAAAGAAGTGAGCTGTCTAAACCAAGGCTTATAGCCAATTTGGAGGAAGTTGATAAGCTTTTATTTGAGGCAACCACAACTCGAGGAGGAAGCCGTAGATCGATTCATGCACCTAATAATCAACGTGGAACAGCCGAAGAAGACGACGTTTATGTATCACCCTAACTTTTAGGCGCTTATTACTTTGGAAATATACTAATATAGAATTTATGATTGATAATATAAAATATTTTTTAAATTTAAGATCATTTGGTGAGTTTGTTAACAGTTTTACAAATACATATGTCTCAATAATATCTCTAAACATAAGAAGTATCGCTTTAATAGATAAATTTAATAGATTCAAAAACTTTGTTTGTAAGTTACCGCGGCTACCCAATATTATTGCTCTTCAGGAAACGTGGCTTAATACAGATTTGACTCAATTGTACAATATTCCTGGTTATAAAAGTGTACACTGTTGTAGGCAAGATGGTTTTGGAGGGACGTCGTTTTTTATTCAGGAGCAAATGCAGTATGAAGTTGAAGTGTGTCAGAGTGCAAATTATTTTGATGTTATTGTTTTAACATTAAAAAATCTTAAAATAAATGGTAAACCTATGAAATTAGTACCGTTTTACAGATCGCAAAAGTGTGATTTTAATAGTTTTTTATTGCATTTGGAAAATCTGCTTGTTACTTATGGTTGCAATCCCTGCATTTTTATTGGAGATTCAAATACTGATATATTAAATGTGCACTTGTCTGAGGATTTGCTGAATTTACTTGCAAGTTATGATTTTCAAAATTGCCACACAATGGTTACTCGCCCTAAAAGTGGTACATGTATAGACAATATTTATAGTAACGTACACAATTTTCTGTACATTGGATCTGTGATATGTAAATTATCGGATCATAACCTAATTTCATGTGGTGTCAGATTTTACACCCTAAATCAAGAATTCATTGAAGGAAATCGCACTCACTGTGACTATAGTTGTGTGACTGATCACATATGTAACAATTTACCAAGACTGATTCAAACTGGTGATCCATCAATCGATACATCAGCATTAATATCCTGTGTGGATGATGCTATTAGAAGTTCAACATATGAAAAGAGGCGGAAAAAGAAATTAAGAAGGGAAATCGCAATATGGATAAATACTAATTTACTAAAACTAATATCTTTCAAAGAAAATCTTTTAAAGCAACACAAGAAAAAACCTAGAAAAGTTGATATAGAAAGCAGATTAAAAAGAATAAGTAAAATAATCAAGAGAGCAACAAAAGATTCAATGAATAATTTTTATAGAAATAATTTAACATGTTTTCAAAATGACCCAAAAAAATGTTGGAAATTTTTAAATGAAACACTGGGAAGATCTATGAACAGAAGTATCAATATTCTGGATTCGCATGGTGAACTAGTCATTGATGAGTTACAAAAAGCCGAAGTTTTAAATAAATATTTCATAGAATCAATAAAATCTATGAGGACACAAATTGAGGAACTTTCAGTGGACTCTTTTACATCCTTAAGAACGATAACACAACATAATATTAGATTCCATTTTGACTATGTGACACCTGATGATATTCACAAAGCAATATTAAATTTGAAACCAAACAAAAGTGCTGGTCATGATAATATAACCCCAAAAATACTCATAAGCAATATAGCTAATTTCAAACCATATTTAGTAAATATATTCAATAGTATGTTGAACTATAGTATTTATCCAGATATTTTAAAAATACATAGGGTGGTCCCGATACCAAAGGTACCTAACGCATGCACAGCAGATAAGTTCAGACCTATCGCCGTCTTATCTGTTATTGATAACGTATTTGAAAAGATTATATACAATCAAATTTCAAAGTATATGATAAGTCAAAACCTGTTGAATGACTTCCAGTTTGGTTTTAGAGAAGGATGCGGTACAGAGGAAGCAGTCGTCAATGTCGTGAACTTTATCTGTAAGGGTTTGGACGATGGATTTAGCGTAGTGGCCGGTATATTTTATGACTTTTCAAAAGCATTTGATCTTATAGATCACGATATATTATTAGATAAACTGAAATTTTATGGCATTTGTGGCAGAGAAAGGTTACTTTTAACAAGTTACTTGAGCAATCGTAAACAATTTGTTCAAATAAATGGTCATAAAAGTTCACTTGTTGTAGTTGAACATGGAGTGCCACAGGGCAGTGTACTTGGTCCACTATTGTTCATCATTTACCTTAATGATATAAAGAATCTTCAGCTTTGTGGGAAACTGGTTATATATGCGGATGATATTTGCTTATTCTATCCCTACAAGCATGAAACAGTAGCTAAGGTTTATATGGAACGGGATGCATCGTTATTAGTAGAATTTGCAAGAATTAATAAATTAGTCTTAAATCCAACTAAAACTCAATTGATAAGATTTAGGCTAAGCAGTAATCGCAGTCACTTTAGTGTATATGTGGATGGTAATGAAGTCCAGGAAGTATGCTCCATTAAATATTTGGGTGTTGAATTGCAAAGTAATCTTTCCTGGAGTCAACACATTCGCAATCTGAAGACTAAAGCTACTCAAGCTGTGGGATTACTTTACAAATTTAAAAATAAATTTGACGTAAACACGAAATTACTACTTTATAATGCATTGATCCAGAGCCATTTCAATTACTTGGCCATATTGTATGGCTACAAAAAGACTAATGAACTTAAAGCACTACAGAGAGTACAAAACAAAGCTCTAAAACTTATAGCCAATTTGCCGATAGGATTCTCAACGATATCATTATACAAAAATATTTTTAAAAATGTTCTACCTATTCATGGAATCTACAAATTGCAGCTTTTAATTTATATTTTTAAATGCGTACACAATATTGGACATCATACCATAAGATTTTCAAGAAATCAGTCTGTGTTTAATACAAGGAATAATACAAATTTAACAATAGCCCGGTGTAGACTGGAAATAACTAAACAAAGGATAGAATACATGGGTAGCCGTGAGTACAACAACTTGCCTCATGATTTGAAAAGCATAAATAGAATTTCAGTTTTTAAAAATAACGTTAAACAATATTTAATCCAAAATATAGAAGAAATATTATTGTAATAATTAAAATTTTTTGAATGTTATATGAATGAATGTTATATTTCTACTTAACTATTCTTTTTTTTTCTTTGTTTTTATTTTACTTTATATTTAAAGGAAGGGTTGTATATTATATAGCCAACTAGCCTCTATAATGCCTTTATGGCGCAGAGGCAACAAAATTGTAATGAATTAATTGTAATAAAATTTAAAAAACAAAAAAAAAAAAAGTTTTTTGATAATAATGCAAATGCTTTCTCAGTGAACAGGTAGTAGATTTGGGACGGTTGCAATTCTCGGAACTGCGACCGAAAAATATGCTTTGTTACATTTCTGCATTTAGTGCTTTAATTTATTAATGAAGTTAATTCTTTTATATTAAATTGGAATGGTTGCAATTCTTGGAATTGCGACCGAAAAATAATTGAAAAATTTTACCTTTATTTTGTATTACTTATATTGTTAATAACTATTGGTAAATTACGGTTGCAATTTTTGGAATCGTACCCGAAAAATAATTTTGATTTATGAATTTAATCATAATTTCTTTAAACAATTCAGAAATGGATTTAATATTACTCTTTGTCTTTAATTATGTTTGCAATAAATTCATCTATAGGGTCGTTCCTAATGTAAGTGTTAGTGCTTGGTTTTATATACTTAACTTCTCCCTCCTTTAGATTAGAATTCTCCTGAATTCTTTTATTTAATTTTATTTTTATCTGTTTAGGTTTAGTTAAAATTAACACAATTAAAATAAGTACTACAATTATTATAACAAAGTTACATCCATATGTTAATTTTGTATGATAATTTAACGCTTTAATATTCTTTACATTGTTCTTTTGTTGTAATTCAATTTCTTGAAAAGATAATTTATGTGTAAAATTCTGAGTTCTATTTGGATTTTCGATAATTTGTTTTTCTTTTATATTTTCGATAGTGTTTGAAAAATAATAGTCTTTAATTCTTATTGAACAATTACTGAAATTTATTAAATAATTACCATTTAACATAACTTTTTCGGAATTACAAGTTTCATTAACACTGAAATTCATTGCATTCTTAATTATGATTGTGTCTATATCTATGTAATTGTATAATTTCAAAATCTTTGTGACTTACTAGTTGACAATTGTTTTTTATTATACAATGAGTGCTAATTTTAAGTCTTTTAAATGCTTATTTTCTTCAAATCTATATGTTTTATTTTCAAAATCGAAGCTTTTTTCTGTAATAGCATCTATTTCGTTATTCTGAATATTGGGTAGTGGAACAATAATTCTTAATATAACAACTATGAAATTTTTAGGTATTTTTACTCCTAAAACTAAGTATGAACCATTAACAAATGTTGTACCACACTGTATATATTTCAACATATTATAATCAATATTGTATTTCCTAATTTCGTTACTGGTTAGAATGCTTGGATGTACCAAACCAAGTTTTGCAGAAATTACATTGTCCTGGAAATGTTCTATTATACTCTTTATTAGTTGTTTATTACTTAGTTGCTCTAAATATCTACTTTTATTATTTTCTATTTTTTAAAACTTATTTTGAGGGTTTAGTTCTTCTTGAATTTGTAATTACCATCTTATATTAAAATAGTGATTCATTATAATTTGTTGATTATTGTTGTTAACAATTTCATCAATATTGAACAACTGTTTTTGTATGTTTTGCCTGTCTTCGTCGTCCATAGTCCTAAATAACCATTTCTGTATGCTTCCTATTCCATTGATTAGTCCTCGTCTTTGCCTATTTTGTCTTGGCAATAATGTCAATAATTTATTTTTAGCGTCACTTAGTTCTAAATTAAGCATTTCTTTATTATCAATCTTCATTAATTTTATATTTTCTATCATGTTGTCCAAAATGGTTTCTATATCATGCAAATTTATGATATGTAATATTATGTCCGTTTCCTGGACATTTATATAAATGTCTACGTTTGATATAAATGTCTACAAATCCTTTTTGTTCTGTAATTCGTTTTGTGTTCATTATTCCTTCAATCGGTTGTGTCCATAAGAGTATCATCAGTATTGTCCATACCTGTTAAGAGGTCGTTTGATGTTACAATGATGCACTCCCTATAATTTGGATTTTTTATATTTTGGTTGTTCTTTATGCCTAACTGCCTTGTAGTTCTTAATGAGTCCTTCTTCCCTACGTTCACTATACTCTTCTCTAGATCTGTTTAATTTCTCAATTATTTTTCTTTTATTTTCCTCTAAATTCCTTTTTACTGTACCATTTTCAACTTTTCCCAAATGTACCTCACTAGGTGTGCATTTAATGCTTGAGTGGTAGCGCTCATTATAGCTTCTAATTGCTTTTTGAATCAATTGTTTTATTGGAATATTTTTCTCTAATTTGTATAATATCCTGAATTTTTCGGCTATTGTGTTATGCAAGCGCTCTATGTCTGCATTACCCGTGTGACTATTGGGTTTAGATAGATGTAATTCAATGTTTTCTTTTTCCAAAAATTCTTTTATTCGGATTGCTTTAAATTCATTGTCTGCCACTATTTTCCTTGGTTTTCCTACATATTTTGGCAAAATGATCTTCTAATTGCTTGATAAGAGTAACGTGGTTTCTGTCGTTTAACGGCCACAAATTTAGAAAATTTGTCTATTACCGTTAGAAAATAATTTCTTTTCATTACATACGTGTCTATATGAACGACTCATTCCTTTCTGAGGGTGTTTCTGTGACTAAAAATTTAGGTTTTATTGGTTTTCTAACGTATTTTATTTGTTGGGATATCTCGCATTGGTTAATTACCAATTGAATTACCTCCATGAGTTTTGGATAGTAAATTTTATTTTTAAGTTGGCTATATTTTTCGATTATCCCTGAATGCATGCTTTCCTTAACGTGATACAATGATATTTGCTTGACTGCTTCTACTTCTGTTTCTATATCTCTAGCTCTTGTAGTACGCTTAGTGAAACTAATTTGTTTATCGTTGGATAACATTTCTATTAATTTTTCTTGAACTATGTTGTAGCTTCTGTCTGAAAATTCTGAAAATATTCCTACTTTACCTTTAGTGATTTACCTTCTTTAATGTTACTGTCTATTAAACTAACACTCACCCCTGTGTCCATTAATGCGTCATATATTTTTTCTCTTATTTTAATGTTTATGATGGGTAAACATCTGAGGTTGTTTTGAAAAAAACTGATCCTGGCTTTGTCGGGATTAAGCCATGTTACTACAGCATGGGTCTGGTTCCGAGTGTCCTGCCAATTGATAATATTCTTCTCTTTGATTATTACCTTCAAAGAATCCGTTTCGTTCTTGCCTAGGTTGCGTCAAGCGATATTGGCTGACGTCAATTCTAGGGTTTTCCAACTGGACGGTTCTCTATTAGTATTTACTTGATTATCATAATATATTTCATTCACCTGCTTATTAAATTGAATATTGTCTATTTCCCTAGGTTCACCTTGCCTTTGCCTGGCCTGATTCCAACGATTTTGACTTTCGTATGGCTTTCTGCTTGATTAAACCTTTGGAAATTACCTGACGTTTTATTATAATTGTTATTATTATTAGTCTGTGGAACTCTATACCGTCCTGAATTATTAAATTGTTTGTTCCAATTATTCCAATTATTATTATTCCTGTCATTATTATTCCTATTATTATCATATTTCCTAACGTTATTATAATTATTATGATTATAGTTTTCTATACGTTCCTGCGTATAATTATTATGTTTATTCTTGTAGCCTTGATTCATATTTGAATTCTATTTGGTATTTTTGAATTTCCTATATTCTTGCCTAATGCAGGCATCTTCGAACCTTCTTCCCGTCAAAATTCTAAGTATGTCATTAATATTGTCCACCTCATACATTTTGTCCAACAATACACCTTGTGTCATTTCCTTCACGGTATTGACTAAAAGGCCATCTATGTTCGATAAGTCAATGTAATGATCGTCCTGGTAATATATGATTAATTCGTCTGCTTTATACTTAATGTTTTGGAACTCTATTATAAGTTCACTTACCGAGTGTACCTTTAGGTTAGTTATTATTTTATATAGATGGTGTGGTTCCACGTTGGGTCGGTACCTTAATTTTAGTGTCTCCTTTATTACGTTCTAATTGTCTGGTGTAGATATATTGATGATAATATCCTTGGCCTGTCCTTGGATAACTCTTCAAAATATTATTCGGACCACTTCTTTCTTAAGATTTTCGTCCGAAATTGTCGAAAGCAAATACTCGATGCTATTCCAGTAAAGGTTGACAGATGATTTACCATCTTAAAAATGTTGTCCCTCATAAGGTTGGATTGGTTTAATGGTTGTTCTTGTTGTTGCTGTTGGTTTCGTTGTTATTGTAATTGGTCATTTTGTTGTTGCAAACTTATATACGCTTGGCGTAATTGCTCCAGTTGTTGGTCTTTTCTGGCCAATTCTTCTGCCACGTTCACAGACGCGATGTGAGTCGGTTCCTCCATTCTTCTTTGTTGGTCGTATGCTTGTTGCCTTTTTGGATACAGCTTGCGTTTTATTTATTGATGTCTGCTTGTCGACTGATTTTTATTTTCAATGTCAACTAAATTAATTTTATATCTTAATTGTGTCCACTGATTTTTATTTTTCAATGTCAACTAAATTAAGTTTATCGTTATAGTGATTTGTAAAATTGTTTCAAAACTTTTCTCTGGTCCTATTCTTAGCAGGATACTCAGAGCTTTTTCACTTTCCGTACGATTCGTATCACTAGATCCTTATATTTTAAGGATCCTACCGACTGCGCCAATTTCGTAACCGGGTTGCGGTTGTTATATAAAAAACAACTAAATTTGTTTTTTTATGTTTTTTTTTTATTAAATTTTATTTATTTATTTTATAGCTGGACAACTTCTTTACAGAATAGGAGAAACAAGACTAACTTAACTTAATTACAAGATCTTCTTATATATTAAAATTATTGTATTATTCGTTAATAAGTGTTTTGAATATTTATTGCAAATGCTTTCTTAGTGAACAGTTAGTAGATTTGGGAAGGTTGCATTTTTCCGAACTGCGACCAAAAAATATACGTTGCTACTTTCTGCATTTAGTGCTTTAATTTATTATTGAAGTTAATTCTTTTATATTAAATTAGAATGGTTGCAATTCTTGGAATTTTTAAAATAATTAAAAAATTTTACCTTTATTTTGTATTACTTATATTGTTAATAATTATTGGCAAATTACGGTTGCAATTCTTGGAATTGTGACCGAAAAATAGTTTTGATTTATGAATTTAATCATAATATCTTTAAACAATTCGAAAATGGATTTAATATTACTCCTTGTCTTTAATTATATTTGCAATAAATTCATCTATAGGGTCGTTCCTTATGTAAGTGTTAGTGCTTGGTTTTATATACTTAATTCGCGTTTTGTTTTGATTGTGTGTTTCTAGTCAAAAAGGAATTAAACGTTTTTTACGTGAACAAATAAGGGTAAGTTTTTTGTAAACATTACAAAATTTTTGAAAAATAATTTAATATTTACTAATTTATAGGATAAGGCCGTTAAAAGAGTAAAAAAAGTATTGGCAAATAACATGTAAGTATGCAATCCGTAAAAATGCTAATTAATGAGTTCATTAATGTTAACACTTTCTTTTAAAGAAAGTCACAGATGCATTAAAGGATGTCCGCCAGGAGAAAAGGTTCATACCTTTCCCAAGGGTTCTAAAAGGTAAGCTAATTATATAAATTATGTGAATGTATGTGTCTGTAAGGTAAGAGATTAAGATTCTTTGAGATAGTGACTTTTGAATTGTAAAACTGTTGCTGCAAATGCAACTAATTACAAGAAGTGGAATAAAAAATAAAACGGTCAAAAAAACTTAGATCGCGCTAATGCATCTTTTTAGCTTTTCATTTTATCATTATTTAAGAATTAATCTACGTTAATTGTGCTAGATTCCTTTAAAGATAAATATTTTATATTCTCATAAAATATTGTTACGAATATGTCTTGCTTAAGTTTAAAATAAAGCAATTAAGCAATAAGGAAAACTACTGGTTACAAACTGCGTAGAAGTTTATACACACACACACACAACTACAATTGATAGGCTGTTTATTAACTGCCTGGCGTGCTGCTCATCATTTAAACGCGCAAGACAAAAACTAATTTTGCAACAACAAATATACAGTTGTTTATCATCTGCGTAGTTTTCTAAGAACCCTTTTTTACAAAAGCAACAACAAATGTATTGAAATAAATCCCAAGCAGAAACCTTATCAGCATTAAAACAAAAACAACTATACACACAGGCAAGCAGGAGCCTATAAAATGAATAAACAACCTACAACAACAAAATATACACAAATAGAGTAGAAGATTCTTACATCTTCTAGATTCTTATTGGACAAGTATAAATAGGGGAAGCGTCTGAGTGGATAATCAATCAGTAAATTAAACCTCATAGTGTGAAGACGTGCGTTTTAAGTGAATTGTAAAGTAGTGCCAACTTTGTGTAGTTTAAAGTAAATAAAATTGTTATAGATTTAAAAACTCTAAAAACTGGTGTTAATTATTTTGCAATAAAGAACTCAGAACAAAACGTTTATAAAAGGTTTAAACGTAACAATATCTATTATTCGTCAATTAACATAGATTAAGTTATGATTCTAAATAATCAATTGATTTATTGGTAATTGTAAATTAAAGTAAAATCATATATTTTTTAATTTTAAATGATTAGAAGGAACGTTGCCGTGTTGCAAAAAGTTGCTGTATATTTACATTTACTTTTTATTAACTTTATGAAAATAAAAAAAAAAAACTTTAAATAAAAATATATAATAGTTATAGTTATTTGACCTTTTTAATATTTTTTTAGTAGTTAATTATTAAGCACTAGGTCAATATTTAATAGGTTGAGGTGGTTATGTTTACAACCTACTTTGGAAAAGTAAATACACTTGCCCTCAGCAAAAGTATTGTGTACCGGGTAATATATATGAGTAATTTCACGATTGCAGTAGCCTTATTAACATGGGCGTCCGGTAGAATCTTTTCTAAAATTAAAAATTAATAATGAGTTAATTATTTAATAGGTTTGATTTAGTTGTTTACCTGTAATACTGCTTGTGTTATTTACTAATTCATAAGGGCTAGTGGAACTTCTGGCGTAACTAGTGTTAAGATTAATGTTTTAGAAAAAGTAAATTTGCTTGCCCTCATCAGCAACATTTAACATGTTTTATCGCTTTTTGGTCCATACAGGTAGGACACTCCCTTGCACACTTCGGTTTTTATTGATTGTTTACCCATATAGAATCTTTTCTGAAATTAAAAATCAATTACTAGTGAATTATTTAATAAGTTCAATTTAGTTTTTTACCGTGATGGTGTCTGCTTAGACTGTGACAGCAAGTTTTTGTTTTGGTTAATTTGGTAGTATTACATGTTTGAAGAAAATTTGCTACACTAACTCTTTATAATGTGTGTGGCTGCTTAGGTTCAGGTGGTTGCGGTTGCAAACTACTAAGTGGATTCCTGTTTTGGAAATAGTAAATTTGCTTGCACTCATCATTTGTAAGCTCCGCTTCAAACACATAGAATCTGAACTTCCATATTTAAATATATTGATAATAAGAAAGGGAAATAAGTTAGTATTTGATTGGTATAAGAAACCAACATCTTCTGGAAGAATTATTAATTTTTATTAATTATAATAAACACGGCGAAAAATATGATAGACAGAATATTGACTATAAGTGAAGAATAATGACACAATAAGAGATATACTTCATGACAATGATTTTCCAGTAGTATTAACTAACCGATTAATTAGACAATATGGCAATCCTAGGCATAATTTAGGAAATACTACGGCAGAACTAAGAAATTATAAAACATTAACTTATGTTCCTGGAATATCAGAAAGATTAAAAAAGTCTAAAATAATATTGCCATTTCCCGTCGTAACTGGCCGGTTTGTATTCGATGGCAAGCGCTTTCGATGCGTATGCATCATTTTCAAGCCATGGTTTAGTTTGTACTGGTGAGTAGTGTTGGCGTTCAGGCAGTTCTGTTATTAGGTTCGTATATATTCAGGTAAGCAGAATACCAGCCACCTGGCATTTGTATGCAAAGTGAACCTAACGATACCTCCGTCTTTTATTATTATGTAGGTACGTGTGTCCGTCTGAGGGTGTTTTTCGTTTGCCCATTGGCATGAGTAGTTTCAATGGTGTGAAAATTGTGTCTGAGGTCGTGTTTACCTGTTCGTTTATAATGTCGTTGTTGAATGTTTTTGTTTTGTAGATTTCCATATTTTCAAGAATGTCTAGTCTTCGTCCTTTTTTGCTAGGATGTAATAATGTCATACATTCATTTATCTCCCTTGGTGTGTGTCCGTGAGTGTCAAGGTGTGATGCAAAGTTTGAATCTTCTCTTTTCCGTTTGTATAAGCGTATGTGTTCTGCAAACCTTGTTTTTAGTGTTCGTCCAGTTTGCCCTATATAGGTTTGTTTGCAGGTACAGGTAAGTCGGTATACCCCGCTGGAATTAAATTTGTCAGTTGTTTCTGTCGTTGTTTTGAGATAGTGTCTGAGGGTGTTTCTACTTTTTAATGCTGTGAGTATTCCTTCTTTTTGAAAAAGGTTAGTTAGTCTGTATATTTCCGGTCCTGTGTAAGTAAAGGTGTGCCGTCGTGTTGTATCGGCTGTCTCCTTGTCTTTCTATTTCTGTTCTTAGTTTTGTATTGTCTAAGTAGTTTATTGATGGTAGCGGTTTTGTAGCCGTTATTCATGGCTATGTCGTAGATTGTGTCGAGTTCCCTCCTGTACTTATCTGGAGTAAGTGGAATTATCCCAAGCCTGTGTATCATATGTCTAAAAGCTGCTAGTTTGTGTTGGGTAGGGTGGTTTGAGGTGTTGTGGATGGTAGTGTTCGTTGTTGTTGGTTTTCTATAGATGTCGAATGTTAAATAGTCAGTTCCTTGTGTTATAGTGATGTCAAGATAATGTAAATTTCTGTCTTGTTCTTTTTCCATTGTGTATGTAATCTTATCATGAATTGTGTTTAAGCTTTCTAGAATTTGTTCGCCGTTATCTTGCTCGAGGATGCATATAATGTCATCTACGTATCTATAGTAATTAGTGTTTTTCCATGAGTGTTTTAACGTGTAGTGATTCGAGATGTTGCATGAAAATTACCATGAAGATTGCGGAAGTTGGTTTTTCCATACCGAGTCCGTCAGGTAATTTGTAAAAGTTGTTATTGAATCTAAAGTAGTTCTGTTTTGTTATCGTTTTTGCAATATCTATAATATCAGCGATGTATTGGCTTTCGTACAAATTGTCTGGTGTGTTGCGTAGAATATCTAAGGTTTCATGTGTTGGTATCGAAGTATATAGATCCTTGATATCAAAGGAAACGAGTCGCGTGTTTTTGGTTATTTTTATGTCCTTAAGTTTAACAACGAGGTCTTGTGTATTACGTATAGTATATGTGCATATGGAGGACAACCAAACAACATAATACAAGTCTAAAATATATGACACAGATGGATATATAATTGCACACAAAACATATAATACATTAAATAAATTATTAAGCAGTATGAAGGATAAAATAGGAAAAATGGAAATATCTGATGTAGTATACAGGATACCATGTGGAGGAAATGACCAGGTGAACTGTGACAAAGTTTATATTGGGACAACAAAGAATAAACTTAAAATAAGATTAGCTGGTCATAGATGTGACCAGAAAAATAGAAACATTTCAACACAGAAGACATCCTTATCTTCACATTGTAAGAAATATAATCAAAGTTTGATGAAACATCAGTATTAGATATAGAAAAAAACTATAAGAGACGTTATATGTTAGAAATGCTAGAAATTGTTAATATACCAA